>OZ010600.1:20307535-20427535 GCA_963932145.1 Acanthosepion lycidas | reverse complement strand
CGCTGTTACACGTACATTCCAAAAACACTTATTACCATAGTTGGCGGTGTTATGCATCCTGTCTCAGCAACGCGGCAATAAACAGCAACAGAGGTTGGATGACTCGGCTGCCTTCACTCTGGAAACGCAATGTAATACTGCCGTACAGCCTCGCGTCCATTACCATTCGCACGGCCGGATGCAAAAAAAACATCCACCTGCTCACGATATGAATATCCTGCCATTGTTAAACGAAACACTTCTCTGTTAACTCACTACTACACACGTTAAACGTTGAAGACAGACTGGCCACACATGTACACGAATGACAAATGTAACATAGTCTATAAAGCAACATAGTGTCATCTACCGTAAATTTCCTTCAAAAAACGAAGGATTTGCCGACATAAGTTTATATGGACTTTTGCCCTTGTTTAGTGTGAGGAACCTTCCCCTAAATTTTGTGAAATTATTTTTGATAAACCCTGTATATATATATATATATAAATATATATATATATATATATATATATATATATATATATATATATAACAACAGAGATTGTTAACGCCTAACCAAACATGTTGGCCAGTATATACATTTATCTTATTCTGACGAGCAATGTATCTACGAAACATAAACTCGGAAGATAAATCTTATATTTATTAATTTTTATCTCCTTTCACTCTTTCCCTCTCTCTCTAACTATATATATATATATATATATATATATATATATATATATATATATATATACACACACTATATATATATATATATATATATATATATATATATATATATATATATATAGTGAGTAATCCTACGATAAAATAAAAAAAAAATTACACATATATATATTCTTATATATAGATTCGTATATACTTGCATACACTTATATATATTTGTGTGTGTGTGTGTGTGTATAATTAACGTGTCTGTTGCCTAATAATGAAAAAAATGTTGTTTATTTTGTGCAACAGATATTTATATTTCAACATATTCTCCAGACTCGCTTAATTCCATAGGGAATATTAACTATATAGTTCGAACATTATACAATGAAAGTTTCTGCTCAAAATTCAGGTTAAAACTGTTTTAAGTTAAAAACTTTTTGATCCACCCTCATGTAACTATTCGGTGCATATTAATGTTTTCGGCGTTTCTTTTAAGAAAACTGAAGACTGTAAGATCCGTCGGTAGTGTAACGATGATCGGCGTGAAATGTATAGTACACATACCGAGTTCAAGTTCCAGATTAGTTTGTTATATTCACTTTAACGCAAATGTCCATGGGGTAAGCATGAATCCATCTCTTCTACGTCTCAGGGATATGTTAAATATTAAACTACGTTCCCCGACATTAGGCGGCAATTAATCTTAGAAAAGGAAAAAATTGAATTCGAAACCACCGAGATGGCAAAGGGAAGCTACTCCTCTAATATTGCACAAAAAAGCCCAAAACAAACACACAAACAAACTAAAAACAACAATTCGCGCATATTAAAAGGAGCTGTGGAAAGATATGAACGCTTCTGTTGTGAAGGAATATCGTATTAAACAATATATATATATATATATACTTGACTGAGGGTGAAGCAGATCAGTTCCTAGGAAGCTGACAGCCTAACACCAGCACATGAGATTTGATTATAGTGGTGAAGGTTTTGTGCAGAACCATCCACACTTTTTGAAGGGCCGAATACAGAGACTTGGTGCACTACGTGCCACGGGCTCACGAAAACGAAACTCCACAGGTTTTGAATTCAGAGTTTTCCTTCTCCTAGACCAGTTGCCATCTAAGGCTATAGAACCCAGTCTGTCCTGCTATTTACCCATAGCTGGAGGGAGAAGAAGAGGATTCACACCTTTCCCAAGGGTATTAGCATGTAAGTGAATGTAATGCGCACTGCTGATGAGTCCCAAATATAGGCGAAACGGCCGTCCAGCGCTTTCTGCATTCTGTTGAGGTTTCTTCTAGACTCAATGAATTATTTAATTATAATTATCTCAAATCATCCTTGACTAGGAATATTTTTTTATTTTTCATACAGTTTTCAGTGGTCTAGTTTGCTTCCGTTTTTCTTTAATACAGTACTATTAGCTGCTAGCAGCAGCAGCCGTCTATGTCAGCGTTATTTGTTACCTCCCTTCGTTAGTTTTTTACTCTATCATTGTCAGGTATTTTGGTATGTATTTGAATATTTATTATACAGGTGATCGGTGAAAGATTTTTTATGTGAAAGTGGTCGATGGCGCAAAAAAAGTTAGAAACCATTGATATAATAGAATAGTTGTTGTTATTTATTTTTAACTTTCAGATATATAAAGATTGACATCGGTCATAAGAATGAGATAACCTCAATCAGATATATAAAGATTGACATCGGTCATAAGAATGAGATAACCTCAATCAGATATATAAAGATTGACATCGGTCATAAGAATGAGATAACCTCAATCAGATATATAAAGATTGACATCGGTCATAAGAATGAGATAACCTCAATCAGATATATAAAGATTGACATCGGTCATAAGAATGAGATAACCTCAATCAGATATATAAAGATTGACATCGGTCATAAGAATGAGATAACCTCAAACGAGAAACAAAATGTTGTAAAATTATTCAATGATGTGAACGAAAGGAAATTAAGTAAATTTACAAGAGTTGGATCAGACCAAATGGAGTATTTCTACTATATTTGGTCTGGTGTTGACGATTCTCACTGTCCAGCTTCGACAGATTGAAAAGCGCTTACGCGGCCTTGTGAGTGATGAATTATTATCCACCCTACAAGAGGAAACGTCATTTGCCTACCTTTACTATATCGCTATTACTTTGGCAGATGTTCGGACGAGTTACATTCTTTAGTTCCACCAGTTCAGACTTTCACAGCTAGGACCCGTTGTTCACGGTGGCAAACCATTATCATTCTCTTCGTGTTATTTTGACAAAGAACAAGTTCCACTCAGACAGTTTCTTCCCCAGAACTTCTGCTTTGCTAAACAAACTCCCGACAGAATGCTTTCTATACAAGCACAATCTTGGTTTCTTTATGGTTAACCGATATCTATCTCACTCGTCCTTATAATACTCTATTTCTCCCTCTATAACAGTTTCATTCAGTATCTTTCTACCTTGAGTGGCTCTTGGGACTTGTATTGGGTGAACTAACAGTAAGAAAATAAGTTTCAGAATGATCATAGAACAATCAAAAAAGAAATATAGAACATTGACAAGGGTGAAATGATAAAAAAAATCGTCTTTTTATATTTACTTTATGGCACAGTTCACATCTTAAGTTATCTTAACTTTGGGGTCAGGCCTCGTGATTGTGTGTGTGGAGATGACAGAGAGCGTATCAATATTGATGAAACAAACGTATTTACCCACATTTCATATAAGACATTTTTCGGTGCTACTTAAGTATTTGATCATCATGCACGAGTCTTCTTAAGTATGAGATCTACCTTAAAGAAAATTATCTACATGCCCAAGAAAAAATTGGGTGTGGTCTACCTGTCCAAACATTACAATTTCATGTACATTTCATTTGTTGGAAAATTATGTGACCCAATGCCCCCCCAAATTTATTTATTGCGTTTCTGAATGATGTTCAAACTGTTTACAGACAGTAATAGTATTTTATCGTATGGTATCATTTGTTTACGACATTAGTATATTAAATAAGGACTAGATATTCTTTTTCTCAACTTGTTCAGTATACAATGAACCCCGCCTATTCGCGTTTCAACATCCGCGACTTCACACATCCACGGATTTTTCTTTAGAAAATATGTACTTGTTATTCGCGGAAACCGCGAATATTTCTCATATTTTTCTGAAGAACATATTATTCGCTGAGAACTCCCTCGATTCGCGTATTTTTTTTTTTTTTCGATAGAACACATTTCAAACATTCTTGTATTATTTTCCTGTTATTTAAGTGACTTAGACCATATAACAGTCCATTTTTATAGTAACAATTGGCAGAATTGTACATCTGTATTGTAAAAAACATGCGTAGTGCTTGGGCTTTGTTCTTTGTTAGTGCCTGCGGCTGGGGTCTTAAAAGTGGTTTACGCTAAATCTGTGGGCATCATCACTGTTCTGCTTTTAGAAAATATTTTAAATCTTATATTTTGTCTTGTTACACAGTATTTTCAATGGCTGTAATTAAAAACGGTTATTGTACGTATGAAAGAAAATTTACGCTAAGTGTATGGTCACCAATATTATTTTTCAAAAATGTTTTTAAAAGAGTCTGAAATATTTCTAAAGCATTTAGGATGACAGTTTAAGGCATATGGGGTTTTAACAATCAAAATAGGTATTTATAAGCATTTTTAGTGGGGGTTACATGTATTCGTGGATTCTAACTATACGCGGCCGGTTCTGGTTCCTAACCCCCGCGAATACGGGGGTCTCACTGTATATCTATTTTTAATGTACAGAATTTTCTCAATTCGTGAATCGCATACTTTAGTAATGCTTTGTTCTGTAGATCACATATTTAAAGTAGCAGCAATTTTTCTCTCCGGTTCTGAGAGTTCGTCATTCTTCTGATAAAGATTATCTCGAGAGTAACAACATTGTATCTATTTAAGTAAATACATAAACACAACGTAAGAGTTTGGATGGACATTGTTTTGGACTTGTGTTCATAAATCGTACAAGTACAGAACACACCCTTTACTTATCTCCTGATAATATTGAATGATCAATAAGTTCGGACGAAGACCTGTCATATTCTCAACAATGGCGATTCCTTTAGTCCAATAAGACCCAGAATTTATGATACGCGTTGTTTGTATGCACTTATATATGCGTGGCGAATTAAAAGCTGTTAGAGAACTAGTTCGACTCGCTCCGTTCTTCTCAGTCTTGAACCGACACGCACTTCACCTTCATTTGTCTTCTTGTTACTTTTAGGCTTTCTTTTACGTTCTTCGGCACGTCGGTCGGGAGATTCTGTCTTCACTCTGTGATTCAGTATCAAAAATTGATTCTCGATATTGACTACTATTAGTATAGTATGGCACACGGCTAAGTGGTGGACGAGAGAATGTTAAACAAGAAAATATCTAAAAACTGATTGTTTCCAATTTTCCAATATTATGCATTATCTGCTGGAACCACGCTTTTGTCTTTTACTCGACGCATTCTTCGTTTCTTCTTTTCCATTAACTGCTACCTTTTCTTTCGCTCTGTCTACTGCTTTTATATTCCTCTGGCTCAAGGCCATCATAGTGTGAGCATAAAACTCAGAAGCAGTAGTTTATGAGACGAGCTTGCTATCTATTGCTTTACGGCAGGTGGTGGTTTATCTATTTTTTTAATTGATTTGTATCTATGTCTTTATGTATGTACCAGGAATTAGAACGTTCGCTTTCTGACTATGAGACCCGGGTTCGAATCTCACCAGGGTTGATTTGTCAGAAAGTAGACTTCCTGATGTTATCGGTCTGGATGGGGACGATCTCAGCGTGCGGCACCTTTGGAAAGTGACTGAAAACCATACCACGTGTTGACCCAAGCCTTGTGAGTAAAATTGGGTAGACGGAACTATTGGGGGACCGTCGATAGCTGTGCTAACACGAAGTCACACGTCATCGTGACCGAGGGTTTGAGCGTGCTAGCCTTGTTCCGATTGTTCATCACGCTACATAACACGCTCTCTCCCACAAACTGTACATATTTAGTTTTATTTATTTATTTATTGAATGGATCCTTGATCAGGCGGATAAATTTTCAGCACCCCTCATACATAGAATTGACACAGGGATTGCTACTTTTATGAAAAGAGAAAATAATCCACTAAGACAAAAATGTATGGAAAGTGCCTTGATCGCGAGTTCAGCCACGGTAAATTTATGTCTAGGCTCTTACAATATATCACCAATCTTGGTAGATTTTCTGTTGTCACAATGTGGGATAGTCAGGGACAAAAGTGATGGAGAGGAAAAGAATACAGATGAATTTGGCTAGACTCAAAAAAATATTCTTTCAAAAATTTTGAAACTACCAGCGTCTTTCGTTTCGTGTGCATGTGTAGACGTTGCAACATCAACAAAGCCCCAAAACCAATGAAATCCTAACGGATGAAACGCGTCACAAAATTTTTTTTTTCCAATTTATCATACTGTTTTCCTAAATACTATTTGTTGATATATAAAATCATACGAAATTTATTATCGTTATATCATCGCCTTTTAATATTAATTTTTTTCCTTTTCTCTTTTCTCTCTGATTCTTCCATTTCTTTCATTTTTTTTTCTTTTCCTTGTGTCTGAATAAATTGAACTCCATTTATTTATGTAAAACTGACCTGAAGAGATGGACGTTTGAGGTCCACGAAATAAATTATTACCTGACCTGATGGATTTTTAAGGATTCTGTATTCATTTTTATATTGCTCTGTTCTTATATTGAGCTCTTTCGATTTATATCCTTCTTGGAATTATCCCTACTAATCATCAAGTGATTATTTACATATATATATATATATATATATATATATATATATGACAATAGGAAAACTGTAATAGTTGCCGACGCGTTTCGTCCAATGTGGACTTTCTCAAGGCAAAAAAACACGAAATGAATTTATTTAAACAAAGTAAATAATAATAACAAAAACAAAATGTCCGTAGCAACTGTTTTTGTTATTATTAGTTACTTTTTTTTAATAAATTCATTTTGTTTCGCCTTGAAAAAGTCCATATTGTACGAAACGCGTCGGCTGCTATTACAGTTTTCCTCTTGTCATTTATATTTATAAATAGTCTTTTTCTACAGGTTAGCTCTGAGAAATTTTTCATATATATATATATATATATATAAGTAGCAGCATGGCCCGTGCTTGATTCAAAAATCGTACGACTCATACAGCAATCGCTATCACTTGACTTAAAATATTTTTGCCCTTCCTTGCCTTTAAAGGAGTGCCCTTTGCCGTGCTGATGTTGCTACATGCCTTACTTCTTGCCTATCTCACACTGCAAATTTTTTCTAAGCTCTATACTAAACATTAAATCTGTTACGAAAAAAGAACTAAACAAAATGAACACAAAATGATCAGCTTTAAAAAAGGACTCGTAACTGGAAAAATTGAATGAAAAAAGAATGTTAACAACAAATAGTTTTTCACACCCCACCCAACCCAGTTCTGCGGAATCAGAATCAACGTTGAATTTAAGCAAATGAATGAGCCCATTGGAGTAAAGTGCCATGCAGATTTAAATTTTTCCCACTTGTGACGAATGCAGCTATCGATTTGTTTTGCATGCTAGCATGCTAGTTAACATTCGTGTCAGTCAGCTGTTGGCTCTTACGCTGGCCAATAGAATCTTCCTGCCTAATGGTGGCAGCCAGCTATAGGCTCTCACTCTGGCCAGTACAAAATGGCTGCAAACTACATGAAAACTGCCGTAGAAGCATGAAAAAATCGATTATTTCCACTATCGATGGAAGTTGGGAAATGTGATGTCGGTCTTGGCCTTCCGGCTAACTTGGAGCATGTGCATGTAAATTTTGGTGCAAATCTGTCGAAAATTGCGGCCGTGCATTCGTTACACACACACACACACACACACATCCTGCCTTTTATAGATAGATTTCGTTGTATAATATAGACATTGTGTTTATTTATTTTTTGATCTTTTCCAGTTCTCTAATCAGTTTCTTGATGTTACGATGAGATTCATCAAGGAAGCCGCTGTATTTTTTTTTTTTTAACCCAAGTTCTTTCGATCTTTTACAAAATCATCTTCATGGGTACAAAGACAAACTTATTGTAACTGCGATAAAATTTGCATTCCGTTGTGATGGTGATTTAAAAAAAAAATAAATAAACACAAATGAACGCGCTCTGTTATAGAAATATCTTTGAATGAAGGAAGATATGCTGCCTAAATCAATTGACAGCAACATGTTACTTTTTGTATAATGTCTTTTAGGGAAAATGTGATATATGTTAATAAATTCAGTTGAACTAACCCACTGATAAGCAGATACCAAACGTGATGTCGAAAAGATAAGTTTTTTAACTTTTTATTTGCTTACTATTAATGCGCTGTTTCTTAATATTGAGCAATTTACTTAGTATTCTCCTTCTGTGTGCTGTGTCCCTTCAGGCCGTTCGTGATAATGGCTCTCCACAACTCCCTGTCCTTTGTAGCTTTTAGTATGTTTTGTGTTTTTGACATCTCTCCTAAATCCTGTACTGTCAACCTTTTCCACAAGCTTGTCAAGTAGCTGATGTGCTGCTTTCCTCTGTCCTTTTTGCTTTCAACATGTTCTGTGAGTGTCAAATTTTCCAAACCTTCTTTCCTCATTTATATACCTCTTTTTTCTGATTCTAAGTGTTCTTTTTTGTTTCCTTTTTCTCTAGAACTTCATCTTTGTTCACATGTCCAGTCCATGGAATTCTCAGCATCTTTCTATAGAACCACATTCCTGTTTCCTCAAGTCTTTCACTTATCTGTGAGGTGATTGTCTAACATTCACTGCCATATAGGAAGATCGATATTACATAACAGTTCAGTATTCTTTTCTTTGTTTCTAACAAAATTTTCCTGTTTCTTAATACTTTGCCTATCTTTTGAAAGGCATCTTCTGCTATTCAAATGTGCCTTCGGGTTTCGGTGTTGCATTTTCCGTCCTCTGTTAAAACATATCCCAGATATCTAGGTTTTTTGTACTTGCTTCATTTTGATGTTTCCATTTCATTGTTGGCATTTTAGGCTGTTTCCTTTTGCTGACAACCAAACATACTGTCTTCTTACAATTTATGTTTAGTCCTTTCTTTTCGCTATCCTTTACTACCTTCTGTAGGAGTACCTGTAGATTCCTTTCTGTTTGCTTGCCTTAAAAGCAGTATCCTCCAAAATGACATTGGTCGACGGAATCTTTGTAATTATTATTACATGCATACGCGCCATCTCTCTCTCTCTCTCTTATATATATATATATATATATATATATATATATATATAGTCATGTACAAACAGACTGTTTCGCTGTATCACAGCTCTTCAGTGTGGCTAGACGTCCGGTTGCCTCTAGCTAGGATCGAAACCCGACTAAATTGGCATCACTCGGAGATTCTATCACTAATCCGTTGGCGCACATCAGGGGTGATGGTGAATTTAAGCGTATTTATTTTTAGATAAACACACAGTGACTGAGAGAACTCAATTCGATTTAACGAAGAGCCTTGCATTATATATATATATATATATATATATATATATATAAGCAAAAAGCATTGGACCACGAGAATATTTTTCTTTATTTTTTTTTCTTGATTAATCATTCGGAGCTTGATTTGATAATACTCATCTTCTTCATTGGAATTAACAAAACAATTTAACGCGTGAATTGATGATAAATAAGAGAAAATTAATATTATTGTTATATAGGAATGAAGTGTCGCTGCTGACACTGGAGTTTGAACATAGATCGCTAGTGAGTAAACCCATTATTGAATTAAGTAGACTGTGTGACAATAAAGGATTGCGTATATGGGAGGTAGCGTGTGTCTAATTGTTCTCTATTTCTAATCTATCCTCTATACTATACTGATTGCTATTTCTACTCTATTCTCTATTACTATACGGACTACTATTCTCTACTCTATTCACTATACTATTTCTCTATTCGGTGGTTACTATTCGAGCGAGTATTATCCAGCAAGTACTATTAGTGTGAGTGATATTCGAAGGCGTCTGACACCAGTATTGTTCCATGGCGTACTATCTTGTGTCTGCGATTACAAAGTCTCTAGTACAACGAGCATTACGAAAGTGACAAGTATTCGTTGGCATCCCAAAAGTGTCAAACGAATGTTCGCTGACATGACAAAAATTATTAATTAATAGTATTTTATTTCCATAATTACCAATGCTTTATTTTAATGTCTATTGCATAAGTATTCAACCTTCTCAACAAGGGGCTCCTTTGAAAATCAGTCATTGCTAATTGACGCTTTCTGTGGCCTTCAATAAGGCTTTTGCATCTATCAACTGGTATTTTCGAGAATTCTTTCATTCGGAATCGTTCCAAGTCATTCAAATTCGATGGCTTCCGTTTAATGAATAACAATTCTCTATTCATGCGACAAATGTCTGATTGGATTTGTGACAGGTGATTCCGAAGAACTGTTCCTTTGTTCTTGGGTTAGTCTTCGTAAACCATTCTCAGGTCATTTACGAAGTACTTATCGGATCGTTGTCTTGTTGGAAGATTAATCGCCTTCCAAGACTTAGATAGAAGAGAGAAAAAGGTTTGGAACTGATTGATGTTCGCGGTACTTACTGCACTAAAACAATCCGATAAAATGATAATTCCACAAAATTTTGGGATGATATTTCTTACATTGTATGCTGTTTTTTTTTTTTCTTCTTTCCAATCATTACATTTCTATCGATATCCTAAAAGCTCAATTTCTTTTTCTGTCTGACCAAATAGTTATAATCCTTCGAATGCTCAACGAGTCTTACATGTTTTATTTCAGTTATTTTTGTCTTTTATTTTTCGCGCTATCTATCAGTGAAATCTTTGTTGGTACAATGTTCTACAAATTGGTGAGAAGTGTTCGTATATTCTAACGTCCTTCGCGTCTGTTTGGATTTCTTCACGCTTGATTTCGGTTTGACTGAACTTTCTATTGTGATTTTTGTCACATTCCGCGCGTGTCAGACTAAGTTAAACCTGGGGCGCTACTAAAACCTAATATAATCGGGCGCTCCGCCACAAACTGGCGAAAGCCATAACAATTGATTTTAAATCTCTCCATGGTGGAGTAATGGATAGCGGCTCGGGTTGAGGAATCGGAGAGCCGAGTTCGAATACTACTCGAATCCATTACATTCACTTATGAGTTAATACCCTTAAGAAAGGTATAAATCATCTTCTTCTCCCCACTCAGCGATGAGTAAAATAGCAGGATAGACCTGCAACTTTCTACTGCAGAAAGAAATGGCAACCTAGTGCGGGAAAAATTTGCCTCGTCAGTCATGTATAGAAAGATGCATGATCGCCTAAGCGTGTATCATGCATGGCACATAACTGGCTGACAGAATAATGAGCACGTCACATATCAAAAGTTCAGGTAATCTGGCCGAAAAATTAAGAAGAATAAATATGAAAAACTCATGGCTAGTTTAGATGTTAAAATCCTTAAAACCGACGTCCCTCTTAACAAATGCTTAACTTTTCAAAGAAGGATCTAACATATAAAAAGATAAACCTCTTCCTACCAATTCCTAAAATCGTAAAAATTTGCCTCGTCATCACAAGCCAGTGCTATTTCATTTTTGACAATAATTTTTGTTTTTGTTTGGTTTGGTTTGTTTTACGGCATATCAACCTCAATGTGTTATTTAATGCCGACAACAATTTTATTGCTGTCAATATTTTTGGTTTGGTTTGTTTTACGGCATATCAACCTCAATGTGTTATTTAATGCCGACAACAATTTTATTTCTGTCAATATTTTTGGTTTGGTTTGTTTTACGGCATATCAACCTCAATGTGTTATTTAATGCCGACAACAATTTTATTGCTGTCAATATTTTTGGTTTGGTTTGTTTTACGGCATATCAACCTCAATGTGTTATTTAATGCCGACAACAATTTTATTGCTGTCAATATTTTTGGTTTGGTTTGTTTTACGGCATATCAACCTCAATGTGTTATTTAATGCCGACAACAATTTTATTGCTGTCAATATTTTTCTCCAAAAATGTATTTCTTGTGATATTTTTCTTTTTCAAAAATATATTGCTGCTAATAATTTTCCAAACAAGTATTGCTGGTATTTGAACCTATTTTTATGCTTTTATAGGGTTTTGACTCTTTTTTGGGTGGAGGGTAACTATTTTCCCATAGCTGGGACCCTGACAGGTGATACCACCCCTGGTCAGGGTGGACCTGGGAACATCAGCAATTAATAGATGGTTCCACGCTCCTCAAAACCTTCTGATCAAAGGCCTTCCTGCCGGATGTAGTTTATCGTCATACCCAGGACGGAATCATTTTTGTAAACAAAGATTCGGATTGCCGATGGATTCGATGCTTAGTAGTGTTTTGTTGTGTCTTTTCTTCGGATTTTTTTAAAAAATTCTGGTCCTTTACAAAATATTTTACCTAAACAAACAAATATATTTTTGATAAATTGATGACACTTTATTGACATATCCCTGCAAAACAACATTACCTGGACCTAAACAAACTCGACCCGACGATAGAATTTACAAATTACAATTTATAAACAGAGACAAACAACGCATTATTTTTCCTGGCTATCATGTTCTCTCTATGACCTAAAATTAAATGTCCATCGAAAATGAACTAATAAAAATGTTTTCATAAATTTCTATTCTCTCCAGAACAACAAAATAAAATCCAGGATAATTATCGGATTCTGTTTAAGAGCACTAAAAATTTGTAGCCCTCAATATTTACATGAGATCAAGAGAAATACATTGAGAATTTAGCGATCCCTAGTATTTTTTTTAAAATTGAATTTTTCGTTTGTGCGTATAAACGTGCCGATTTTTGTAAATACGGATGTCCATATACGACATTATCCGAAGATAAGAGCGATAAGTATAGTAAAATTAAATCCAAAGTACCTAAAATTAAATAAAACATTAGATTACTTAGAATATTTTACTAAATTTTTAAGATTGTTGTTCAAAAGCTCCTTCAAAACACTAATTAGTTTATATTCAATGTAAAGAAGGAACCATTCGAGGAAATCCAAAAGAATTGAGTGAATACCTTTTAACTTTTTTTCAACAACAATTGAAAAGAATTTATCTCATCTTGTAAAACAATAAGAGAATTAATACAAAACAAAATAGACTAAAGCCTGAAAGAGGAATTTCATCTATCGATTATAATGATTGCCCCAATGAATATATATATATATATATATATATATATATATATATATATATATATAAGAAACCTCGAGGAATTTAAATAAAAGATTATATGAACACAAAAGAGATCTTTTACAAAAAAGCACACTCAACACATTAATCGTTCACCTCAATGAGTCTGAGCAGAATTTCAATTTAGAGAATACCGCTTTAATTAAAAGAGAAAGCAAGCAAGAGGTAAAAGTGTATAGGAAGTGCTTTGTTTGCTAGATAATACACGGAAAATTTGCGTCTTAGTTTTTACAGTATTTCATCTTTCTTGGCAGATCTTCTTTTACCAATAAATGAATAAAGGGATAAAAACCAAGGCATAAATAAACTGAACGAAATCAGCTAGACTACATGTCTAGCCACGTCTTAAAAAAATAATTTAAAAAAGAAAGCGTTCCAACACCTTCAGCATTTCTTATCTGTGCATAATTATAGCCAACGCATGAGTTTTTATATCTCCTCTCCCACTACCTGCACAGGCATAATTCCATCAAGAAAAACATTACTTTAGTCTGATGAAGTCCTTCTCGAGAACGAAACGCGTTATAAAGATTTTTCTCCACTTTGTCATTCATTTGCCTAATATATATATATATATATATATATATATATATATATATATATATATATATATATAATGAAATGGACTAAGCCCGACAATTATTTTCAGAATTTTTATGTGTATACGTTATTTTTATATATATACAAAATTAAATGCTCTGATTATAATAAACTGTATTAACTACATTTACCGGCCTGAATGTCTGAGAAATTTCATAGAAAATATGTGTCCTCCGAAAGAAATCGAACTTGTATCCTACATGGAACCGTTAATTGGCTTGACCTGCTATACCATTTAGTTCCAGAGGAAGCGTCTAGTTAGCAAGGTCAAATTACTGTTTTTGCTCACTAGACGTATGAGAGAGAATTACATAGCGTCTGTAAATTTTCACACCTCAAGTGATCTTCAGAGAACAGTCTATACCTGTAAACGCTTTACCTCCAATACTGAGCACTCTTCACCCGTAATTTTAAACATATATATAGATAGATAGATAGTTTAAAATTATATGTTTGTATTTGTATACTTTTGTAAGGAGCAGGACTGTTTTGCAGAATACTTGTATTTCTCGATATCTCTGTAATTAGTTACTTTCGTATATACCTAAAAAATAAGAAGCGATATCTAAGTTTTAAAATTATTTAAAATAAAAATCTTTCTTGAATGTATTTCAAGCTAATAGATTAAATTTAATATTTCCATTGAGCAAAATACATAGCTGTATTTCAAAACGAATCTAAATTGATTGAAATGGGTTTTTAATCGCTAAAAATGGCTCATTTTAGTCATATTTACAATTCTCTCAGCACAATGTAATTCTCTTTAATATTAAATCTTTCAAAAACAAAATATACTTTTATGAAACATTATATGAAGAAGATTAGCTTATTTAAAGTTTAAGCAATCTGATTTGAAACATATATTACTTTTAGTTTAAAATATAATAGGAAAAGCATTTTCAACACGAAGCTGGGTCTTTTTTATGTGTTAATTATTGACAGCCTTATGTTTGGGACATTTAACTATTTTTTTCTATTAGGGACATATCCGTAAAAATTACTTGACGAATATAATGTGACCACCGTTTTTATATAATTTTTGAACGACTCAGTAATCTTAAAAATTTAGTAAAATATTGTAAGTAATCTAAAGTTTTATTTAATTTTAGGTACTTTGGCTTGAATTTTACTATAGTTACCGCTCTTATCTTCGGATAATATCGTATATGGACATCCGTATTTACAAAAATCAGCACGTTTATACGCATGCACGAAAAATTCATATTTTTAAAATAAATACTAGGGATCGCTAAATTGTAGTAAGCTTTTCCATTTAAAATTAGAAAATAATCACAATGTAATAACAGTATCACTTGACCGATAGAAATTAATACAGAATTTTAAAAGATTTAAAAGTTTAGAAATTATACTAATTAAAATAAAAAAATGATTCGTGTAAAAATTCATTATTCCTCAAAAATATTTTTTTCTGAAGACTTTCCATTTAAGATTACTAAATACAGTCTTAATGTAATAACATCACATAATCACTACAATTTAATACAAACATCTTTAAAGATTTGAAACTTTGTAATTTATTCTAATTAAAATTTAAAAATAAAAACAATTCTTGTAAAAATTCATCTTTTATCAAAAAAAAAAAAAAAAAAAATTCTTAACATAATAGTGTCCATAATATATCTTATTCATAAAAGCAATTATAAGCTTTTCTAATTAAAGAATGTCTTAGTTTTATTGCCTTTTTTTACGATTCAGAGCAGATTTTCGGTAAATGGGGTCCTGTTTTAGAAAAAAACATTGATTTATATTCTTTAAACTTCTTCTTATAACTAAAATAAAAATTAAGCTGTACAAAAGTGAATTACTGGAAATTTCATAAATTAAGTAACTTGGTGGGGTAGGGAGGTGGTAACAGATGCAAAAATACCATTTTTACCATGACTTTCTAAAAAGGAACACTTCTAAAAAAATTTAGTTCATTTCTGACTAAGTCCTAGAAAACTTAATTAAAATCCGACAGTTATTTGATTTTTGCAACAATTTCCAAATCAGTGTGTGTGTTTTTTTTACCGCAAAAAGGCGCTAAAATTTTTTATACTAAGTTATGGTCACCAGCTGAAACGCGAAAAAAAAAAAAAATTAGCCAAAATTTGCGAGTCCTAAAAAGGATTAAAAATATGTAATTTAACAATAAAAAAACGTTTGGTCTTTCCGCGTAATAATAACTAAAAGATTTTGACGATAAAACTTTGTTTTTATTAGGTTTGGTTCATTTTTTTCATCATGTATGCTCATTTTTTAGCAGTCTCTCTGTGTGAATACACACACACACACACACACATATCATTTTTTGAATCAAAGTTATTTTCAAAAAAATGTTTCGCACTCGAGGAATCAGACAGATATCGGATTTTTACTAATAATACCATCTACAACAGGATTCACACCCGCCACAAGGACAGCCGTTGATGAGTCTTCCCCATTTCTCTGTTTATTTATCGCACCGCTGATGAAGGACACGGACGTGCCCCAAAATTCCGGACTTAGAACCGTAATTTCCGTGCTTCATTTCTGTCTTATCACCCCACATATCGTTCTTTGTTTTTCACCTTTTCCTCAAAAATGTCTATCTCATTTTAGCTCTCCCTTATATTTTGCTATTTTCTATACAGTCACCGCTGTCATCATTTCTTCCACACTTTCCCCTTACTCTCTGTTCGACCCCCAATCCTATTAACAACTATAAAATGCATCAAATCAAAATTCACTCTTTCCTTTTACGTCCTTACTTTGATCATTTTCCACTTTCGTTCGTTTCTACTGCCCACTGGTCAATGTTTTATATCATTTAAGTGTCACTCTGCATGTCATATTTAATTGTGTGGCCATTTTTTATAACTTCATATTAATTAGGTCACTAGATTCGATTGTATTCGATAAATATAAACGGAAGCAAATTTATTCAAGCAGAAGTATACTTGTTTAATACATATTTACGCGCACACACACACATATATATAAATATATATATATATATATACACACATTTCAAATAGACTATATCTGTAAAAGGACAAGATGAATAAAGACAAAAGGAAAACTTATCTTAGTCAACTAGTTTCCTTCTCTGAGGGACTTTATCAAGACAATGCATTTGCCTTGATAAATTCCCTCAGAGGACGAAACCCGTCGGCTAAGATAAATTTTCTTTTTTTTCTTTATTCACACACACACACACACACACATATATATATATATATATATATATATATATATATATATTAACTATTATAACAAAAACATGTTATAAGCCCCTACATAACTGCAATCATGTTTCGATACTGTATATGCCTCCTCAGGCGGTGGTGTTAATAAATATTATTATTATTATTATTATTATTATTATTATTACTAAGCACTACTTTGTATTGATCACTTTTTAAAATATAATGCCTGGACATTGGTACTAAATTACCTTACACTTGGAGATATATATATTTATGTGTGTGTGTGTGTGTGTACTGTCAACATATCCCCTTTCTTGAATGCAAACCTTCATATAAAAACAGTTTTTCGCTACCGAGTTTCCTCTACACTCTCCGAAGTGGCCCTTGCTACCTCGAACAGGATTTCTTAAATGAGATAGATATCACAGTTAAGAGATGTACGGAGCTAATTTGCAACGTCAATTTCGACGACACAGGCTGGAGGCAGGCAAAGCTCCCTTTGAGTTTCAGAGGCCTGGGCCTTCGATCAGCGGTAGATTTGGCCCTTCCAGCATATCTTTCTTCACTTTCGTCCAGTCACGAATTAATTGATGAGATATTCGATGGTTCGTCTCAGTGTTTCTCAGGTAGTTCTTTCGAACAAGCTTGCAGCGTCTGGACCCAAGAATTACTTTCTATCCCACTAGACACATCAAAACAAAAGCTGAGATAAAATAAAATGCGAGGCCAATTTTACTAATTTGAGGCTCTCTCTGGATCAGCATCTCCTCGGCTGTCTACTATCTGCTTCACAACCGAGTAGTGGCGCCTGGCTCAACGCAGTGCCCTCTTCATCTACCGGTACCATTCTAGATGATGAGTGCACTCGTGTCGGAGTCGGGATCTGTCTTGGACTCAAATTATGTGAGCGTCACAGATGCAGATATGGAGCCTCCATCGATGAGTTTGGTTTGCATCCTCTCTCCTGTCGTCGTAGTGCCGGCCGCTTTCCACGGCATGCAGCCATTAACGACATCATCAAAAAAGGTTTGGATGCAGCTGGGTTCCCTTCCGTAATCGAACCCGTAGGCCTCGACCGCGGTGATGGAAAGCGTCCGGATGGCATCACCATTTTCCCTTTTAAAATGGGGAAGTCGTTGATTTGGGATGCGACCTGTGCGGATACATTTTCGGTCGGTAATTTGATCAGGTCCGCGGTTCAGCCAGGATCCGTCGCCCAGGACGCAGAGATGAAAAAAATAGTTAAATATTCAACTCTTGTTAATAGATTTGTTTTTACTCCTGTGGCAGTGGAGACTTCAGGGGTTATTGGCCCTCGTTCGATGGCATTCCTTCGAAGGATTGCCGCGATTGCGTCTCGATTAAGAGACGAACCTCGCGAAACGGAGTGGCTCTTGCAGCGTGTCGCACTGGCGATGGTTCGTGGTAATGCTTTCTCCATCATTGCGGCTGGCAGAGGTTAGAAAAAATTGTTTATTGTTACGTTGTTCTGGAATTGTCATCAGTGTTCAACTGTATATATTTGAATTATCCTGGACGACGACATATGAAATATTCACATCTGTAATTGATCTTTAGTTTTAAGAAGTTTCTCATTCAAGTGCGAAGCCAACGATGTAATATGTCCCATTTTAGGCACTTTTATTTTACAAGATTTATTCATCTACATACAGTGACAGAATCTGACACATGGTGATTTTTTAAATATGAGGTACGGCATACCCACGCAATACGGTACACAACCCAGGTTCACATCTAATTGCGATTCAACCAGAAAATCTCAGGATCCCTTGTCCATTGTTGAATACATTAGGATATACGCATAGAGCTCTTAATGAAATAAGGTCTTCTTGCCCGGATAATAGATTCTTTTTTCTTTCTTTTTTTTTTTTTTTTAACTTGGCTTCAGTTCGGTCTAGAGCAACGAATTGTTAGAAATTGTGGATTTCGAATTCGAAACTGCACAAAGAATTTATTGAAATGATGTGTGTGTGAGAGGGAGAGAGTGTGTGGGTTATTATATGACTTCCTATTTCGAATAGCATCCTTATCTTGGCTGTTAGACTCACAACATTATCCCCTTCAGATGTTAGTCGTCGTATTTGGAAACTTTCTCGTAATTTTGAACAGATCACTTTATTCACTTTCAATGCAGATTCACTTGTGGTCTTTTTCGAAGTCTCTTTCTTGTCGTCTCGGATTAAAGTAAGCACAGCCTCCAAGAAAAATGGACCAGACAGCAAAAGGATGATTTTTTTTTAATATAGACATCGGTATGATAAAAGAGTAGGGGTTTTTGTTTACACTTCTCTCCGTTTTTTTGTTTTTTTTTAACAGGTGTAGAGGTTTACCTCTTATTTCCGGTTTAGGATTGGGTTTCCGATTCCTTCTAACGTTTTTTCATTCTCTTTTTACTTCCAGTAGCCCTCTGTGTCTTAGTGGCATTGTCGCCTTGCTTGGGGTTAATTTATTAAAATGTGTCGTTTTTCATGTTTAAAGGATATTTCATATCAGTTAATAATCACTAATTCTATTAAGTTCAGAAACTTTTGACTGAATCTACAATACCACCAACCCCTGACAATACTGGGAATAAATATTTTCTTTTTTGTTTCTCGGTTTGGTTTAATTTTAAACTATTAAGCTGAAAGTTTAGTGGACAAGCCAAAGATACTCTCCCCTTCGCTTTCTTGAGGTTTGGAGGTCAGATGATGATGTTTTCTGCTAAATGAATAGATAAACCTCGTCTCGAGGATATTATTGTGGTCACTGCTGTGGACATCATGACAGTAGACGATATTGCGATAACACTAAGAGAACTGTCATTACTAACGTTCAATTTTGATGAGACAATAGACGTTACGAGGTGTTACTGAAAAGTCCGCGACCCAAACTATTTCCCAAAATCCCCAAAATAGAACGAACATCAAAATCATATTTAAGAGCTTCTTGGTCAGGCTGAGGATTCTTCAGTGCATATCGCTTTAGTCTACAAATATAGTTTGAAGGGCTGATTAGGGAGTTTACCAAATTTGGCCCTGTGAAAATTTGACCAGGTTTTCTAGGACTTTATTAAAAGGGATAAATGTCAGTGTACACTCGGTTTTATTTTATTTTATTTATTTTGATTCGATTCCCACTGTGTTTTTCAAATCAATTTTCATACATTTTATAAAAGAATGATACGAGTTCGTATTCAAGGTGTGTCTGTGGTGTCGGAAATGTGCCTTTTATAAAGAATAGAGGTAAGTTACACTGGAAAATATGTTAGGTATGTATAAAGGTCCCCAGTACCATTAGCTATTTTGATGGGGGAACATACAGCTATCTTAAAGGTTGAGCAGTCATACAGCCATATCCAATTTTTGTTTGGCATTTAGGTTATCCTGCCCACTTTTATAGACTATAATCTAGAAGTACATTTGGTGCATTTTAATAATCATAGCCTTTTTAAATATTTCACAACGTACCCAAACCATAGTATGTTTTTTTTTGTGCTGTTCTATAGCTGTGGAGATTATTTGTTAATACATTGTCATTGCTACTAGTACCACTACTCTTTTGGAAAACTGTTTCCTTTAGTAGCATTTGATTTTATTTTATAAAGTGTTATAAAATTTTTAAAAATGAATGAAAATTGTATTATTCGACAAGGTGAAACATAAAAATTAAGGAAAAAATTCTCATTACAATCACTTTGTTTTATCTTTCATAGACACACATTAATCTTGACCTCCCCAAGTGCCCCTAACACTTTTCGAATTGTGGAAATGCCATTAACCAGCTCCATTTTTTAACATTTATGACTGAACATTCATTAATTTTTTTTTTTTTTTTTTAATGAAAAGTGTTCTGGAACTTTTGCACACATACAGATAATTAAATTAGATAAAAGTGAAGTTTGGCTAATGTTCTTATTGTCTTTAGAATATAGTGAATGAATCATGTCTTTACTGTTGATATTAAAACGTGGGGTTGACACTAAATTGGAATTCTGTAATTCTTATGAAAGTCCATTTGAAAAATGTAGGTTGAATTTTGTTTTGGGATCTTTTTTTTTTTTTCTAAATTCACATCGTTTTGAAAACATAAAAAATAACTATAAAGAATCCAGGAAAAAAAGAGTTAAATTGTCTTATATTCGGCTCTTTGGAATGTCTTATGTTACTGAAAGAAAAAAAAAACTACCAAATTTTTAATCATTCCTTTTTCGCTGCAATCTACGATATCTCACACTTTCCCATGCTACTGTAACGTTGTCGTCGTCCATTACAAATGCAAACAGGAAACTGAATATCTCATATCGTCATATTACTGTACATTTTACTCCCGACTTCGCTTTGGTACCTCTTCCGAACGTGAACTCTACATTCTCTGATGTGTTTATATATCAACAGATTTACCCACGCGCGCATATCCTAGGCGCAGCTGGGTCGATCACGTGGATTTTTCGCCCTCAGTATCTGATATGCTGTGAGGCATAGATCAGCACTTGGGAGCTAGGATATCACCCCTTAACGTCTACCCGTCGATGCATTTGCTTTCTCTGATGTCACACTGGGTTCAGAATGTGTTCCAGCATCAGCTGGGACGGGTCACATGCTATATTATTTTCGTGTTTGAAATGTAATTACCTTTAACATCGTTGGAACGTGACGTGCAAGAAATGTATTTCCACCTCATAAAAGCAAATAAAACTGTAAGATACAATTTTATTTTATTTTTATTTGCAAGGATACCAAAACGAAAACAGCTATAGTGAATTTTGTTGGACTGCTTTAATCATTGTAATGTGATTCTCTTCGATACAACAAAGATGAAGATTTTAGCCCGAAGAAAAATCTTCACAATAAGCTATATCCGTAGTAATTATTTTAGCAAGAGCTTTCGGCCAATCCATTAGCCATTTTAAAGGGGTCATTCTGGCAATAATCACTACGGAGAGTTTCTACACTCACTTAGCGACCCCCCCCCCCGCCGCAAGGAAAACTGTGAGAATATTAGAAAATCTAAATAGAAATTTTGCTTGTCCGTCACGTTCACTAAATGTGTATAAAATATTGCGACCAATATATATATATATATATATATATATATATATATATATATATATATATATATATGTTGGAATGCCCAATTCTCTTCTGTTCATATATATATATGAACAGAAGAGAATTGGGCATTCCAACGAAAAGCGCGCCATTAGGAAAGGAGAAATTGAATCTTTCCCAGAGCTATTGGGACGCCAACACACTTGCAGTATTTGTCGTAAAGTCACCCTTTCGGTGGCTGGTTTAGGCATCCACATGAATTCAGACCAGAGAGGTCAGACGCAAACTCCTGTAAACGCTACCTTACCAGAAAGACCCGCAGGTTACTTGTGCTAGTTTTGTGACAAGGTTTGTAAGTCTGTTGCTGGACTCAAACATCACATGATTGTATACAAAAACTAGGGAAGTTTACAATATAGGCAAGACACAGAAACTTTATGTTAGCCGCGTGTCTAAGTCAGGTTGTAAAAGTAAAGCTGGCCTTAAGAATGACTTAAGGCCCCCCATAGTAGAGTGTGAGCTCGGGTAAAAATGATGGAAATAATTAAACTCTGAATGAAAAACACGAAAAGCTACCAAGAGATGATCTTCTGTAAAAAAAAAAAAAAAAAAAAAAAAAAAAATGACAATCATCATTCATATATATATATATATATATATATATATATATATATATATAATTCAATTGAACGCAATAATGCTGCTAATATGCAAGCAGTTACTGGGAGAGGAAGATAATGAGAAGACTTTAGAATGAACCGGAAACCCAGTCCTAAACAGGAAACAAAAAATAAGGCTGTACTGCTGTTCAAAGGACCGAGGAGGTGTGTGAACCGGGCTTGAGCCGAATTTATTTAACTCTACGTGCGTGTGTGTGCGTGTGTGTGCGTGTGTGTGCGTGTTCAAATCAATATTTTTTTTTCATAGAAGAATATCATGCGTGCCTCAGGTTGATATTTCTTTTCTCCCTCCAGACAAGAGACATTGAGAAAACACAATGATGTTTCACTTTTGGTCTTTTTCGAAGTCTTTTCTTGCCGTCTCGGATTAAAGTAAGCACAGCCACCAAGAAAAATTGACCTGACAGCCAAAGGATGATTTTGGATTTTTTTGTAGACATCGGTACGATAAAGAGTTTTCTTTTTAAACCGGTGATTACACCTAAATAATTTAATACAGGTTTATATGTTTCGGTTTTATGATTGGCTGTCAGAATTTGTTTTTTTTTTTGTTTTTTTCTCTAATCTTGGTGCATGATGCTAATATCACCATTTGCTGCAGACTAAGTAATTCAAACATGATAGTGACAATTTTGATTATGGTTCAAGAGACTATGTTTCACAAAATTGTACACGAACGTATTAACATCGCAAAGTTAATTCTATTGAATTTTCAAAGAAATCACAATGAAAGAATTCCTCATCGGCTTTCTATTTTTTCCTTCATTCACGACTAACTTTATATTTTACACCAGTCTATATTTTTGAGATGAGGTATTGTAACGTTTCGGTCGTTGTACGCCCGGGTCTTCTTCAGGTGATATGCTTTGATATTTCGAATAGAAACCTTTATTTAGTCCACTAATGACAAAGCTGAGGACAACAGTCCGAACAATGTAAATAATTTAATTTTTAGTTAGCTTTTACATTTCGTAATGTCCCAGCTGTGGGTCAAGTAGCAGTGTAAATCCGTGCTATTTATCCTTTGATTACTCTGAATTCAAAACCATGGAGAAGGCAGTAGAAAATTACTCTACTATCTTACCTGAGAAATCATGATAACCCAGATAGATTAGAGAAGGAAGCTAAGAAGAGCCATGATTGACCACATCATAAAGGCATATGACATTAAAAAATATTATGATTGTAGAGAAAAACGATTTAGTTGTCGTTGGCAAAATACTAGCTGTGGCATGTATATTTAAATCTTTTCGTAAACACAATTGTCCCTATTCTCCATGAGAATCTATGGAGGATATATTCCAAAACTCCCTCCAGTAGACCCCCCCTATATATATATATATATATATATATATATATATATATATATGCAGCATATTTTCATTCAAGCATGATTGATTAAATAATTTAGGCATATTATGTCTATTTATTTAGTTTTAATCCTTTCAAGTCCACGAATTAATTTCTTGGTGGCTGTAGAAAATTGATTAAGAAAAATTCCAAAATTTTCTTTCATATAATTTTTATTTTCCCAAGTACTTTCTGAGACCGCCTTCAGGGGGTTAAAATATCTGTGGATGTGCATATGGTAGCTCCGTAAATTAAAAATATTTTTCTATTGTTCGTTTACAGCGTTTCAAATTCGAAATGTTATCTCTCTCTCTCTCTCTCTCTATATATATATATATATATATATATATAGAGAGAGAGAGAGAGAGAGAGGGATACAGCAGTCCTTCTTTTATACCTGCAATCAAGGAATTTTTTTTTTTTTATTATTCAGTTTTTCTAGCGTTCTTACAATTTTCTTTTATGACAGTGTGTAGAAACTGTTCCGGAGTGATTATTGTCTCAAGCGGTTTTGGTTAATAGGTTGACCATTTTCAAAGAGTGGCCGGGGAGTGGAGGTGGGGGTGGATTTTCGTTGTCAATTGATGCTGTTCTTGTATCCTATACTGAGCCCTGTGGGAGTAGTAGTAATAAAAAGTTGTATAGGGAACAAAAACAAATTATATTAACATGAAAATTATCCACTTCCAACTGCCCTTAAAAATGGTGACAGTATTAGCTGAAAGCGTTTGGAAGAATAATTCCACCGAACAATTCTTACACACTTTTAGTCCTCATAAAAGAAAAACTGTAAGAACATTAAAAAATCTGAATAAAATCTGAGGAAACATTCATTGTCATTTGTATTCAATAAAACGTGTGTGTGTGTATATATATATATATATATATATATATATATATATAGCCTCTATATTACAGTATATATCAGTTCTTTGGGTACAAATATATATATATATATATATATATATATATATATAACGGTATATATCAGTTCTTTGGGTACAAATATATATATATATATATATATATATATATATTTACACACTGTTTTTTCTAAGCATACTTACCTATGATAAAGTTTCGATATATTATTGATTGATTACTTCGTTTCCTTCGGATTATCAAACTTTTGTGGCTATTTGAAGCCAGGATATATTTTTAGATTTTAAGAATTTTTTTTTTTTTAGTTAATAATGGATTAGTGATACAAAACTTACTAATTAACCCATAGCTGAGTAGGTGAAAATGTGGATTCATACCTTTCCCAAGTGTATTTGCGTGTCAGTGAATATAACGAATCCAACTAAAATTAGAACTCGCTTCTCCAATTAACAATTCCGAGCCATTATCCATTAGACCACCTGCACATCCAAGCTTACAATATATGGTATTCCCAAGCGGTCACCCATCTAGGTACTGACCAGACTCGATGATGCTTAACTTAGGGGGTCGTACGGGAACCGATCTTTCAACGTGTTATGGCTGTAAGGCAATCGACATGTTAAATGCAATAAGAGATAAATAACAGTAACAGAATAATTATAACAACATATTGTATTAGGTTGGTGCAAAAGTAATGACGTAATAATGTCGTTTTTGACGTTAAAAATACGTCAAAAACGACATTATTACGTCATTATTTTTGCACCAACCTAATAATAATACAGTGTAACCCGGATATAAGAGATTTGTCCGGACCGGAGAAGAAGTCTCTTATATCCGGGTTTGGTCTATTTTCTATACATTAACACAGGCTCTAATTTGGGACCAGATAAAATCTCTCTTATATCCGGGTCTCTTATATCCAGGTTACACTGTAATAATAATAATAATAATATGAGATAAGAGTTGTTCTTAACGTAGATCTTAGCAACTACTGTATGTAGCTTCCTTTTTTCTCTCCTTTATCTAAATCGAAGACTTTCGTGAAGCACTTTACAAGCTCTCAATGACATATCGGAATTGCCAGCAATCTCTCCTCTTGTACTTTAAAACCGTTATTAAATAAAACTTATTGTTTCTTCCTGAGACTGGCCGCAGTTAAGGGCTCACCGTATGAATTCTTAACCGTCGCGCAAAAAGTGATTAATAGTAATAACTAAAAATAGAACAGAACAATCCTAACAATAAACTTTAAAAGTAATGTTACGGATAGACGACTGGTGCTTACTGTACAACAAGAGATTAATAAAGAATAACTATTAGGTTGGTGCAAAAATAATGTCGCTTTTTGACGTTCAACTTTGTGAGAAAACGACATTATTTTTGCACCAACCTGATATTACAAAACAGAACAATTATAACAATAGATAGTAATAAAATATGTTCTTACCGTAGGTCTTAGGAACATCAGCGTATGTTTTATTTCTTATTAAATTGAACATTTTCACTTAAGTGAAGCATCTTAGGGCTTCATTTTGACATCACACTCATCCCCCGTCTTTTGAACAGGTTTAGAGGTTTATCCCTTAATTCTTGTTTAGAATTGGGGTTCCGGTTCTTTCTAAAGTTTTTTCATTCTCTTTCACTCCCAGTACCCTCTTGCATCTTAGTGGCATTATCACCTTGAGTGGGGCGAGTTGATTATAATCACTACTCTAAGACCAAAATTCTGATGTTTCCTCTGATTTGGGGATTGTGAGTCCAACTCAAGATTTTTCATCACTTCTTTGTAGTAATATTAAATTATACTGGGCATAATGTAAGGGTATCAGTTTTATATTGTTATTAAGTAACAAACTGTTGACCCTAGAATTACTAAGTCTCAAGTCATGCTGAAAAATCCTCAGCTTAACCAGGAAGAAATACGAAATAAAATTTTGATGTTTGATTATTTGGACAGATTTTTGGGAAGTGGATTAGACCAGAAGTTTTCAGCAATCTCTTTGGATATTACATCCATCAAGAGGCTTTTATATAGAATCCATGATCAGATCATCCCTTGGTATGTTGTAATTCTGGTCGGGGATCAGTATATTACTTAATAACAGTATAAAATCGATCCCCCATTTTATATCCAATATAATTATATAAATTAATAAACTAATCCCCCCCCCGAATTACTATATACCACGTGATGTTAATCAGTTTATTACTTAATAACAGTATAAAATCGATCCGCCATTTTTTATCCAATATAATTTTATATAATATAAAATTATATTGGATATAAAATGAGGGATCGGTTTTATATTGTTATAAAGTAATCAGTTGACCAACAATATATCTGCAACGTTAATCGCTGTCGGTTTATATTGTTATTAAGTAATAAACTGATCACCCCTCCCCCATAATTACTACGCACCAAGGGATACTGAAACGTTTTTTGATCTGATCAAGGGATTCCAAATAAAAGTCTGATGTTCGGTCTTATGGTCAGATTTTGGGAAGTGGGTCAGGGTGAAAACTTTTTCAGCATCTCCCTCAGATATGTCTCTTATTGTTCCTAAAAACTGTTGGGTGATAAGTGGAGTGAATGAAATGTTCTGAAAGAAACCAATCAAATACTTTTGTGACTCCTGTGGACTTCATGTGTGAGTAACGTTGTCTGTGTATGTACGCGTGTGCATGGGTGGGGAACTTTGTTCGATATAAACCCATTTTTAACGAAAGCAATATTTGCCTTCATTTCTGAGTTGTTTTTCTTTCCTTTTTTGTTTCATTCTTATAAGAATAAAAAAAAAGTTTGTTTCTTTTTTATTTCCTATTTCAATTTCTTTGCGCACTTTAGATTCTTTCTTTCTCTCTCTCTCTCTCTTCATATATATATATATATATATATATATATATATATATATATATTGCAGTAAAAACGGCCAAACAGATGGCTTCTCAGAACGTAGGACTGGAACAGTCGGCCACTTCAATAAATGGATACATACATTGGCCAACGACATCCATTGTCCACTCCACTTCCTACGTGAAGCGAGTGGGTGGAGTAAAGTATGGCGACAATACCTCGTCCCCGTTGGGTCACTGGCTTGCTATTCCTCTTCCTTGCGTATATATGTCATGCTTGTTTTGAGATGTACGTCCGGCCATCCGTTATTTGATCCGTACACGCGTTCAGCCACGCACATGCGCGGACGCGCACACACACACTCACACTTATATATGCACGTTTGGTTGTAGACCAGCGATAATATAAATATATATATATATATACATACACACAACATCAATTGCTATCTTCTGTCTGATTCAAGTTGTTTAATTATCCTTTCTCCTCCCTAAGGTTTTCTCATTTTCTTTCACTCTCAGTTAACCATTGCGTCTTAGTGACGTTATCGCCTTGCTTAAAGGTGAAGTGAGATTATATATAATGTCTCTGTATATGTAAACTGGTTTCAAATATAGTTCGGAATCCGACAGAATGATAGGATAACGTTTCCTATTTGTTCTTTATCCTATGAATAATCAATAAATGTCTATAGTAAAAATTTTACTAGTGTATAATGTTCTTCAATCTATTCAGCACTGAATTATGTGCATTGACACAAATATTGAAAAATAAATATTTATTGTGTAGAACAAAAGCTTTTTGATTTCTGTAATTAGGCTTTAAACTTATTGATGTACTTAAAACGCCCAACCCCTTTCTTTACTGCTAAACACACCATTATGTGTATGGCTGTAAAAAAAGGTGCTGAAAAGTTCTCAGCCCGGCCAAGAAAAATATTCTGACTTGAAATTGGTCAGATTTTGATGTGATAAATTGGTCTGACAGATAACTATTCAGCAACTCTTATACATCATGCAATATTAATTCAAAAGGTCTGTGTACGTGTGAACATATGTACATACACCAGAGACATAGAAGGAATTAAATGGATTTATTTTTAATCCCGCATTTTAATTACTTCATACTTATTTGTTTGTACATGTGTACATTTTCACACAAATAGTCAACTAATAAAATTCAATGTTCAGACTTATCTTTCTGGTTCAGAGTTTCGTAGAGAAACTGTATCCTGTCATTATCTTCGAAACTCTGAGTCTTGAAGATAAGTTTTTTTTAACTAACATTTTATTTTTCTAATTCTCTATTTCTTAATATCGAGCACTTTAATCACAATTAATTAATTGCCTTATTGTTATACTCTAGAAATATACTAGTCAACGGTTATTTTTGTTTCTTTGGTGTTTTTTTTTTTTGTATTTTATTTATTTTTGCGAGAAAAACCTTTGTTATGATTATTCACGTAAGTAAAAATATTGTTTACAAATCTGATTGTATGCACGTCTCACCGTCTTTCTATACATATCTGGGTAAATCCATTTTAAATACTCTCTAGACCATATATATATATATATATATATATATATATATATAATTTCTGTTTATGTCTGCGATTCGGAAATTTCCTTAGATCTGCGCCTGTGCTATCAACCTTGACTAGTGTATACGTGCGTTCATGCGTTCGGGTGTCCAGCTGACCCTTTTGGGGCCCCAAAGATGAGAGATAGTGGACAGAGGTGATGGTGTGAGGATATGAGAAGAAGAAGAAGAAGAAGAAGAAATGGTCGGAATGAACTGGACAAGCCTGGCCTGGCCTGGCTAGACTGGACACATCATACGAATTCTCTTTTCACTGTGTCTCTCAGAAATCTTTCCCCGCCCGCAAACACACTCTGTTGACAGAGCTTTACTTTTTCTCTTTTTCCGGACACCTCTCCTGCCTACTTCTCCAACCTTATACTGTCCCTTGTCTCCGGTCTTGTCCACTCCATTGGGAGGTCGGCTCGGGAGTAGGGAACGAGAGTAAAGAGACGTGGAGAAAGGACAACTGAAAATAGGCGATTGACGGGGTGGAGGAGAAAAAGAGAGATTGAGAGCTAAGGGGAGGGAGCCGGACTGATTAAAGAGAGAGCGAGGGGGGAAGAGGTTGGGGCACAAAGGAGAATGGGGAAGGGCAGTAGAGTAAGTGTAATAGTTATATCGTCCGGCTTTGTACATATTCATTTCTATTCAAGGTAAAGATAACAAAACCAATGACTCACTCGTTGCAATGTCCTGATTGTGAGTGACTGTCCCCAGCTTTCGTTTAGGGTCTGGACACAGGGGCACATAAACCCCTTCCTCATTACCCCATCTGCTTCTAAGTTCTCTCTTTTCCATATACACCCCCATACGCCATTCCTTACATTCTATACCCAATACCCTACTACCACTACCATTAACACTTATCTATTCGAACAAACCATTGTATTGATATTGACTAATCTTTGTTTAGTGTGGCTCAAGGACGCACCTATCGTGCACTTAGTGAATAGTAACGGTCTATGAGACTAGTTTAACAGACATTGTTCCACAGCGATAATAATATTCGTAAGATTAACCATAATGATACGAATTCGCAGCATTTACTCATGAAATATGTAGAGATAAGGACTTCGGTCATATTTTTGTTTATATACCAAGAATAAAACGAAAAATCGTCCCAAATAAATTCTTAGATTTAAATTAAAACAAACCAAATGTATCACTAAGTAATGTCAGCAAACTTGGATCTTCATGGCCGCAAAAAAGGAGGAGTGCCAGAAGGACGGTTTTTCCATTGACACCGCTATTATTTTAACTACCTTCACTCCTCGGCAATGTTTATTGTTTTAGGAAAGCGATGATTAGAATTGTAATAAAACCTAAACATATAAAAGTGAATATATAAATTTTCTTTGGTCTTGAAAATTTACAAAATAATAAAGACTATTTATTTATTGGATTGTTCATTTACACTATTGTTTATCGAAATGGTTGGCAAAACATTGGCTAATTACCAATCCTTTTGAACTCCATAAAATAGTAAAAAATAAAGATTTCTTTTGGTTCACATATTTTAATAATTTAGTAAATGTTTATGAATAAAAATTGTTTTCATATTTATTTGTTCATCAATTAGTAAATGATAAATATTGCATTGCATTAGAATTAATAGTATTAGTTTTTAGAATGTTTTAAATATAAAATTATTCTTGTCATTAAACAGTCTAATAAAAAATTGTTAAAATTCTAGTCATAGCTTTTTAAAACAAACTTTACCGAAGAGAGAAGATAGCGTTATCATCAGGAAAAACATTCGTTTTGACAAACCGTTTTTTTTTTGTTTTTTTTTTTTTTACACGACAAACGGTATCCCCCCAAAGTTTTCGAATTGATTTTGTGTAACAAATACCATTTGATAACTGTTTGGTGACGACTTGTATAGGTACCTTTTCGTTTATGTTATTAATGTCTAACAAGAAAAGTTATTTTTATGGTAGTTTTTTCTGAAAACAAGAAAATACATTTGAAGGAAAATTGTTTTCAGGAAACAAAAATATTTTTCTTGTTCGACATTAATAATAAACGAAAATAATATAAAGTCATACCAAACAGTTATAAATGGTATTTGTTACACAAAATCCAATAAAGAAAAGAGCTGGTTGGGGGTGGGTATACCGCGTTTGTTTCGTAAGTAAAAAAAACAAACATTTTAAAACTTTGCCCCTTGATCCAATGAAGATACTAAACAAATTTGAGGGCAGATTTGCTGACAGTCTTTTATTTTTCTTTCTGTCTTTGTCCTTTGTGGAATTTGGAAGGTAAAAAAAAAAAAAAATGTAGTTTTCAATTATATGATAAGGCCTACAATTAAGTCTTGTGGGTCGAAATAGCTATTCGAATGAGATAACTTTGGATGTAATATATATATATATATATATATATATATATATATATATATATATATATACAGTGTAACCCGGATATGAGAGAGTTATCGGGACCGGAGAAGAAATCTCTTATATCCGGGTTTGGTCTATTTTGTTTAGGTAAGTATGGCTCTAATTTGGGACCAGAGAAAATCTCTCTTATATCCGGGTTTCTTTTATAACCGGGTCTCTTATATCTATTCGTCAAACATGGCGATATCGGTTAAGAAGACAGCTACTACTATTTTAAAAATATATTTCTGTCTTATTTTAAACTTAAAGTAAATAATATTTTTTCAAATCAGATTAATTATACTTTAAAATTTCCTTGGTAAAAAGAAGATTTCAATCTGAAGAGATGAACATTTCGGTGTTCACGAAATAAAATTATAATCGAAATGAATAAAGTTTCCAGTTTCCTTCTTTACCATTTTATATATATATATGAGAATATTCCAATTTGGAAAATCTTATCTATATATAGGTGTGTGTGTGTATATATATATATATATATATATATATATATATATATATATATATATATATATATATATATTCCTTTAAGCCATTTATTAGGATATTATATAATTGGCAACCGTATTTGAGAGCCCTACAGTATACACTATACAGTTTGTTTACTGCTATGACTCATCTAATATCAGTACCTCTATTAAAGTAGTCGTATAACTTTGACGAACGGTACATTTACTTTAGACCAGGGATGCTGGTATACTCCTGTATTGAGTAATTTTTTGAGTTGAAATAGTGTTGGCTTGTAGGGTGTTCTTTGTGTCAACTTCCTCAGGATCTGGTTCATGAGATCCCTATATGAAACTGCTTGACCATAGATTGCGAACAGATAAACGAACCTTTATAGTCGTAGTTTGCTAAGTTGTAATATAGTGTGTGATGTTGCATTTTATGCTGACAGTAATTGTCCAAATCGGCTTTCATTTTTATTTTGGATCTTTTCTGTTTATTCACACGAACTTCACTGCATTCACTGAGACGGCAGCGCCATCTATCCAGTCGATCTGTTTAGCACAAATTCATCATATAATGTCCTTTAGATCATTTCATCTACGTCGGATGAATACTTACACTTTGTAAGAAGCGAATACCACTCCTTTGCTTTGCATTCTTGTATTGACTCCAGTAACTTCATGGCAAGCTGAACAAATTTTGATTTAAAATTTATAATTTCAAAAGAATGCCAAAAATTAATAAAAAAACAAAAAAAAATACAACAACTTTGATTTAAAATTTATAATTTCCTAGGGGTGATAATTGAATTTAAATTATTTGGGGTGAATTAACAAAAAAGATAATTTATTTTTGATACTTATTTCTTGCCTAGTAGTAACAGAGTCTTAGGTCGTGTTAATTTCTTTGCTGAACTATTGTCATTATTATTAATTTTTGGCTAGTCTATTTTTCATCTTAGTTTTCTTGCTTGTTTAGATCTAGTAGGGAGAGATTTAAGAATCTTTTTTTTTTATTTCTTTGATGAACCCTTGTCATTTTTATCACTTTCTGTCGAGTTTACCTTTTAATCTTACATTTCTTAGTCGTGGATGAAAGTAATTTCATGATAAAAAGTCAAGAAACACTGTACAGTCAGTTAGTCTAACTTCAATCAGTCAGTTAATTGCCATACGTGATGCACAAATAGTCTCTTTCGATTCATGACTGACAGTAGGCTGGCGTTTCTTTCTGTGGTAGACTAGTTACCAATCAAGGTTATAGAATCCATTCTGTTCTTTTATTCAACCCATAGCTATGTGAAGAATAGGTGAATCCATGCCTTACGCAAGGATATTTACCCGGAAGTGTATGTAACGAACCCAAACGAAGAAATCTTTTCTAAGTGAGACTGTTCATTGTTGCTTGACTTCTAACTGGAATGGGATTTGTTTTTTTAATCAAATAGGACTTGAACCCAGAAAACGAGATTGAGATTTATCGAAACTGTTGAATGACCAGATTTTGAATGAATGACTAAAGTTTGATCAGTCACTGGAACGAGAACGTTTATTTATTTATTTTGCAATTAAATTCTTGCTTCATTCCGATGAAGCAGAATGTATTTTCTTTGTTATGATATAACGATATATAATTTTGTATAATTTTATATATCAACAAACAGTATTTAGAAAAATATGTCAAACTGGAAAATTTCTTGTGACGCGTTTCATCCGTTAAGATTTCAACGGACTGGATTTCATGTGCATGTGTAGACGTGGCAACAACAACAAATCTTAACGGATGTTTCATCCGTTAAGATTTGTTGTTGTTGCCACGTCTACAAGAAATTTTCCAGTTTGTCATATTCTTGGTTATATAGATTTTACCAACTTTGCGCTCGTAATAATGAGCGATATGGAAAAACAAGATCCAACGAAAGAATTTTGATGTGAGATTTTTAATGTATAATGTCGACTCTTCGTGATCACCCTTGTGAATTAAGTTTATTGACAAGGGAGGACTGATTAATTGTTTCGTTTTCTACGGCTAATCAACCGTTTCCAGGTTATTTGAAGCCAGAAAATATTTTTAGATTGTAAGATTCTTTTGGGAGATAATAATAATTTAGCGATACAAGTCTTATCAATTAACGCATAGCTGGTGTGGTTGTGGAGAAGAGGTGGGTTCGTACCTTTCTCAAGGGGATTTCCTTGTACGTAAATATAACGAATCCATCTAAACATTGGAACTCGGCTCTCCGATTAAAAACCCCGTATTCCATTGCACCATGCGCACACCCAAGCTTACAGCACCTGGTATTCCGATTGGATCATCCATCTAGGGGCATGGACAAGGCTCAACGGTGCTTGATTTCTGTGATCTTACGGGAATCGCTGTTTCAATGCAAACCCGACAAACAAAGATTTGCCGTATAAAATAAATGTTTATTGCATCATTAAGCTACAGCCTCTTCCTCTATCTCTAACACACACGCATTATATATATATATATATATATATATATATATATATATATATATATATATATATATTAAAGTACCAAGCTCTGCAAAGCTTGGTACTTCATTTCAATTTAATTCTAATAATTATTTTGAAGTTTTCAGCTCTTGCTTTTGAAACATGAGAACTCTTATGTAGCGAAAGAATCATATTTTTAAATAAGTAATTATATTTAGGCTCTACTTTCGTATTGAGCACTGTTTTTTTAAAAATAAAAGCAAAAATACTAAAGAACTTCGGATTACTTACCTTACGTGTTCTTTCCTATTTTCTATATATTTTCACACACACACACACACACACACACATATATATATATATATATATATATATAAAATAGACACTACGAAAACAGTACTTAGTTTGTTTTTTTTACCGACGTTTTTCGTTATCCGACTCTATTAATGCAAGTGATACTAAATAAGTGCGTAATATTGTTGTATAGTTGCTCGAAATTAAAAATTCAGGAGCGTATTTAAAAAATTTTGAATTTCGAACAACTATACAACATTTCGCTTTTATTTATCATCACTTGCCTTCATAAATTCGGATGACGAAATGAGTCGGCAAAAAACTAAGTACGGTTTTCCTTTTGTTTGTTTTATTCAATTTGTCTTTTCTACAGATACATTCTAAGAAGTTTTATATATATATATATATATATATATATATATATATATATATATATATATATGTGTGTGTGTATAATAGAGAGCGTTAATATGTAAAACGTTTTTTACTTAGCTGACTGACGATACCTTCAGCATCCCGACTCCAGAGTTTCGTAGACGAATCACTTCGTCCAATTCTCAAGAGATATATATATATATGAGAGTGAGAGGATGGGTAATAGTTAATAGATAAATAAAATTCAAATGCTTTATCTTCCGACTTAATATGTGTCAATGAATTCAATGGCTTCATTTTTGCCTGGGCAGCAGAGCAGTATCTCTGCGAAACTTAAAATCTGAAGATAAGTCATTTGAACTTTGCTTCCTCTCCTAACAATTTTTGAACAATTTTTTTATACTGAGCACTTGATTTGCAAAACATCTGATTGCTTTGAACACGTTAGCCTACAGCAATTTTCTGATCGACGTTTTTAGTTAAGCGTTAACGATCTTTGTTATTATTACTATTTATTTATAGATATATGGATATAGAAAGATGACAGTTTATACATATATATATATATATATATATATATATATATATATGAGAGAGAGAAAGAGAATTAATACAAATGTAAAGTATGCCATTTAGCTTATTGGTGGTATTACCTTCAGCATCCCAACTCCAAAGTTGCGTAAACGGACTCTAAAGCAATCACTCCATCCATTCGTCAGCAATGCTTTTGTTATCAATATATATATATATATATATATATATATATATATATATATATATATATATATATATATACACTGTTTTGTCTACAAACGGTTTCTTCTCGATATTGAGTATTCTTCCTCCATAAGTGTAGCAAATTCTAAACAGCACAAATACATGTATAGCAGCAATAACGAGCAATATTACGACTGCTTTTAAGAAACTATTGCAGCTAAAAATTAGTTGCAATTGACCTATACACGAAAATGCTGATATAGAAAAACTCTTCAATATTTAACCAACAAAGCTACTCAGTCGTAAAGTGTATTTAGACACACGAAGTAAAATTCGGAGTAAACCTGAGAATCGTGCCTATGGTGAAACTTTTAGTTACGTTTTTTTATTACTATGAATTTGGGTTTGTGTTTGTGTGCATGATAGATAGACATGATAAAAGAAATTTTCTGTGATCAATACAATCATTTTTGTTGATAGTCTTCAGTGATTCAAAAGTTACGAAACTCGAGTTGACTTTCGATAAGTACTGAATGATTTTACTTCTATTTTAATAAGAATAATATAAAGATATAATAAATGAATATATCTGCAAAGGTAATATCAGTAAAAGCTTTTTACAATATTTCTCAAGATCTCTCAATCACGTCAAGAAACGGAATGCGTTTTAAAAATAAGTTTTCATCTTGTCTTTCATTATATATATATATATATATATATATATATATATATATATATAACAGGATAATTAAATTGCGTGGGTATCATATAATTTAAAGGTAGAAGATTGATGATTGCTAGTTTCCAAAGATATTTTCACATGATTGGAAGTTATTTTCATTGTAGATATTTGATAAACACCAAACTAGCCAAAATAGTAGAGGGACCTTTGTTGAAAATGAAGTACGCTTTACCAGCGTTTGTCACATGGAACCTAACCACTCAAATCAGGAAGAGACATTAAAGTAGTAGTAGTAGTAGTAGTAGTAATGATACGGTAGGATTCTTATTGCATGTTTTCCAAGGTCTGTCTTGCAACCAGCTGGCGCAAGGCATCTATAGATTATTTCCTTCACTTACTTCTCTTTATAACCCGACCTGATCCTGTGCCTTCTCTTTTTCTCTCTGGTTCTTCCACATCACTCTCTTTGCTCTTTCTTTCCCCTTTATTCTCGGACCCATATTTACAGCCCTTGTTTGACCAATACCCCGACATGGCTAGCCGGGGAAATGGTAGCTGTGTCTGTGTGAACCAAAGATAAAGAGAAATAGGCATTAAAAAAAAAACAAAAAAAAAAAAAAAAAAAACGAGAGAGAGAGTGAGAGAGAGATACTTCCTTTTAAGAAATCCAGCTTCTGCCTACTGCTTACATCCACCTCCAGTAAGCTCCAATTTTTTTTTCTGGAGTGGGTGGGGTCAGCCATATCTGAGAACTCTCAACACCACCCCTCAGGATCCCTACCAAAGTCCTACTTACCTAACCTACCCTCATCTGTAGCCTCTCCCTTACTTAACTATTAGGTTCTGTACTCATTACAAATTTCCTTTGTTGTGAGGCATTGATATCATAAAAAATGGATCCTGTTTTAGGGTCTTTATTATTAAAATCTCTTTAGTTCTTTTTTCCAATTACTATATTGTTTTGGCCTCTTTTTTTATTCTTGTAAGTATCTTTGTTGTCTGTCTATTTTGTTTTCCCCCCCCCCGAGTAAGGGTGTAGAAGTCAGCATTGGTCTTGCCACTCTTCATTTACTCTCTGATTGAAAAGCCTCTTTTGCTCAAACTTTATCAGTCACTCCAAGAGAAAATTAGTAGATATTTTTTTTCACATTTATAGCGTTGCCAGTATTTACAAAGCTTAACTTTGCCTGGCACAAGGCCAGATACTCTGTGTGGAGCAAAATTAATCACCAGTCAGACTAGTTTCACAGTGATATACCCTCTTCCTTAGTTGGTTTAGCATTTTGGATACCCAGTGAGGATCAAACTCATTTCAGGAGTGATAGTCAGCCACATTAGCTTACTAAGCTTTGTATAGTTTGACACAAGGTCAAAAGAGTAGAACACTCGCTGAAGGATAGTCTTAGTAAAAATGGTTTAAAAGTTTAGTTTGTTAACCATGACTCTATTGTGAGGCATATTTACTTAGTTATTTTATTGTTACTCTTATTTATTTTAAATGTAACCGCCTGATATTCAATTTGAAAATAAATGTTTTACTTACATGAGTCATTCAACATTTACCAAAATTTCATTCAGACATAAGGAAATTGACCACAGAATAGATTGTGCTAGAAGAACTGTTGTCTAACACAATGCAATGCTTCTTCTTCTTCTTCTATGTGTTGTGTCCTTTCAGGATGTTAGCGATCATGACTCTTCACAATTTCCTGTCCTTTGTAGCCCATAATAACTTTTTGTCTTTTTGCCATTTCTCTCAAACCCAGCTTCACTATCCATTTGCTGTGTGTTCTTCTGGCCCTCTTGGTTTCAATCTGTCCTGTGAGTATCATATTTTCCAAGTCCTCTTTCTTCATTAACCTGAAAACTCAAGTTATGTTCTTAAATAGCCTTCTCAGATCTAAACTCATGTGGATGTCATGTATGGTGGCCAACTCATTCAGAAATGTTAAAACTATTAGCTGTATACAACCATTTACTTGGATCAATTATAAAGAATGACTCCAAGGAACTAAATCCTCTAAGACTTAAAGAAAACAATCCTTCATCAACCTCTATAGCAGTGTTTCTCAACTTTTTTAAGCAGCAGCACACCTCAGAGCAAATGAAAATATCATGACACACTTAGCAAAATTTTTAAAGGCCATGTATTTAAATGTTATGAAATAAAACCATAAATTTTGAATTTAACAAATAATGTTGAATACAATTATATGAAAAAAGGTTAATATTCATTTATTCAAATAAAAGAAAATTTTTAAAAATTAAAAAAATAAAACTACTTTATAAAAAAATGAATATTGAAACAAAGTATTTAAAAGAACGTAATTGAAGAATAATGAAAAGAATTATTTGAAAAAAAGTTTAATACTTATTAATTTATTCAAATAATAATGATGTGCCATTACTACTTACGTACACACACACACACACACATATATATATATGAAGAAAAATATACGGAAAAAACAAACACAAATCCTAATATGCAATTAATAAAATTAATTAAGATTTCAGTTATCTGTTTAGATTGGTCTTGCTCTTATGTCCATCGTCTTTTTCATGTTGAATTGAATATGGTTGAATGTTAATTATGTTTTATGAATATGTCCTGAAGATGGTCTATTAGACCGAAACGTCCAACGTTGACATTATATTAACATTAAAACAGCATAATTGCATATTAGGATTTTTGTTTGTTTTTTCCGTATATTTTTCTTCATACTGTTAGATCTATATCCATATATTTGCTTACATATATATATATATATATATATATATATATATATATATATATCATGACAATATTTTATGACAGACCTTGGGAATCAATTGAGTTGCAATTGTGGAAAAGTTGACGGACATAAATAAATTAAATGTATCTAAACTGTATAATAAATGCCTTGCTACCTCCTGCTTTTCTGCCTCCTGGAAGACATCATCTATTGTTCCAGAACTCTGGTAAGCTGTCTAACCAACTATCTACCTATACAGTTTACCTCTTTTTGGGAAACTTCTAGAGGCTGTAATCAATGCTGAATTGGTTCATAATCTTTCATCATAGGGCTTTTTCTCAGACAAGCTGTATGGTTTTTGTTTCTCCAGGTCAACTGCTGGTGTATTGAAGATAATTGCAGAAAGAGTCTATCATGCTGTAGATAAAAATGGTGAAACCCAGGTTATAGCAATTGGACATCTCAAAAGCCTTTGACAGAGTCTGGCATACAGCTCTTCTCCACAAGCTCTGGGCACATTTTTGAACTGATCTAGACATGTTAGTTGCAATATTCCCTTAGATCAGTGTTTCTCAGCTTTTTTTAATCAACAGCACACCTTAGAGCAAATGAAAATATCACAACACACTTAGCAAAATTTTTAAAGGTTGTGCATTTAAATGTTATAAAATAAAATCATAAATTTTGAATTAAACAAAAAATGTTGAATACAATTATATGAAAAAATGGTTAATATTCATTTATTCAAATAAAGAAAAATTTTAAAAAGTTAAATTAAAAAATAAAACTACTTTTTAAAAAATGGATATTAAACAAAAGTATTTAAAATAACATAATTTAAGAATAGTGAAAAGAATTGTTTGAAAAAAAGTTTAATACTTATTCATTTATTCAAATACTAATGCTGTACCATTACTACTTCCACACAAACGCAAATATATACATACATATATATATATATATATATATATATATATATATATATAGATACACACACACACACACACACACACACATATATATATATATATATATATATATATATATATATATATGCAGTGACAGTATTTCATGGCACACAAGTGTGCTGCAGCATAGCAGTTGAGAAACACTGCACTAGAGTTGTGCTATAGAATCACAAAGAACTTTACTAAATAAGAAAAACCAGGTCTCTTGAAGACTTCCAGCAGGAACAACAACTAAAATGGGTTGCTCATGTAACAAGAAGGGAAAATAATGATTTAATCAAGATGTTGATGTTATACTTTTCTTAAAATATAAACCCTTTTTTTTAAAGTAGCATTATAGTCAAACCATTTAAAAGATATATTTCTTGAGTAAAATAAGAAATGCATTTATATTATACACACATATAACGGATAACAGAAAAGTGTAAGGATGCTGGAAAAACTTCAAACATTCCTGGTCAGCTTCATTTAATGAAAGATGTTTGAAAGAAAGGTTGCTGTCCATATATATATATAAGTAAATAATTTATTTTGTTTAAGTGTTATTTTTGAAGAATACTCATATTTGAGTAGAAGCTCTGCTCTTTAATTAAACAGTATTTTTTCTACAGGCCTGAATATTCAAAAAACCCCGTCAGAAAAATATGCCTCCTCCAGCAAGATTCAGACCTGCATCCCTTACAGAGAACCATCATTGGATCTGACGTGCATGTTATATATATATATATATATATATATATATAAACATATATTATTAAATATAGCAGACAATGTAATCATACTTATTATAAAACCCAGGTTGTGTGTGTGTGTGTGTGTGTCTGTATGTTTATATATGGGATCGGATTTCCTACATTTTTCAACCAATTTCAACAAAATTTCACTTTTTTTTTGGCAGGTAGTGTTTCTTATTGTCTTGCACACTTTTTTCTTTATTTTTACATTCAGAATGCTTTAAAAATTTCATTTACAAGACAATTGTTTATAATAAAATTCTATTCAATCGGTAGACTCATAACGATTGAAAACAATGTTTTTGTTTGAGTTTGGGTTTGACCAATTTGTTAAAAAAAAAAAAAAAACTAATTAAGACATGCGTATCTGTCAACCTTAAACAATAATTTTTGTCAATTTTATTTTTCAGTTTTTATGATGGTCGATACTTGATCTATCTCTTACTGTTACATCCCCGGGCAACACCGGGCTCTACTGCTAGTGTCTAATATGTCTGCTCATGAGCTGTTCGAATGTTTGCTTTAATTTCAGGTGAAAATAAACACAAAAATTGTCCAACATTTACATATATTTTTATTATTATTTAAATTGACCAACTGTGCCATTTGTTGAAATTTTCTCTTATATTTTTACAGTATCAATGACATAAACAAAGTTTATATTATCTTCATCCAAGCACTTTTACAAGCACTTCAATTCTAATTTGAATTTACTGTATACAAGTAACATCAAGTGACTGATTCTTCTTTTTTTGCAAATTAGTCTGTTTGGAGTCACAAATGTTCACAGCACCTGAGTATGAAGATACTAAGAGATTTTAAAATGTCCACTCATTTTCATGAAAGATATTGTGTTTCATTCATTTGGGATGGGGGTTACTAGCATCCAACATTTTCAGTCTTTCTGCATAATATTTTAATATTATCTACTAATATTGCTCTTATATTAATAGTTTTATTTTGGCTGTTTATGATGTGAGAGTTGATATCTAACTAAGTTTTGTAAGTGGCAAGGTAATCTATGAGAAAATGTAATGGTTGTGTGACCAATGTAAGAATTTAATGTTTTTTAAATAATAATGTGGAAAATACAATCTCCTAAAGGGCATGAGAATTCATACACAACATTTTTTTATGTTTGGCTTATTTTTGACACCAGGTGTTATTAACAATGATTAAGTTAGAGATTTAATTTTTTTTTTTAAGAAATGATAAGCTTAAGGTATTTATTGCTATCATTAAGTGAAATGTAGCAGAAAATTTATATTTTCATGGATTTTTATCTTGCTTATAGTTTGGGTACATCTGCTTATGGTAGGATGTTCCTGTTTTTATTTTTGCTTATTTCAGGATAATGTGTTATATTTCTAAAATTCCTTAAAGCTAATTGTATTTTTTCATCAATGACATAGTTTTGGAAACTATTGTTAATAATTATTTGTTTTACATTACTCAGCTGTTTACATATATATATATATTTCTTCTTCACATGTGTTATTTTATAAACAGCTGAACAACATAAAACAAACAGTTATTAAGTTTTCAAAACTATGTCATTGGTGAAGAAAAAAATTACCTTTAAAGAATTTTATGTTTCCATATATATATATATATATATATATATATATATATATATATGCATGCATGTATGTGTGTGTCTGTGCAGACATAAAATTATACATACATATATATATATATATATATATATATATATAGCCATATTTGAGTAGTAGACATTCCTTTTATTTTAAACAGCATATATTTTGTATAACAGTTTGCGGACTCAAGAAAACTTAATTTAAAACTTAAAAAATAATTACTCTGGCAGGATTTGAACTTGCATCACCATTTCAGTATCTGATTGGGCATATTTTTACCACTCAGTTCTGAAGATTGTCACAATAAAACAGGTTCTATTTTGCCTTTAAAGCAGACTGACTTGTATAGATTTCCCCCAAACATGTAACTTCTCAATATCTGAAACATAAACTAATTTCTAAAGAATTAATGAATTTTATTTTCTAATACAACATGTATGGTGGCTCCTCCAGCAAACGAGAATGAAGGACACATTTTCTTTATTAAGTTTTCTTGTATATGCAGACCAGTAGACAATATATATATGCATGCATATCCACTAAAAATAATGTTTAAAGTAATACAAATATGGTGGATTGAAAAATAATATGCATTAATTCTTTAGACATGTGTGTGTGTATATATGTATATGTGTATATATATATATATATATATATACACACCTACATTAGTAGTGCAACTTAAAGTTTCATGGTTTCCAAAATCATCAGACACATGGCAAACTACATTGAGCATGGTTTTCATCATAAATTAAATTAAATTAATGTTTGTTTGCTTATCTGTGTATGCACACTATATATATATAAATAATGAGATATTAGTTACTGTATTGTACGTATATACAGTTACTAATATCTCGTTATTTAATTTATATTCACATTTATATATGTGTGTAATTATCTATGTGTCTATGAATTTACTTATTTCTATTCGAATATATGCATCTATTTTTGTTTACAATGTATTTCTTGTGTGTCTGTGTGTGTATGGTGGGAGTCGAAAGTTTGACAAAGCATATATATCTAATTCCTTCCATCAATGATGTGTATACATTGGATTTCAAGTATGTGTTTATTTTTGTGGCCCTTCAGCTGAGTAGAGAATATAGCAAGATTTATTAATTTGCTAACCAAATTTGAAAAATATAACACACCATACACCCTGATAAGACATTATTACAAATAGCAAATAAAAATTAAAAACAAAATCTATTTTCTTTCTCTTTACTTTGTAACAAGAGTAAATAGAAAAAATTAAACAAGATTCATTTTTCTAGCATTTTCACATGCTGACTTAACAAAACACTTTATTAAGTTAAAAGGTTGTCTTTCTAATATTTAAGGTTAAAAAAAAGCAGTAATCCATTTATGCACATTTTTGTGAAATTATCTAATATTGTATTGTTTTCTAACAATATGTTCAGAGAAAGAATGAAAGTACATTTGGAGAGCTTATTTTTAGGCAATCAAAATTTGACTTGAAAGCCATGTTGATTTTATGAATAATATTCTGAGAGTAAAACACAAACTCTTAGGCAATTTCTTAGCAAAAATATTTGAGCCAGAAAATAGATAATTAATTGTAAATGACAAATATTAAAACAAAACTAAATAACTTTGGTAAACATACTTGAAAGCAAACAATTCTTGATTAACAAATGAAACCGTGTGGTTAATTTAGTTATTATTGTTTTGAGGGTGATCTAAATAAAAACCTTGTCAATTGCGACAATTTTAAAGCAAAAAATGTCTGTTGTGGGTTATTTTTTTTTCCTAAAATTTTTTCACCAGCAAAAGGTTAACAAAAACTTCTGTCAAAAAATAATACAAAAATAAGTGTGGAGTTACCCCACTTACTTTCCTTAAAATGCTGCTAGGAGACACTCACTAAGCTTATAAATAGGTAGTGATATCCTCTGTTATCCGCTTTTTCTTATTTCACTTAGGGACAGTAAGCTCTAGGACAAACACTGAGAAAAGCACGTCACACACCAGCATCTTTTTCTTGACTTTTTTCCATGTAACATCTTTTTTTAGTACTTACTTCTATACAACTTCACACACACAAACAATTCACAAGTTTAGACGTTTTCTTCATTCATGTTTATTGTTTTCTTCATTCATGTTTATTGTTTTCTTCATTCATGTTTATTGTTTTCTAACATGCAACAATATTCTATTGTCTATGTATACCCTTGTTTTGTTAAGACATACTTATCATTTATATAATGGACTTTCCCGTCAGTTTTGGAGTATGAGGATATGTCAGCTTAGTTGATTCAGTTATGAAATTTTGTGCGATAATCTTAAGTGGCATTTAAGACATGCTAGTGATTTGCAAAGGAGGCCATAGATGGAGCAAGAGTGAGGATTTTGAGATGAGATCACTGTTAGATTGGCTGACATTTTAGATTTTGCTCTTGCATCTTGAAGATTGCTGAGTCCACTGAAACATGTTGATCTCTATTCCACCCACTCCAAGGCTAAGCACTCAAGGGTGTTATGTGGTTTATTGACAACTGCCAAGTTTTTTTTTTAAGCATTATGCCCCAAGCAAGGTGTGAAGCCACTAGGATGCAGGGGGTTGCAGAAGATTTGGAGTGAGAGCATATAGGAGTGGTAGAAGAAAGGATGAGGAGAAGGATAGTGGATAGATCAAGGTAACTGGAGATGTCAATTGACATTACATTTGAATAGTTGGAGATTATAGCTCTTAGGGAAACAGTAATTAGGAAGGGTGTTCCACAGGCGAGAGGTGTAAGGTATGAAGCTATTGGAGTAGAAGAGACGGCTACATTTAGCTTGTCTTTGTATCTTAGCCATAGGCGTCCTACATTCCAGTAGCCCTGATCTAACTGGCTGTACATTAGGATCTTGGGTATCCTGTCGTCAGACATTCTCAAGACATGACCAGTCCACCGTAACTGAGACTGTATGATAAAAGTCTCGATTCCTCCAATATTACACCTATTAAACATGTCTATGTTAGATGTCCTGTCTTGATGGTAAACTCCACAGGTTGCATGCAAACAGCTTTTATGAAAAACATCCAGCTGGCTTATGGTACCTGTATGGAGTCCACAACTCAGAGGCATACAAAAGGATGGCAAGTACAACAGCTCTGTAAACCCGAATTTTTGTATCCAGTTGAATGCCCTGCTCATTCCACAAGTGATGGCGAAGTTTGCTGAAAGCGCTGGTAGCCTTAGCAACCTGATTCATGAATTCATCATCTAAAGTTCCACTGTAGTTGACTTTGCTACCAAGATAGGTGAAAGACTTTACATAGTTCAAGGCTTTGTCTTTTACTTTCACTGGTCTCTCTGGAAATTTGTAGACTGGTGGTTTTTGTTTCTCACCACAGAATTGCTTCAGAGTAGGACAAGGTTGGTACCCTACATCAGTTTTCTTTATGCTAAGTGTAAGAACAAAGGCTTTATATGCAGCAGAAAAACAATTTATTAGATGTTGGGCCTCTTCAAAGGATGTCACTACAAGAGTAGCATCATCAGCAAACAACAAATCATGAATAATTTGCGTACGAAGGTGGTTCTTGGCTTTGAAGTGCTGATGATTGAAGAGACCACCAGTTGTTCGAAACTGAAACTTGACACTACTCTCTGTGTCTGCAAATGCATATTTCAGCATCACCGAGAAGAAAAGGGTAAAAAGGACAGGGGCCATGACAAAACCTTGCTTGGTGTCATTTGTGACATCAAAAGATTCTGACATCATACCATCAGACACAATATTAGCTTTCATTCCATCATGAAAGGAGATGACGATCTTTAGCATGTTTTCAGGGATACCAAGTTTCCTCAAGACTTGCCAAAGAGCCTCTCGGTTCACAGTATCAAAAGCCTTTGTCAAGTCCACAAACACCATGTACAACTCCTGGTTTTTGTCGCGAACCTTCTCTGCAACTTGACAAAGAGAAAATATCATGTCAATGGTGCAATGACCTGACTGAAAACCACACTGCGATTCAGGATAGATGTCGTCAGCCATGTGTATAATGATTCTGTTTAGAATCAGTCTAGTTAGGATTTTGCCTGCAATTGAAAGTAGTGATATCCCCCGATGATTATCACAGACACACCTGGATACCTTGTTTTTGTAGAGGTGTTTGATAATCCTGTGGGACACAGCCTGCCTTCCATTATCTCCATGAAAAGGAGATGTAATTTTTTTACCAACTTTTGGCCACCATACTTATACACTTCGGGTGGAATAGGATCCTTAGGTGTAGGTGATTTTTTACTTCATGGAGTCAATTACCTCTTGATAAGTAGGTTCAAAAGACAACTCCAGAATTTCAGGATTTTGCTCAATTGATGTGATGGCTTCCTCATCAGTAACCGAATTGGTGTTTAACACAGTTTCAAAATGCTCTTTCCAGTGATCTAAAATGTCTGACTTATCTGTCAAGAGAGTTTCACCATCTGCTGTGGAGATTGGAGCCACACAACTTTTCTGAGGACCGAAAATGCTCTTGAGGCCAGCAGAGAAAGCCTTTACATCCTTTCTATCTGAAGCTTCTTGGAGTTCAGTGGCCTTTTCATGGCTCTGAGAGCTCGTTGAACCTGACTTTTGCACTTACAAGAAGTGATCTTCATTTATATATATATATATATATATAAATAAATCAACTATATATATATATATATAAACCATATGACATAGACTAACAATATAGCCCATAATGTTACTGTTATGGGACCTTACCCATAATAACATAATGGACTATTCCATACGTAATAACTACTGTGCCTCAAGAGGAAGCAGGGAGTTCAGTCTGGAGTGATGTCCGTCAGAGGCAGTCCGAAACAGAGTCGCGTTCAGACAATTACTACAAAACATTGGAATAGTGATACTGGTCGAGACTACATTGTTCTCCCTACTAAACCTGATTGTTCATACTAACACTTTCTACTTCTCTCTATATATTCCTGTTTGTAATATATCTGTGTTATTCCATACCTGTGTTCGAGTTCTTCTTTATTGGTTCTACCTTGGACCATCACCGTGGTACAAGGAACCGGACCATAACAGTAACCCATGACAGAAGTATAATGTAACCTATATGACATAGACTAACAGCATTATATATAATATATATTCTATATATACACACATTATATAAACCTATTATTATACATATGCAGACACAATCAATCAATCAATATATATATATATATATATATATATGTAAAATGCGGGTCTTTTATGAAATGACATATCTGTCAGCACAAAACCCAATTATCATTGTCATTTTCCTGTTGGGACGAAATATTATCACAGTTTTATATCATTGCTTTCTCTATGGATAAAAGTGAAACAAAAAACAATCACTCAGTCAGCTGCTTGTCTTCAGTTTATGGCAGCCGGCTCTCAGAGGAAAAGATCTTTTCTTTAGTTCAACTGATCTAATGCCTATAGCAATAAATGAACCTCAATAATATATACATACATACACACACACACATTCATTGACATGTCCTGGATCAGACATAAAAATATTAGCTTTCCCTCAATTACTGTTTTGTTTATGTAATATATATATATATATATATATATATATATATATATGGTATATAGGCAGCAATCACTCTTTTATACATGTTTCATTAAAGACCACTGAGAAGGTACTGCAATTAAGCATTTTATTTAATTTTTCTTGCGTTCATACAAGTGTTTTATTTTCTGGACACAAAGTGTGTAAAAACTGTCCAAAAGTTCTGCATTTTCAAGTGCCTTACTTTTAGCCATTGTCAAGAATCATTTTATTTTACTTTTAGATGATATTTTTATTTAAGTGAAAAAGAAACAAGAAATAGATAATGTCAAAACTACTTTTTTTTTTTTTGTTTTTTAAAAAAATCTGTCTTTAACTTTACCTATGAACTGAGTCAAAAGAATAAACTCCCATTCTTGTAGAATACAGTGACAACACTTTCATCACCTTATTATATATAAAACCACTAGTAGAAACTCCTACCACCATAATTTTAAGAGTGAATTCCCACTTAGATATAAAATAGTAGTTATAAAAAATTTCCTAAAGATAGTATACAAGAATCCATCCTCTCATCTACTTTTCCTTAAAGAACTCAACAATACAAAACAGACACTAGTTAACAATGGTTTTTCTAACTACCTTATCAACCATCAGATTAGTCTGTTACTTTCCAAAGTAGCTAATAATGATACTGAACTTAGATAAAAACAATAACTTTAACATCTACAAAAGCCAAATATGCATCAACTATAATCAAGACGAATCTTCACGTAGAAATATCATTAAGAAATACTCTATCCCAGTTGACCTGATCAAGAAAATTAAATTATCTATTACAAAAAATTTAAAACACCTAACCTTGTCATCCAAAATAACAATACACCTGCAAAATCAAAACTGCAAAGGACCTACATTATTTGTAAGTTCAAATTCCACTCAAGGAACTGTTCTTGATCAAACCAAACTCATAAATAATTATATTGGTCACGCTACTATATTCCTATCCAGATGACTTACATTGTACCTATCTGACTATTGCTCCATTAGAATTCATTTAAACACTGTTGACTGCGTTTGGAAAATAAAATTTCCCTGTAACTCTAAATACATGCATAACACAACCCAAACATTCAGTTCAAATTAGAATAAAATCATCCTTGGTAATGGTTAAATGTATAACCAAATGCACTTGGATATGCAGAGCTTTTGGACACTTTTTACATATTATGGGCCCAGAAAAGAAAACACTTAACACCTGTACAAACAAAAACTTAATCACAGTACCTTGTCAGTTGTCTTTAATAAAACATATATATAAAATCAGAAACGCTACAGTTTGACAAAAAATTGTTGGCTAACTTGGGTGATTCTGAAAAATAATGCTTTTAAGACAAGCAGTCATTATAATTCCAGTGCTCAGCATCAAGAGATAAAGCACTAATTGTCATAAATAAAATGAAATGTTCACTTTTCCCTCTTCTAAGTTTTGCAATGATTATATCCATTCATCATTGCACTTGATTATAAAATTTTACTCTTAAGAATTTTACAATCAAACCTTCTGACAAGTGGATGTCATTTCTACAGAAATCCATTAAATTTCCTCAAACTAAAAATCAGGAATTAGGGATAATGATGAATTAAATATATTTTAGAGTTCACTGTTTTTCTAACGGTTCTTTATAAAAGAAAATTTCTTAAACTGACTCACTTCCCTAAATCTGATCAGCTGACCAAACACCAGAATATTATTTTGAATACCTTCTTGATTGGGTCAAGAAATTTTTTGCATTCCTTGGTACATTGGTATACAGTAATACTGATAGGATAAGTTTATTACTTAATAAAAATATAAAAACAATCCCTCACTTTATGTCCAGTAGAATTTTAGATTAATGCAACAAGGGAGTGATGGAAAGTTCTCAGTCTGGTCCACTTCCAAAAATCTGACCAAACACCACAAGTCCCTACCTTCTAAAAGGCTTTTTGGATGCATCAAGAATTTTTCAGCATCTTGTATAAAGTGAAAACAAAACAAGCTATATTAATACTCTGTTTATATCATAAATATGCACATGAACATATACATATACAAGTGTATAAGTAATATAATAGCAGAATAACAATTATCATATTGATATTTAGTACCCTATATGTGAAACTGAGTTTATTTTAATGTTGGGTAATTACATATGGCAGGAGATGTATGATATAATGGTTATCAATACAGAAAATGGCTATCTTGCCTTGTTTGGTAACTCATCTCAAAGGACATTTCTAAATTCAAAACTATATAAATTTTATCAGGAAACCTGATGTAATGGAATAACCAGTTACCCCCATGAATGATTACACTATAGATAGCAAGTACCTATAAAGTCAACTGTCTACGAGAGACTGGGGGAAGAGTGAGAGCGAGAAGACGCAAGTATGTCTGACCATCCAATTAGTGGCACTCACTACTAGATTGACCTGTGTGTATAACTGTACCGTATTTCATATTTGTACTGGTTGTGTACAATAAACCTTTCTTCTATTATCCACCTGGTGTTAAGTATTTATTCCCTTAGCATGGAATATAACAAAACCACTCCACCATCTTTCCCATGAACAATCATAGCAATAAATTTTAAAGATATTCAAGAGGGTGAGTCTATGGAATCATGGTTACCTGCATTCTGAAGAGTCATATATTTTTTTTGCTATATATATTATATATCAAAATATGATGGAAGGTCATGTGATAGTTTATCAAGATATTCCCTTAATTGTGACAATGGGATTGTTTCTCCCTTGCTTTCTTTTAGTGTAATAAAGAAGGTGTCACCTGGGATTCAAATCTCTGGATATTAGTACATGGTGTTGTGGAGTTATTTCACAGTGGAGGCTTGTATTTGTACTAAGTCGGTCCTAAAATAGGTTCGACATACAAAATGTTAGGAACTTGATATAATAGGTATAACGCAGAGTAATCTAGTTGTGGTCGCTGACTACTTTCGTATTCGACTGTCGTCCGACATCGACTGACTGACCAACTGACGTTACTCTTACTACTCCTACTTATTATAGGTGGGAGAGTCTATTAACTATAGAATAGGTGTGTTCCACTATAACACATGGTTAGATAGCATTTTTGTGTTTAATTTTGTTCTATACTGAGAATGATGTAACAAAAGCTCTGGTTATCATTCTGGAATCATTAAAATAGGAGGCCTGAATTGTGGATGAAGTTTCAGATTTTCACAAAATGAATAAGACTTTTGCGCTTGTTGATTGAATACAGAAAATCTTCAATTGCTTGCATTTTTTTTTTGTTATTTCTTTTTACCATTATTTTCTTCAGTTATGATTTAAAATTGGTTGATTAAAGTTTTTTGGAGAAATTTAAACTGGACTAAATCTACAATAAAATGTTTTAATAGTTGTGTCAAAAAATGTTTGCAAGCTACATCAAAACTAAACCAGTGTGGAAATTTAACTATCTGGGTAGTGTAGTAAGAGATGACAGAAAGTGTGATACAAAAAACTGCAGATGAAGAGAAATAACAAAAGATGGCTTCCAGAAACTAAGCAATGGTGATCCCTTTCATAGAGAGGGATTTTACCCTCTGCAGAGAATGCAATCAGCATACTCTAAACCCTGCTAACAGAGTAGATGTTATAAATTGTTTTTTTTTTTTTTGCGTGTATGATACACACACACATTTTTTATTGGAACCACAGACCTCTTATTTTTGCATCTAGTGCTGTTTCCCTGAATATAATTTGAAAATGTATCAACCACAAAATGCAGCCTACTTTTAAAAGACACTTATACAGGCAAACAATCTCTACTTCTTCATCATCTCCACCAAATTCCTTCTACAATTAAGGAAAACATATATAAATTGAGATTTGGCCATTTAAGCTAAATGCCACCTCCTTCCGGTTCATTTTAGTGAATTATTTACATAAATAAATTGAGTCACAAAAAAAAAAAAAGATTAAAAAAATGAACAAAATGTCATGTGGCAGTAAAATTTAGATTCTCTGTCAAAAATAAATCACATGCTGAACATTTTTCTCCAAAAATGTAAACTTATTTGAATAAAGAAGTTTTACTGACAGACATTTTTCCTTTCCTTTATTTCTAGATACAATCATAGAAAAATGGTTCACTTAAGTATACATAAAATAGCCATAAAGGAAAGTTTCCTTTCTCATCCATTTGTTTGAAAATATCCAATTTATTTAAAGAATTATCCAGGATTTTCTCCTTACAATTCATCATTACAGCAATTATCTATAAAAAGCAATGGAACTGATGGCGTCCGTTTTTATGGGCATTGCCTATACAATCAGGGGAGATAATCTGACTTTAATAGTTGTGACTTATGTCTCGATCAGGTCATTACCCTCCTTAATTTCTTTAATATGTTTTCCTTTCATTTTACAAATACATTTGGAAAGAAAATAAATATTTTAATGTCATTGGATTAAGTGAACTTGAAGCAGTTTTTCTCTATCTTATGAGATCATTAAATGTCAAAGTTTTTTTTAGTTTTAAATTTTCAGCATAAAGGCAAAAATGGCAATAACAAAAGAGAAATATTGATGTATGTTGTAAACGTTTAAGAACCTCAAACATTACATATGGCTGGACTGATAGGGTACTTAGTGAAGATGAACAAATTAGTACTGAAGCTATTTACATTCAGACTAATGTCCTCATCTTTGTTATTATTATCACAATGTTCCAGCTGCCGTGCCCTATGGCCTACTCCAGGGGTTAATCGATCAAGGTAACCTTTAGAGAATTTTGAACTGAACTTTTTACTAAATCTATGGGCTGTAAATTGTCCTTGTTCTGTTGTTCATGTGTTGTGAGTTCAAACTCTGGGCTGGATAGTGCAGACTTAGACTTAATAGAAACAAGGACAAGTAATAACTGAGTGATACTAAATAAGAACAAAAGAAGATATCCCAAGATCTCAGAAAATGTAGAATGCTTCTGAGATGAAGAATTAGTATTGGTATACAGTTATTTATTCAGACTAGTATCTTTATCTCGATTGTTACAGTTAAATTTCAATTTTTAAACGTTCACACCTTCTTTACATGCCCATGTGTAACCTTCTAGGAATTTTTAACCAAAATTTTCTTCAATCTATGGAAATTGATTGTTCTTATTCTTATGTCTATGCTTGAGAAAATAACTCCAATCAGTTAATTATTCCTTGTGAATCTGTTTTTGGCATTTCTCACTGAACCAGAGAATATGAATTTTACTGCTACCTGATGTAGGGATTGGACACATGAAGCAATGTGATATGCAGCCATTTTTCCATTGTACAAACAAGTGACTGAATTTTTTATCTTTAATAATTTCTGTTTACTTTGTACTTAATGACCTTTCCTCCAATTCCTACCACCTATTTGACTCTCTAAACTTGGTTGGCGACCAGTCTAGGAGGAGGACACCTCTGAATTCAAAACTTGGAGTCGAATCATTTAAGGTGATTGAATGTCAACTTTGACTTTTTTGTGGTACTCCCCAGAGCCAAATTGATGCTGATACATATTGGTTCTGAAAATCTACAGCATACACTGTTCCTGAGGATTCTCTGACAGGCACAGTAAGCTGGAAGTAGATGATATAAAGTTGTTTAATTAAAAATACAGAAGGAGAATTTACCCATAACATCTCATCAGATGAGTGGATAAGAAAAAGTTAGTCCATTAGACAAAAACAAGCAAAAGGCAAAGATTCAAATCAATTTATTGAAGCTTTGCCGATATGGAGACATTGGTAAATAAACGAAGACCAAATAAAAGAATTTACTCACTTGAAAATAATGTAACCTTCCTCAAAATCTCTTTGAAAATAATGAAATACATACATACATACATACATATATATATATATATATATATATAAAAAGATGTAGTACCCATAAAAAAAAAAAAATGAAGATTTATTTATATTTAAATCAGCAAATGATTGTATCTTTGCTCTCTGCCAAGGATAATAGTAGCACTCCTGTGTTTTCTGCCTTATGGCAGTTTCCCCTAATTAAACAAAAAGAAATTGTGTTCACTTCCCTGACATAACAATTTCTTTGACTGGACACTTTCACCACACTGAACCATATCACAGCATGGTTCACTATTTAAAGCACTGACACGAGTGGTACATGTGATACTAGATGACCAAAGATTTTAAAAAATTTGTCAGCCTATCTGTTACTCCCAAGCATGCATATACTGTGCCCAAGTCAAAATCAGTATCGTCCTTCCAAATGTTGGAATCTTTATTTCCATCAGTGTATATAAAATGCACATATATATATATATATATATATATATATATATATATATATATATATATATATATATATACACACACACATAGACAAATACAGTATAATCAGGCAACAATTGTTCTAAACAAGTTTTATTAAAAAAGGTAGATTTAATTTTCCTGAGCCTTTTCTACAAATACTTCCATGTTAATTATTCTAATGAACTTTCCTCTTTGGTACCTAGACATTACAAATTTAAGTGCAGTACTAGACTGGCAGCATTTTACAGTTGAAATGGCTCGATGTAATAGTAACATTTTTATTTCTCGCACTTCTCACTTGTGAAACTCTCTTCTTGTGTTTTGCTTCCAACTTCGATCTTTAAAATTTTAAATGCAATGTCAATCGTTTTTTCTGTCATCTTAATTCCTATTCTTGTATTGTTCTTTTTCTTTTCTTTTCTCTTTCCTTAATAGAGTTTTTTTCTCATATTCTCTCACACTCCTTGCATCTTAATGACTTTGCTGCCTTGCTTGGGGTGAAATGCTTAAAAAAAAAAATCTAGTACTGTGCTTAAATTCATAAAGTTGAGCTACCAAAAAGGTGAGTTTGTCAGAACAATTACCTTGAAAGTATATTGATGTATAAACTTTTTCTTTTTTTACTATTTGTTTAAAAGTTAAGCTTAAAATTGATTGTTAAAATGTTAGTTAATTTTGAAGTTTAAATTTGTATGATTTCTCATATAATTATCATAGCTTATATAAAATCTTTAAAAATATGTTTATCTTTCTTTGAGAAAATGTTTTAATATTTTTTAAATGTTTTTAAGTTTATGGAGGTTTTCCTAAATTGTTTAATTTGTCTGATTTGGTTTATTTTAATTTTGGAATCAATAAAGATTCTATATTTTGGATTAATTTAATAATCTGTTTCTTCCAATAAAATTATCATTATAACCTTTCCCTGCCCCCAAAACACTGCAGTAAAGATTTTTTAATGCTCTCTTTGTTTAGAAAGAGTTCCATTGCGATAACGACTGAGTTTTATATAAGAAATTGTTTTGATTTCATTTTTTTTCATCTTTAATAATACCTTCACCATTATCTGTATTTTGTATGAAAATGTTTTTGGCTTTGCTTCAAATTTAAGTTAACAAACTCTATGACAAACAAAATGAAACACATTGCCTCCACAATAATATATTGTTTTATTATTCATATTCAGATTTAAGAAAAAAGAAAAGTCATTTACATTTTGATATATCCAAGAATTCGTCGACCGACATGGATAGTATGCCTCAGTGCACAATAAAGACGCATGCATATTCATGGTTCATTCATCTTTACCGTACTTATATACGTAAAATATGCCGTTTGGACGGCATTGTTTGAAATAATATGGCCAGTGTCGGTTAAACATGGTAAATAAATGGAAATGCCAGCAGAAACGCGTCCACACGTTTTTATTTTCAGAGTGCCTTTGGGTCCCTTCATGCGGCAAGTGTCTTTACGCATTAGTTCATACGTAGGTGTCTAAAAACAAACGAGCAGAAATAAGAAGAGAGAAAACTAACAGGTTGGGGGTGTTGATGACCAAGAGTGGGGTAAAGTGCAGGTTGACGGTCGGGTGTAACGCAAGGGATAGGCAAGGCTAGGGTAGGTGCCAGTCACTATCTTTATGAAGACCTTCATTAATTCATACGCACATACATAGACAAATTTATGTATTCATAAGTGCTCACGCACATCATTATATATATATAAAGTTTGTATGCGTGTACATGTCTCTCTTATATATAACCATGCACAAATATACACACCCGTCTCATTTATTGGTTTGGCTGTATATGCTCCTCTTACAGATATGTAAACATTGTATGTGAGTGTGTGAATCTCTGCAGATGTATGAATTTATTATTTACAAGAGGATGCTGAGAAGTTCTGAGCCTGACCCACTTCATAAGATGAACAAATAGAATTTTGTAATTTCTTCTTTGCTAGAAGCACTCACGCACACACGCACACACACACACACGCACATATAATAAATTCGAATGTCACTGTGTCACTGTGTCACGCTTTTTCAACTTTACTCCTAGGGGCCGTATTCCAACATATCATACCATTTTGGAATCAAGCCAACTCTGTGAGCAAATTAAAAACATTTCGTGCGGGATCTGGACCTACAATCCTGAAATTTTGGATTCCCAAGTTTTCATCACTGTGATTGTTTTTGTATTCTGCCATCTTGAATTCTCCTGACAAAAACATTTAAACGGGCACAACTCCCTTTCAGTAGCTCACATTCAAATGAAAAAATGACTGTTCTAAAATTACAGTGTTTCAAAATAAAATTGTCCATGTTTTCAACTTTACTCTTAGAGGCCGTAGCCCAACATATCATACCATTTTGGAATCAGTCTGTTTTTGTGCTAAGAATTTGGAGTAAACTACCGCCCTATGATTAAAGATAAACACATAACTATCAATTTTCAAATGAATTGTTGCCCATCCAGATCAAAATTGATAAACTGTCTCAATAATTATTAGGAACTAAATGTTGTCAGTGTAGAAGAATAGAGTTTGTTAGCTACATTTTTGGAACCTACCTAACAAGCTTGTGTGGGAAGGATAGTAAAATAACAATATCTGCAAAGGATCGGAAATTGTGGAGAGCCACGATCACTCAGGGTTTGAAGAGACATAAAAAAAGAAGAATATAATTTTGAGAAGAGTCATTATCATTCCAAGAATTAACTCTTTAACTCATTTGCATAGCAGAGAAATAATTAGAGACTCTCCATACATTTAATAGGAGTAGATAGATTTACCTATCGTCTGGTTTACGCTCTTCCTGGCCTTTTGAACAATAATAGAGGTTTATCCCTTGTTTCTTGTTTAAGATTGAGTTTCCAGTTCCTTCGAAAGTTTATCATTTTCTTTCACTCCCAGTAGCCCCCTGTGTCTTAATGGCATTATCACCTTCCTTGAGGTTAATTTATTTAAAACAAAAAACATATAAAAAGTAAAGAATTAATTGAATTAAACAGGTTACTGCGAATGGAGTTGCCGAGAATTGTTTAAGCTGGTTAGCATATTTGCCAGCATTTTTTTCTGGTTGCTATGATTATCTGAGAAAGGAGAATCCTTCTTTTCCTCATGTATCTTGCACCAGAAGAAGGCTGTAGAATGGATTTGCCAGAATATTATTAAAAGAAGCAAAAAGAAAGAATTCAGACATCCTTACAAGTCCTGCAATAAAGTGTGCTTTATATTTGTACATTATCATCTTATGAGTTTAAAATTGAGCTGTGTACTTCCTATCTACTTAAAGTCAATGATCATCAACTTTTTTCAGGTATGCTCACCTGCCTAGCACGTGTACATTGTCTCTGTTCAGGATGAGTGACCGCATATGTGATATTGATCACTCGTATGCTAACATGATATCAAAATTGACCTATGCATGGACATTGACATTTTACATGCCCTCAGATTAGAACCGTATAACTGAAATTAATGCCTCTGAATTACAACATGACAAAGAATGCTAATAATTTTACGTTTCTTGTTCAATGTGCTTAAAATTGGGGGACATTTGTATACAGATTCCTGTAAATCTGCTCATGCCTACACAAATATCATGCATGCATCTTTGTGTGTGCGCATAAGTATACATAATTGGGTATTAAGATAATGAGTATATTCAAATGATAACCCAACTTGTCATCTCTTTTCTTAGTTTTAATGATTTAGAGAAACTTTAATTTGGCGTTTCTTAAATATTTCAGTTCCTAAGAGAAATTAAAATGATTTCAAAAATATAATGAAAGAAAGATAAAATAATTATAACAGTCTTACTATTTAAAACAAAAGTTTTGACTGCAAAACAAAACAAACCAAATCAGTTCAGTGTTTTCTTTATCAGTTTTAATTGGTTTGGTCATATCAACTCATTGGGTCATTTAATGCCAAAATTTAATGTTTTCTAAATAAAATCTTATAATTAAACAGTCAAAAAATTTTGTTTTAAATAATAAGACTGCAGTTTGTTATGGATATTTGATGTTAAAAATAAATGACCAGTTTCTGTACAATCACCAAAATTAAGCAATGTCGAGCCTGGTCAGTACCTAGAGGGGTGACTGCTTGGGAATACCAGGTGCCCTTAATTTGGATGTGCAGGTGATTTAATGGACAATGACTCAAGATTATTGTCCAAAGAGCTGAGTTCCAATTCCAGTCAGTTTCGTTATATTCACTTACATGCAAATATACTTGAGAAAGGCATGAATCCACCTCTTCTCCACCCAGCTATGGGTTAATTAATAAGACTTGTATCACTAAATCTTTATTATTTCCAAAACAGTTCTAACAATCTAAAAATATTTTCTGGCTTTAAATAGCTTGCAAATGGTTGACAAGCTGTAAAAACCAGATCAATCTATCAATTAAAAGTAAATGTCTACTGACAAATATTTGCCTATAAGCAAAATTAGCTGTGAATTGAATCACAATGTTTATGGCGAGATTAACCATTTCCATATTTGACATTCTTTGACTGAACAGATTTACTGTTGGTTGAAATTTATAGTAAAAAAATAAAAACAAATAAAAAACAGTTTTTCAGGAATATATAGGGTGTGACAGGAATACCTCCCACATTTTAAACTATCATTTGTGTGATGCTGGTGAACTTAGGCAAGTGCCAATGGTGTCTTCATCTAATGTCATATGTGAATGGTATTTCTGGAAGGTATATATGGGACATATTTCTACTGCACACTGTAAATTTCTCATGTCCACTGTTTATCATGCTTTCTAGTAGTGATGAGTTTCATTTCTAACCTTTTGTTTAAGGTATTATGCAAAGTAACATCTTGATTGTATCATTATTTTCTCTTCTAATTATATGTGCTATACATTTTAGTTGTTGCCGCTGCTGGAAATTTTCAAGTAATGTGGTTTTTAGTATTTATTAAAGTCTATAAATTCCAGTGAAGAATTAATGAATTAGAGAAGCAATTGCTAATGGTGAGTTTAGCCATTTTTATACAAGAAACATTTAGAATTTATTGACTGAACATTTTGCATTACTGTTTGTTGAAATTTATAAAATCTTTCTTTTAAAACAGTTTTTCAAGAAAATACAAGGTTCTCATGTTCACTGTTATTGCTCTTTCAAGTATTGATTGCAGTTTCCTTTCTAGCCCTTTGTTTAAAGTGGTGTGGCAAGTCAACATCTTGATAATATTATTTTCCTTTCTATTTACATGTGCTATACATTTTAGTTGTTACTACTGTTGGAAGTTGGTACTGGTATCTTCTCTGAATAAATTTGCGTACTGGTTTCAATGTAACCAAGATTTAATTTTCTCCCATGTACCACTTCCACTGAAATTTCCAGAGATCTATAAATAGGTGGTTAAACACTTGTTTAGAATCAGGTGTTTAAATAGGTGTTTAAACACCTGTTTATAAATCTCTGGAAATTTTAGTGGAACTGGCACATGGGAGAAAATTAAATCTTGGTTTCATTGAAACCAGTAGGCAAATTTATTCAAACATCTATCTATCTATCTATCTATCTATCTATCTATCTATCTATCTATCTATCTATCTATCTATCTATCTATCTATCGACAGCAAATGTTCACTTAAATATGTTTTGTTACACAGAATAGACGAATTATGCTCATTATGTTTAAAAAATTTGGGGTGTGGATTAGCAGATTGATTTTTGTGCTTTAAAACATATCTGCCTGGTGTCAGTTTAAACTGACGCCTTTTTTTCCATGTATTGTGGCCATTCTGTTTAAAGTTCATATTTTCTTGATTTTAGGCAAAAACGAGTAATATATATATATATATATATATATATATATATATATATATATATATATAATGTGTGTGTGTAAGTAGTAATGGTACAGCATTAGTATTTAAATAAATGAATAATTATTAAAATTGTTTTCAAGTAATTCTTTTTACTATTCTTCAATTATGTTCGTTTAAATAATTTGTTTTAATATCTAACATTTTAAAAAAGTATTTTCATTTTTTTAATTTAACTTTCTAGAAACCATTTAACCACTTCTAGTGATTGAGGGTTTAAAATAAAACATTCAACCATATCATTTGATACATTTTAGATTTTGATACAAAAGGAATATCCCACATAAGCTAAAAAGGCTTTATCTGGTTTGTTGCAATTCTCTATATTTTATCTATGTGAATTAGGCTTCTGAACCCTAAATAACATAAAAGAATAAGAAGCAAGAAAAAACTACAGTCAACAGAAGGGGAAATGGGGGTCTGCTTATCGCACATTCGACCAAATATTGAAGAAATGGCGAGAAAAACACCAGACACAGGTTTCACAGTAAATAAGCTGCACAAATAGTTGAATAGAAACATTGAAATAAAGTAAGTTCATATTTGTCTTCATGTTTTTAAAAATCTATGGTTTATTTTCTAACATTTAAATGGATACCCTTTAAAACTTTTGCTAAGGGTGCTGTGATATTTCCATTTGCTCCTTGATGTGCCATTGTTTAAAAAGGTTGGGAAACACTGGTTTAGATAGACGGAAAAAATATGATATCAGTTTAAGCTGACACTAGATGGATATTGGATAGAATTGAGAGTATGAAGGAACTGAACCATAATCATATGACACCACAGAAATCTAAATTATTAATTTTATAATAATCATTATTATAACTTCTACTGTTTCACTTACTGGTACAGCTTAATGGTTAGAGTCAGGACTGGATTTAGCTATTCTTCTAAATAAATTTGTGTCTTGGGCAGCAAAAAAGAAAATGGGGCAGCCCATGTTTTTTTTTTTTTTTCATTCTTAATCCATATCAATCTTTCAGCAACCTCCTATAATCTGAAATATGTTTCAGTTTTAAATAACCTACAAAAGGTTGATTAATCATAACCCCCCCTCCCAAAAAAAAACAAGTCAATCAATTAAACATATCATCTGGACATCAATTTAAACTGATGCCTTCTTTTTATCATATATTATAACCATTTCATTTAAAGTTTGAATTTTCTTGATTTCAGATGAAAAGTTGAAAATTTTAAAATATATTTCAATGAAATTTTCACTTCCCCAAATTATTGGTTATACTTTAGATACATGGAAAAAAGATGTCAGTTCAAACTGGCACTTGGAGGATATTGGATAGAATTGAAACTATGAAGCAACTGAACCATATTCGTGGGTCATATTCCTAGAATCTGGGTGCTACTTTTGGACTTACTTGTATGCTAGTTAGAAATATAAATGGTGTGACATGATATAAACCAATTAATAGAATTAATTAAACATAATTAATAGATAAATGAAATAATTATGCTCACTCTTAATTATGTATTCTAAAAATGTTTCCTTCTTTGTGACATGTTCTTTCAGGATGTGGTCAGTTGTGGCTCTCCCCAACTTTCTATCCTTTGTAGCTCTTAGTGAGTGTTGTCTTTTTTCTATCCCTCCCAATCCTCATTCTGCCATCCATTTACACAAAGTTGTTAGGTAAGGTTACTTGCTGCATTCCTTTGTCTCGCTTGTTTTCAATATATCCCTATGAGTGTCAAATCCTCCAAGCTCTCTTTCCTCATTATGTGCCCTAGAAATTTCAACTGTCTCTTCTTGATTCTAAATATAAGTGTTCCCATTTTCCTTAAAAATTCATTGTCACTTACATGTTTCATCCATGGTATACTTAGCATCCTTCTGTAGGACCACATTTCTGTTGTCTCAAATCTGCTCTTTATCTGTGAGGAAATTGTCCAACATTCACTGCTGTATAGAAGAACAAATATGACATAGCTGTTGATCACTCTTTTCTTTGTTTCTACTTTTAATACTTTACTTAACTGTTGAAAGGCATCTTCTGCTATTCCAATTGTTCCTTTGGATTTTCTTTTGTTTTTATTCATATATATATATATATATATATATATATATATATATATAGTCTTAAGGTGTGCTATATTTATGGAATAAAGTGCTCAATATCAGAGATAGAGCGTGTGTAAATATAAATATGGCCTGACGATTGCACATAGCATGAAACAGACTGTTGCCTCTAAGTGTTGACTTCTATGCCCACTTTTATATATATATATATATATATATATATAACATCAAATGGAAATATGTAAACAACAGTCAAAGCATCAAATCACAGGTCATGAAACACCATCTTTGATGGTCAGGACACATCGTGAGAATGGAAGTGTCAAGGTTTCAATGTCAAGTCTTAATCAGTGAGCTCACTTCAGGGAAAAGACCATGGGTTTGCCCTCTTTGAAGACACAAGGGCCAACTCAAAAGAACACTGAAAGCCACTGGACTTGAGCTGAAATCTTTTGAAAGACAACCTGAGACCATACTAACTGGCACTATTCCATCCCCATCAGGACCAAAAACTTCAAAGCCACCTGCATTCACTGCCAAATAGGAGGACCAATATTTCTTTATTGTTTAGCACTCATTACCAAAACAGTTGTCTCTTACTGAATAACTGTTGTTCTTTTAACTCTCTCTTTCTGATTCTAAGTCATTTATAACCTTTATAGTTCTTGATAATATCTTTATCAGTTGCAGAATCCTGTCTTCAACATTATTCAGCAATGCTCCTTAAAAATTATAGAAATTCCTGTAAAAGAATTAAAAATCTCTTTCTTAAATTTTCAAAAATTTCCACTTCCAAAATTGTCCTGTTTTGAATTTTAACTTTGTTTCTCCAGTTTTCTCTCTTGGTTCCTTCTGACCTTTGACCTGACCCTATTTACAACATTTGATCTGACCCTGTTTTGTTTTCTGCCAGATGAGTCAGTGACCAACTGTACATTAAAACCAATTTGGTATCAGGCAAATTGGTTATACCATTAAATTTAACATCTAGAGACCAACTACCTTGTCTTCAGGTGATGGTCATTTTTCCTAAATTTCCTCCCCAACCACTTCTGTCTCCAAATGACCTGTCAAGATTGAATTTGACCCTTCGATTCTGTTATCTCCAAGGTGCAAGATACAAAGATCAAATTAGTAACCTCAGATAGATTTTAACTGTGGTCATCTTGAGTAATCAGCTTTTGTCCAGCAAACACCTACCTTAAGGTTATCACTAGCCCTGGTCAGTACCATCTGTTCTTATTACTTTTCTGCTAGAAAAGTGGTAGGGGGAACGAGTCAGTCCATTGGCAGCTTTAGTGTGTACTGTGAGTTCATTTTGGCTGTTACATTGAACTATTATGCTACTGCTGCTTTGACCGATCGAAATCTACTGAAGCTTAAAAAGGGCTGGTGCCACTGGGCGGATTATGACTAAGCAATTGGTCAGTCAGTTTCTTCTACTAACAATGACTGAATGCTCCAACCAAGCATAGTGTCAGTATCCTTACTACTCCTTGTCCACATTACTGAGTGTATTTGTCATCTCTGTTTGATAATACACAGTGTAGACTAAGTGTCCAGTGCTATTGACTTGGAGCAGCACATGCTTGGCTTTCTGTAGATAATTGCCAATTGGAAAAAGCTGCTTGGTCAATTTCACTTTATCTCTATCTCTTTTTCTTGAGTTGGGAAAGGAGTCTTCAATGTTGCACAGGAACCCTCTAGATATTTTTAGCTGACATTATCTATCAAAAGATTGTTTCTTTCCTTTCTTAGGTGAAAACAGAAACTCCAGATCTTTTGTAGTTTTCACTATTAACCCATCTTTTGTCCTCTAACTCTTCCTGACCTTTCAAGTTGATGTCTGATTAGGGATTTTTACAGTATTAGTCAATCTTCCATTTTAAACAGTGTGTAAATTATTTCATAAAACTAGACAAAAAGTAGTATTTCTATAGGTGCACACCAATAATTGTTTGAATAAATATTAATTATTTTTAAACAAATTTAACTCTTTTCTTTTCTTTACTAAAGAATGTAAAGTTCTCATTTTAATGAGGAACATAATTTGTCTGAACAAGTGAACATAGTGGCTCTAGGGGGAGGGTTAATACATAATAAACTCAAATGCCAAAAGCAGTAAATTAGTTGGTTTTATATTCCACACTTGTAAAAGCAAACTCAACCAGATGATGTGTGTGTGATGCAATAGGTAAAGAAGTAATGTAGCTGTGGTAGTCATTGGATGCTGGCAGGATTTAACACTGGCCACAGAACAATCTTTGAGGCCAAAAAGATGAGACATTTTGAAATGACAATTGCTTCAGTTTTTTCTCAGACAGCACTAGCAAGGCTTATACCAGGATTAAGTAAGTTCAATAGGAGCATCATGTCATGTAATTACTGTTATTCAGATAAAGTAAGGAGCTCTAAATTATTATATAGCTGTGCCTCTAATTTTTTGGCACTTCATTTTATAATGAATTTATTTGTATGTTCTCTCCAAATATTTCTCTCTACATAAAATTTGAAAAACAGAAATTAAGCATTTGTCTGAATTCTTCTCTTTTTGTCTCCATTAATAATTGCCACGTGCCTTCAGACTTGCAGCTAACTGCACAGAGTTTTTAGAATTTTGACAGATTTATACTTCTGCCACTTTAGTTGGACAGGGGTGATGTATTCACCCATATTTATCTGTCTGCTTTTGTTTTTTTCTTTTGTCTATTTGTCTTCACAATTTCTCCAAAAGTTCTTGGTGAATTTCAATGACATTTTGTAGAAGGGTGAACCATAGGCCAAGGAACAGTTGATAAAATATTGGAGCAGATCAGGAAATGTTTTTGATTTTGTAAACAAGCAACAAAATGAAAATATAATTCACTCATGAATAATAATAATAATATTTTATCAGAGAGATTCAGACATGTTAGATTGTTACCTGTCCTTAGTTACTGACGGTTATCAATCAATGGATTGAGAATGTTTAGAAAAAAACCATGTTAATCTGTCGATTAAGAAAGGTGGGGTGTATATGGAGTTTGGGAATAATGGATAACTACAGAAGTAATAATGATAATAATAAATGAATATATAAATAATATACAAATAATATACAAATAATAATTGTCTGAAATTGTGGATGGATTAGTTTCTGATACCATAGCACATTGGTTTGCATTCAACTAGATAAAAACAATGCCAGCTTAGAAATCTTACTCTAATATACAAAATGGTCCATTTTTCATTTGGTCTTATATTCTTGGGTAATCCATTATGTGAAGCAAAAATCCTTTGATGGAACAAAAGCAACTTGTGATGTCAATCAGGGTTGAGGTTTTTAGATGTGAAGATTGTGTTGTGTTTATTATTTTATCTGTAGGTTTTATATCTTTCTTACTCTTTTTATTTTTTTTTTAATATATGGAAAGTAGATCATTGTTAGATTTTTTGTGTTGTTTTCTTTTTTTTTTTTCTTTTCTTCAATACTTGTCTCTGTTTGATATTCTGTTGTAGACATAATTTGTTTGAAAAAAATGGCGGGAAATTGCTATCGGCTGAGCAGAGGTTAGAGACATCTTTAATCATTTTCTTGAAAAAATATGGTTGCATAATGTGGGTTAAGTCAGGATGAAAAATGGCAAGTGGATGAAATGAAAGAAAGAAGGAACTGAATGAGAGACAAATGAATGAATGAAAAAAAAAATAGGAAGTAATATGAAAAGGGGAATGGGAGGAGGAATACAAAATCGAAGAAATATAGGAGGTGGGTAGAAAATGTAGAAGGAAGAAGAGAAGGAGACAAAGAAAAGCAACAGAAAAGAAAGAGAATTGAATGAAAGATCAAAAAGAATGAATTGAAGAACAACATACAAAAAAATGAAGAGAGGATTATAAAATGAAAGAAATGAGCCAAGAAAATAGGAATGAGATAAAGCGTGAATAAAAAAGAGAAAGAAAGAAAAAAGAAAGGGAAGAATGAGTGAACGAAGAAAAAAGAAGTAATGAAAAAGATAAAGAAGGAAAAGTTAGAAAAGAAAGAAGATAAAAAGTTGGTAAGAGAATAACTACAAAAGAAATGTAGACAGGAAGGTAAATAAAAAGAACCTGTAAGAAAAAGAAAAACAAAAAAAGAAAGAAAATTGAAGGAAAGAAGTTGCCAAAGTAGAGAGAATAATAAATATTAATACTTATGAAGCATCATGGCTAAGTGTTTAGAGAGTTGTTTTTGTAAGATGAGGCAGTCAAGGCAACTTGGGAACACTCTCTGTCAAGGGATGAGTGGACTGGCTTACCCAACTTGAAGATATTTCTATTAGTCCCTACCTGCAATATTTTATCAAAATCTGTTATCATATTGTGTACATTTAGCTGTGATACATGTATTTGGTATACCCTTATCAGTTGGGTGTCATGATGGATGAGTACAGAGGACTTTAAATATTTGTACCCAAGTCTCCCTTTGTTTGTACACTGCTCTCATAGTATTTCAGTAATAATAGGAGCACTAGGAAGGCAAAAAAAGAATATTAATTTATACATTTAAAAAATCACAGGAAATCAGACACTAAGAATGTTTTTAATCATTTTACCCCAAGCAAGGCAATAAAGCCACTAAGAAACAAGGGGTTACTGAGTGTGAATGAATAAGAAAAAGAAGAACATAATTAAGGCTTGAAAACAATAAAAGAGAAATCAAGAAGACAGTAGATAGCGATAAAAAAGATGGGGTCATTAGCACCACCTCATAGTCATAGAAATACTTTATCCATGTAATATGATGAACAGCATGATAAGAAAAAAAATGTCCTTTACTTCAAGTTTCAAGTCAAAGATTTGGTAAAGAAATGTATAGAACAGTAAATCAGGAAAATTGGAAAGAACAATAATAATAATTAAAAAAATAGAATCAAATATATATGCTTTAATATATATATTAGTGATAATATAGTGAAGTCATTGGATATGTGCATAAACTAAGCTTTGGAGTAAAGGTCTGTAAAAATGGAAAATACTTTTGATATATCCTAAGAATTGTTATTCATAACAGAAAGAATCATAGCCATCCTTTAGATGTATACATAAATTAAGCTTTGGAAGGAAGGTCTGTAAAAATGGAAAATACTTTTGATACATCCTTATAATTATTATTAATAACAGAATGAATCATAGCTATCCTTTAGATGTATACATAAATTAAGCTTTGGAAGGAAGGTCTGTAAAAATGGAAAATACTTTTGATACATCCTTATAATTATTATTAATAACAGAATGAATCATAGCTATCCTTTAGATGTATACATAAATTATGCTTTGGAAGGAAGGTCTGTAAAAATGGAAAATACTTTTGATACATCCTAAGAATTATTATTAATAACAGAAAGAATCATAGCTATCCTTTAGATGGATACATAAATTAAGCTTTGGAAGAAAGGTCTATAAAAATGGAAAATACTTTTGATACATCCTAAGAATTATTATTAATAACAGAAAGAATCATAGCTATCCTTTAGATGTATACATAAATTAAGCTTTGGAAGGAAGGTCTGTAAAAATGGAAAATACTTTTGATACATCCTAAGAATTATTATTAATAACAGAAAGAATCATAGCTATCCTTTAGATGTATACATAAATTAAGCTTTGGAAGGAAGGTCTGTAAAAATGGAAAATGCTTTTGATACATCCTAAGAAGTATTATTAATAACAGAAAGAATCATAGCTATCATTTAGATGTATACATAAATTAAGCTTTGGAAGGAATGTCTGTAAAAATGGAAAATACTTTTGATACATCCTAAGAATTATTAATGCTAACAGAAAGAATCATAGCTATCCTTTAGATGTATACACAAATTAAGCTTTGGAAGAAAGGTCTATAAAAATGGATAATACTTTTGATACATCCTAAGAATTATTATTAAGAACAGAAAGAATCATAGCTATCCTTTAGATGTATACATAAATTAAGCTTTGGAAGGAAGGTCTGTAAAAATGGAAAATGCTTTTGATACATCCTAAGAAGTATTATTAATAACAGAAAGAATCATAGCTATCCTTTAGATGTATACACAAATTAAGCTTTGGAAGGAATGTCTGTAAAAATGGAAAATACTTTTGATACATCCTAAGAATTATTAATGCTAACAGAAAGAATCATAGCTATCCTTTAGATGTATACACAAATTAAGCTTTGGAAGAAAGGTCTGTAAAAATGGATAATACTTTTGATACATCCTAAGAATTATTATTAAGAACAGAAAGAATCATAGCTATCCTTTAGATGTATACATAAATTAAGCTTTGGAATGAAGGTCTGTAAAAATGGATAATACTTTTGATACATCCTAAGAATTATTATTAATAACAGAAAGAATCATAGCTATCCTTTAGATGTATACATAAATTAAGCTTTGGAATGAAGGTCTGAAAAAATGGAAAATACTTTTGATACATCCTAAGAATTATTATTAATAACAGAAAGAATCATAGCTATCCTTTAGATGTATACATAAATTAAGCTTTGGAATGAAGGTCTGTAAAAATGCAAAATACTTTTGATACATCCTAAGAATTATTATTAATAACAGAAAGAATCATAGCTATCCTTTAGATGTATACATAAATTAAGCTTTGGAATGAAAATCTGTAAAAATGCAAAATACTTTTGATACATCCTAAGAAATATTATTAATAACAGAAAGAATCATAGCTATCCTTTAGATGTATACATAAATTAAGCTTTGGAAGAAAGGTCTGTAAAAATGGAAAATACTTTTGATACATCCTAAGAATTATTATTAATAACAGAAAGAATCATAGCTATCCTTTAGATGTATACATAAATTAAGCTTTGGAAGGAAGGTCTGTAAAAATGGAAAATACTTTTGATACATCCTAAGAATTATTATTAATAACAGAAAGAATCATAGCTATCATTTAGATGTATATATAAATTAATCTTTGGAAGGAAGGTCTGTAAAAATGGAAAATATTTTTGATACATCCTAAGAATTATTATTAATAACAGAAAGAATCATAGCTATCCTTTAGATGTATACATAAATTAAGCTTTGGAAGGAAGGTCTGTAAAAATGGAAAATACTTTTGATACATCCTAAGAATTATTATTAATAACAGAAAGAATCATAGCTATCCTTTAGATGTATACATAAATTAAGCTTTGGAAGGAGGTCTGTAAAAATGGAAAATTGCTTTTGATACATCCTAAGAATTATTATTAATAACAGAAAGAATCATAGCTATCCTTTAGATGTATACATAAAGTAAGCTTTGGAAGGAAGGTCTGTGAAAATGGAAAATACTTTTGATACATCCTAAGAATTATTATTAATAACAGAAAGAATCATAGCTATCATTTAGATGTATACATAAATTATGCTTTGGAAGGAAGGTCTGTAAAAATGGAAAATACTTTTGATACATCCTAAGAATTATTATTAATAACAGAAAGAATCATAGCTATCCTTTAGATGTATACATAAATTAAGCTTTGGAAGGAATGTCTGTAAAAATAGAAAATACTTTTGATACATCCTAAGAATTATTATTAATAACAGAAAGAATCATAGGTATCCTTTAGATGTATACATAAATTAAGCTTTGGAAGGAAGGTCTGTAAAAATGGAAAATACTTTTGATACATCCGAAGAATTATTAATGCTAACAGAAAGAATCATAGCTATCCTTTAGATGTATACACAAATTAAGCTTTGGTAGGAAGGTCTGTAAAAATGGAAAATACTTTTGATACATCCTAAGAATTATTATTAATAACAGAAAGAATCATAGCTATCCTTTAGATGTATACATAAATTAAGCTTTGGAAGGAAGGTCTGTAAAAATGGAAAATACTTTTGATACATCCTAAGAATTATTATTAATAACAGAAAGAATCATAGCTATCCTTTAGATGTATACATTAATTAAGCTTTGGAAGGAGGTCTGTAAAAATGGAAAATTGCTTTTGATACATCCTAAGAATTATTATTAATAACAGAAAGAATCATAGCTATCCTTTAGATGTATACATAAAGTAAGCTTTGGAAGGAAGGTCTGTAAAAATGGAAAATACTTTTGATACATCCTAAGAATTATTAATGCTAACAGAAAGAATCATAGCTATCCTTTAGATGTATACACAAATTAAGCTTTGGTAGGAAGGTCTGTAAAAATGGAAAATACTTTTGATACATCCTAAGAATTATTATTAATAACAGAAAGAATCATAGCTATCCTTTAGATGTATACATAACTTAAGCTTTGGAAGAAAGGTCTGTAAAAATGGAAAATACTTTTGATACATCCTAAGAATTATTATTAATAACAGAAAGAATCATAGCTATCCTTTAGATGTATACATAAATTAAGCTTTGGAAGGAAGGTCTGTAATAATGGAAAATACTTTTGATACATCCTAAGAATTATTATTAATAACAGAAAGAATCATAGCTATCATTTAGATGTATACATAAATTAAACTTTGGAAGGAATGTCTGTAAAAATGGAAAATACTTTTGATACATCCTAAGAATTATTAATGCTAACAGAAAGAATCATAGCTATCCTTTAGATGTATACACAAATTAAGCTTTGGAAGAAAGGTCTGTAAAAATGGATAATACTTTTGATACATCCTAAGAATTATTATTAAGAACAGAAAGAATCATAGCTATCCTTTAGATGTATACATAAATTAAGCTTTGGAAGAAAGGTCTGTAAAAATGGAAAATACTTTTGATACATCCTAAGAATTAATATTGATAACAGAAAGAATCATAGCTATCCTTTAGATGTATACATAAATTAAGCTTTGGAAGAAAGGTCTGTGAAAATGGAAAATACTTTTGATACATCCTAAGAATTATTATTAATAACAGAAAAAATCATAGCTATCCTTTAGATGTATACATAAATTCAGCTTTGGAAGAAAGGTCTATGAAAAGGGAAAATATTTTTGATACATTTTAATGATAATACTGTCAGGAATTATTTGCTGGCAAAGGTTATAGAAATAATGATGATTAAAGAAAAAGAAAGAAATAGTCGCAATAGTGATAATGAAAAAAACTAATGGCAGCATAACATTTGGAATAGATGATGATGAATTTCAGTAAAATAATAATAAATGAAAAACGGCCAAATGATATACTAAATAATCACAAAGTGTAAGAAGAGAGAGTGAAAAAGAAAAAAATGGATGCCATGAAAGAAACAAAAACTGATACTAACAATAAAATCAAAGCTAAATGTTTAGGTTCCACATCATGTCTCAATTCAGTCCTTACAGTTCTGACCATCTTTGGAGTTTCGGAAATGGTCTCAAAAATACAAAAAAAGAAAAAAAAATATTGCATACCTTCCAAACAATGAAGAACATGCTAGAAATATGAAGTAACAAACAAAACCCCAAAGAAAGGCACAATTATGTTAACATCTCAACTTATAGATACAACAATGTCAGGTATAAAAAAAATTCTTCACCTGGATTATTGAACAGGTAGTAAATTGTTCAAGTTAGTAAACTTTCTATTGCCCGAGGCTAATGGTTTAGGCTCAGCACAGATTGTTAAATGTGAACTGTGTATGAAGCATAGAAATCAAATATCGTTAATGAATTAGAAGTTGGAACACTGTAGATGATATAACAGTGATAATGAGAAAGTAAAAAAAGATTAGGAGGGAATAAAAAAAAAACAAAAAAACATTCACTCATAATATTATTAATATGAGGTCAGGTAGGAAAGATAACAGTTAATCCTAGAAGATTGAAGAGTTCAAGATTATAGCGATCAAGAAAACATCCTGCTGGCAGTCTGTTTCACAAGGTAGTAGGAAGAAGTTGTCTAAGTGGGAACTTATTAATGAAATACAAAAGGAAATGAAGATAATCCAGGTGTGTGTGTATGTGGCATGGAGGGGGTCCCAGCTGTAAAGTTCAGGGTTAGTAAAACTAAAGAATGTAGCTTGTCAAACCAATTGCGATGGAAATAACGGTAGAGTAGTAAGAGGTTTACAACATTTTGTCTGTAAGCAAAGGGTTCTAAGGTGGAAAATAATTCATTATTCATGGTCTGCAGTTATTATAATAGATTGCATGTACTGCCAGAAATAACGGTTGAATTGAAGTGACTTTACCATTATGTTTGTCATATTTTACTTATGAGTAATTGGGAATTTTTCATTTATACGATTTACTCTGCACTTAAATTCATGAAGTTGTGTCGCCAAAGAGGAAAGCACATCAGAACAATTTATTCTGTAATATTAAAAATGAGACTTTTTATCGGTTAGGCATCCTGATTTCCTCTATTTAGTTATTTTTTTTCATCTATACAATTAACTCTGTTGTTGCATTATCAGTAAGAATTCTGCTTTTGAAATCATTAAAGGTAGAAATATCCAAAGAAAGATAACAAGATTTAAAGATGCAAAAACATTTCTATTTTTAACTTTTTTAATCATTACTATCACATTATCATGAATAGTGATGACTAAAATAGAGCAATTATTACTATTACTAGTTGACTAATAATAATAAATCATTTTGCACTTGTATCAGTTATGTTTTTTATTGTAGTAATCAAACATTTTCCTCTGTACAATTTACACTTTAAATTTAAGTAATTTTGCAATTGTCTTGATCATGTTTTCTGCAGGAGTAATCTCAGATTTTTGTCTACAACATTAATTCTATTGTCACTTATAAGAAAGAATTCTGCTTTTAAAGTTATTTAAAGTAAAACTTTCCAAACAAATGTGAATATGACCTGTACCATCAAAAAAAAAAAAAAGATTGCAATATTTAAGTATCTTTGTATTTGCATAGCTTATATTTTCTGCATATGTAATGTAGAACTTTTATTTCAATGGTTAACTCTTTTCTCCCATGTAAAAATGAATTCTGCTTTTAAAAGTAGAAATTTTTAAAGAAAGATAACACAAAATAAATAAAATGTCTTGATCAAATATTTTGTTGTTTTCGGTAGTACAAGTTATGTTTGTTAACTGATAGAGTATTGCCTCGTCTTACAAACAGAATATCTCATTACTAAATAGAGGGAATCAGGCTGCTTGACTGATAAAAAGTGTCATTTTTAATATAACAAAATGAAATTGGTCTGATGCACTTTCCTCCTTTGCACCCCAACTTCATGAATTTAAGTGCAGTACTCAACTGGCAGCTAGGTCTTATCATTTTACAGTCAAAATGTCTTGATGTAACCATAAGTTTTATGCTAACAATTTCTTCTCTCTCATTTCTCACTTGTGGAATTCTCTTCCGTCTTCTTGCTTTCCTGTTAAGTACAATCTTTAAAATTTTAAATTCAATGTCAATCATCATCATCTGCCTTTCTGAATCCTGTTTTTTTATTATCTTCTCCTTAATAATGTTTTTGGCAGATTCTTCTCCTCTCAGTAACACCTTACATCTTAGTGACTTTATTGCCATGCTTAGAATGAAATCATTTAAAAAAAGACTAATGTTTCTGATAGTAACAACTGTAATAATAAAGGGATTTTTTTTTTGACATCTAGGAAAATGGATTAAGGGGTTTTGATTTGATGCTAACAAGTGGAAATTATTTCACAGCATATATTTTCTTTTTGAAAAATGACACAATTTGTATGACAATGAGTGAGTAAATGTTAGAATTCATGCTTGATTTGAAAATGTGAAAATCTCAGAGATTAAAAAAAAAATTTATTTCTGTAAATTAAAGCTTTAAATTTGTTAATGATAGCCTATCACATTTAAATATAAAATTTACCCCAATCTAACAAGGAGGAAGAAAATAAAAAAAATAAAATAACACCAAATAACAAAAAAAAGAATACATTAAAAAATTAATAATCCATCACATTTTAATGTTAAATTTACCCCAATCTGACAAGGTCATTATTATTATTAGGTTTTTACTTGTGAATCTTGAAATATATTTCTTTCCAGTTATGTTAATATATAGTAATTTTGGAGGGATCAGTCTATTATTTAATAACAATTGAAAATTGATCCCCTACTTCATGTCCACAAGAACACCCATATTAATACTCATTTATCTATGATGGCAGATATGAAATTGATATTTTCTTAAGTCATTATTATTATTAGCTTTTTACTTGTGAATCTTGAAATATATTTCTTTCCAGTTATATTAATATCTAGTCATTTTGGAGGGATCAGTCTACCACTTAATAACAATTGAAAATTGATCCCCTACTTTATGTCCACAAAGACACTAATATTAATACTAGTTTATTTATGCTGTCACAAATGATAGCAGATATGAAATTATTTTAAGTCCTTCCTGTGATTATTAGGTTTTCACTTGTGAGTTTGGAAATATGTTTCTTTTCAGTTCTATTGTTAAGTAGCAATTTATTAAGGTGGAGATAAGTTTATTACTTGATAACAATACAAAATCGATCCCCCATTTAATGTCAGTAGAATCTTTTCTTAATATAAATGTACTCATCCCCCCAAAAAAAATTATGGTAGATTTTGTTAAGTCCTTACTATTAGTAGAAAGTTTTTTAAATGTGAATCTTTAAATATATTTATTTCTGAGTGTATTAATTTTGGGGATCATTTTCTTACTTTTATAACAATAGAAAGATGATCCCTCACTTTATGTTCAGCAGAATCCTATTAGCATTAACATACTAATTTACTTATGACTTAAGAATTAAGACAGATATGAAATTTGATATTTTAAGCCCTTATTATTAACAGGATTTTACATGTGATTATTTAAATATATTTATTTCCACTTATATTTTTATCTGGTAATTTTTAGGGGATCAGTCTATTACTTAATAACAATAGAAAATTGATCCCCTACTTTATGTCCACAAAGTTATATTTGTTGTCAAAAATGATGGTAGATATGAAATTGTTATTTTCTTTAGTCATTGTTGTTGTTATTATTATTATTTGTTGGGGCGCACCCACCTTCTCATCAGAATGGACTGATCTCTCTACTACTAATAGGACAGTTCTATAGAGTTCTGGAGAGATCAGGTGACCATCACACTTCCATCTCTCTACCGAAAGATACAGTTGGACTTTATATTCTTTCTTATTGTGACTGACTAACCTGCGTTCGTTTGACTACTAATCTCTCTGTTGTAAATACCTCTTCGAATATACCAGTATTTTTCCCTACGTATGTGTTTGTCGTTATTTCAATACACTCACGCGGAAACACTGAACATCTCAACATTATTATTATTAGGTTTTTACTTGTGAATTTTGAAATATGTTTATTTACAGTTCTATTAATAGGTAATATTTCATGTGGGATAAGTTTTTTACTTAATAACAATTGAAAACCGGTCCCCCACTTTATGTCCAGTAGCATTTGATATTAAAGTTTACTCATTCGGGATTTGTGGAATGGGAAACCGAAGAGCCAAGTTTGAATTCCAGTTGGGTTTGTTACATTCACTCATGTGCAAGTACACTTGGGAAAGGTATGACTCCTTCTTGTTCCCCAGCTATGGGTTAATTAGTAGGACTTGTGGCTAGAAAAATCATTGTTACTCTCAAAAATTGTTAATACAATATTCACTTGCAAAAAGAAAAAAAAAAGAATTATTCTTAATATCCAAAATATGTTTTGGCTTTAAATAGCCCACAAAAGCTGTCAAAAAGAAATCATTAATCAATCGTTACTCATGTCAAAAAGAAGAAAAAAAACAACAGCATATTTTGTTAATCTTTACTGTTATTTGAAGGTTTTAATATGTGAAACTTGAAATATGTTTGTTTCTAATTATTATATTAATATGTAGGGGTGTGGGAAATTTATTATTGGATAACAATGTAAAACTGATATTGAATTTACATTCAGTTGAATCTTTAATTAATACAAGTTTATCTATGCCATCAAAAATGATAGCTTAATAGAAAGCAATACTTTATTAAGTCCCCACTATTATTAGAAGATTTTCTTATTTTAAAATATGTCTGTTGCCAATTATTATATTAATATGTAGTAATTCTGGAAGGATTGGTTTATTATTTAACAATAATAATAGAAAATTCATCACTCACATTAATATGACATTAACCTTTTTTTATTATCATTTCACCTTAGGCAAGGCAATAAAGTGACTAAGATGCAAGGGGTTACTGAGTATTAGATATTATAAAAAAAAAACACTGTTAAGGAGAGAGGACAATAAAAGAAGAAGAATTGCAAAGACAGAAGATAATGATTGACATTGCATTTAAATTTTTGAAGATCAAAATTGACTGGAAAGCAAGAAGCCAGAAGTGATTTATACAAGCAAGAAGTGTGATAAAAGAAAATATTAGCATAGAATTTACAGTTACATCTAGCTATTTCAACTGTAAATTGATGAGACCTTTCTGCCAATCTAGTACTGCACTTAAATTCATAAAATCTAAGTATCACAGAGGAAAGTTCATCAGAATAATTACCATGAAAGTATTTATAGAAAAGACATAGGAAAGCTGTTAATGAAACAAAAGTGAGACTTTGTCCTTCGTATTATTAAAAAGTTTTTTCCAGGTGAGTCTTTAAATATCAGCCAGTTATGTGCCATGCGTAATACACACTTAGGCGATCATGTATCTTTTGATACATGACTGATGAGGCAGATTTTTTTCCCTCAGTAGGTTGCTATTGTTTTTCTGTGGTAGACCAGTTGCCATCCAAGGCTATAGAACCCAATCTGTCCTGTTATTTACTCATAGCTGAGGGGAGAATAAGAGGATTCATGCCTTTCCCAAGGGTATTAGCATGTAAGTGAAGGTCATGGATGTGACTGGAATTTGAACTTGGCTCTCTGATTCCTCAATCATTTTTACATAAATGATTACTTTATTAGCTCATTCTTGGTAGGATCAGTTTATTACTTAATAATTATAGAAAACCAAGTCCACACTTTGTAGAAATATTAATATTAGTATGTTAAAAATAATGGCATTATATATATTTGATATTTTGCCAAGTTCTTCTTATTATTAGATGGTTTTTCAGTGTGAATCTTTAAATATCTTTTAGAATTATTACCATATATATTTGTTTATAAGCTGAGAAATACATGACAAAAATTGATGATAAAATGGGGAGGTAAATGAATAAATACTTTAGATCTCGTTGTTTACAAAATCATAAGACAAATATGATTAAGAAATGATATCAAAATGTTAACTCACTCCAATAACTGTTGACATAAGCTGGTTTAAGAAAAATCTCCACCCCACCACCAAGAAATAAAATAAATAATTGAAACAAAAGGAATATTTAAACGAAAAAGTAATCAAGCCAAGTTTGAATTAATTTCAGTGCCACTAAAAAGTGTGAATTAATCAAAGTTTAAAAAACATCTTCAAATGTTGCAAGTAGCAAACTTCAAAGTTTATTACTGCTGGCAACTTTGTTGACAAGTATATTTCCTTCAGTAGAGACATATATAAAATGCACTATGGCAAAAAACTGGGGGATCTGTTTATAACTTGACTTTAAAACAAAAATGATCCCCCATTCATTTCTTTTTAATCAAATATGGTTAATCTACAAGCAGGGCAGCAAGTAGACTACATTTAAAAGTCCAGTGTTAGAAAATTTTTGTATTGACTTTCTACTTTTCATTCTCAGTAATCCCTTGCGTCCTAGTGGTATTATCGCCTTACTTGGGGTGAAATGATTAAAAATAAGCTAGAATTAATGTTGCTCTTTGTATAATAAAATCTGTCAGATGCAAAACAAGTTTTTTTATGAATATTTTTAATCAGGACAGATGCTATAAGCTGGAACTCAAATGATATATTGTTTTACATATATATATCTGGAAAATTTTAACAGCATCGAATGATTCATCCCAATTTTATTTTGAAAACATCGCCTGACATTATAAAATCTGACGTTGTCTACAAGTTGTTTAAAAAGTGTATTCTTAATATGAAGCCGTGTAAAAAGAAATATAAACGTATTAATCAAATCTCATACGATATTTAATTTTATTTCCTTTCTGCATAAAGGATAGTGTGGCCACTTATTGACGTATGAACCAAACGATATTCGTTTTAATGAGGTGATCATTAATTTTAAAATGTCCTTTACACCTGAGCTTGATTACATTGTACATTATTACCTGCGAAATCCACTGTACTTTACTCAATATCGCTCTTGTTTGGCGTTGTTAAACGCCGTAAAGTCAAGATTATAAGACAAATAAGACATTTTTTTAATTATCCTTTGTTTGTTCAGTTGAATAGAGATAATTGCAAAGGAATAAAATTGGAAGCTGGACAAAGTTCTACGTTCTTCAACTGGCATAATCAATAAATTTTTGTGACGCAACGGCGAAATCCTCAACTGAATGAATAAATAAGAATTATAAGAATCCCTGCCTTCAATCTGATCTCTCATTCAAGATGGCAGAGACGTATCTATTTCAGATTGTAAACTGCATTTCGCTGGGGAGGGGTTAGTGATTGTAATTTATTTTATTCAATTATTAAAACCACACAGAATCATTAAAAAAAGAAAAGAAAAGAAAGTATAATTGGGAAATGTGTGTGCATGTGCATGCAGCATAAGTGTTAATGGCGCGAAAAAGTTCAAGATCCGGCTGAGCCTCTTGAGTTCATGTTGCGCCCAATGTCTCCGACAAAGCGATGGAGTAATTTGCAGGGTAGACTTGATCCCTTTTGCTTTGCGTTACAGCCTGTCTAGAAGAAGGAAAACACCGAATTCAGAGACCGTAGAGAAGGCAACGGTAAACCATTCCATTATCCAAGAAGCCATGTACATTCAAAGAAAATAAAGAAATGGAATTTGAGGAGAGTCACGATTGCCTACGTCATGAAAAGACATGGCATTAAAAAGAATTTTGAATAATAATATCAAGGTATTTGAAACATTCTTTATTCTATCATTATATATATATATATATATATATATATAAGGTTGGTGCAAAAATAATGTCGTTTTCTCACATAGTAACATATGTGAGAAAACGACATTGTTTTTGCACCAACCTTATATATATATATATATATATATATATATATATATATATATATATAAATGATAAAAATACACTTTTAAGGTATGCTATATTTATGGGTTAAAGTACTTAACATCAGAGATAAAGCGTATCAGGCCTGGAGATTGCGGTTAAACACACACACACACACACATATATATATATATAGTGGACATTGAGATCAGCACCCAACATTGAAAAGTCAGTTTCATGTTTAAACGCAATCTTCAGGCCTAATACGCTCTATCCCTGCAATTGAGTATTTTAACCCATAATTATAGCATACCTTAAAAGTGCATTTTTATAATATATATATATATATATATATATATATAATAAAAGGATAAGAATGCTGACCTGGACACTACCGCAGTTTCGACCGTCGAGGTCTCGTCAGGTGGTATGTTCCGGCTGAAAATAATATTTGGCCATTTGTTGACCACTCCTCTACTAGGGCGGCTAACCAATCCCTATTGCAGACGCTTGCTCAGGCACATTTGTGTTTATTCAACACCCACAGAGCACAACTTGTGCTTTAGACTGTAACTATGCTGAGCAGACCTTAGTTACAGTTTCTGGGAATGAGCGTGTTATTTAGCATGATCAACAATTTGAACAAGGCCAGCACGCTCAAGCCCTCGACCACGATGACTTGTGACTTCGTGCTAGCACAGTTATCGACGGTACTCAGTTTCATTCACAAGGCTTGTGTCAACAAGTGGTGTGGTTCCACACACGCTGGGATCGTCCCCTCCAGTCAGGTGGGATTCGAACCCGGGTCTCATTGTCAGAATGCGAACGTTCTAACCACTCGACCACGTTCCCATATATGTAGCCGGTATAATACTCACCCACAATTTTATGGAGTTTGGTGGATCAAACTTCATTGTTATTGTCTGTGATAAGTTTATTTATCTGTGTCTTGGGGATTCTGTATAAAGATAGCGATAAAATTATTGATTTCTATGTCGACATTGTTTATAACTACAGACACACTAACCCCGATTTTGAGCACATTTTATTCATAAATATAGCAAATATTAAGCAATATATAGATATGTGTGTGTGTGTTTAAAGGACTTATCTCATTTACCAACTCCAGAGTTTCGCGTAATAACGCTCATCAGGCTCAGAGGATCTGATAACTCCTATTGATTTATTGCCAGATGTCTTATTTATACTTCGCAAATCAAACGCTAATCTTAGACGCCAAAATTAAAATTTGAAATACTCAGCACGCTAGAGTTCATTAACTATGTGACATTTAAATATTTAGTAACATTTAAGATGTTTGATTTGTTTTATTTATACTTTTGTTTATTTTTACTTTTTTTTTATATAATTTCGTTGTTATAAAATATGAAACAGAATACATGCAACAATCGCGTAATTCAGAAAATAAACATACATATATATATATATATATATATATATATATAAATATTTTAAAAGGTGTACGGAATTTTATAATTGTGATTAAAACAAACATATTCAAACAACAGGGAAGAATAGCCAAAAAGTTTACATTACCGTTGGTAATATCGAAAAGTTGGTAAATTAACAACAAAAAAAAACAAAAGCAAAACTGTTTAACTAGTTTTCCGTTCCTTTCTTATTAGAGCTCAATCAAAGCACCAAGGAAATATATTGATTATAGAACCTGGCACGTTGATAGTTATTTAATAAACGGTCAGCTATCGCCGACCCAGATGGATTAACTCACCGATGCCACTTGTCCAAATTGCTTTTCCTAATATTGACTGGTACGTGTTGATTAATCCTTTCTTACAACCTCAAGCCCGGTCTACCTACATTCTGACATTAAAAATGGTAAATTAAGGAACTCATAGGTAGAACAAACTTTAGGGTCGATCTTAACATTGGTTGGACTGTAAATATCATACATTGATTGGCAGAGAGATAAGAGCATTTCTCACTAGCAGAAATTTGCTTAGCAAATCTAGGACTCACATCACAATATCTACAAATAGACGACAGGACACTTCTGGGTGTTGGGGGCGTGAAGCTAATCAGCTTAGGTTTGATAGACTGCCACACTTTTTCACGAATGCTTGTCTTCGCAATATCAAGCGGGTGTACATTTTTACCCAAACCTTTCAAATTCTGAATTTAATTTTGTCTTTGAGAAAATTATTAGGGCACGATGGACCATGGACTTAATAACGTTTATCTTTTGCTGTCTTGGACAGAAATAATCCCAACGGATATACAGACAAGTGAACATTCTTCCGGTACACTGACGTAAGAAACAACAAATCCGACTTGTGCACGATGACATCCAAAAAGGATAGAGCACCATTGTTCTGTATTTCACACGTAAATTTTAAAGATGGGTGTAATTCACTTAGTACTTGAGGAAATAACCTAGCCTCAATCTCACTCTCAAACACAGAAAGTTCCGTCGTCATATCGAAAATAACAGTTGGGTCTTTTAAGACGAGCAAGTAAATCTTACTCTTAAAAGCCAACAAGCATATTGGCCATCGTCGGGCTCAATGGAATACCCACGGTGATCTCATTTATTTGCTTATACATAATCATATCAAAACTGAATTCCACTAACATGTCCCATTTGACATCGGCAGTCTACCTGTATTTATCTCCAAGTAAACATTGACGATACTGACGCTTTGTATCATAGTCATTTGTCCCCTACCCTCTCATATTCCTGAAGCTGTCTTTATTGAGTTGATGAAATTTGCTGCCAGTATGACTGAAGTATTAAAGTTTTTGATATTTTATACGTATAGGGTACGGCAGAAATACATTTTACATAATGTTAAGACATTAGTTGCTATGTTGTCTTCATTTAGCTAATGTCTTAAGATATGGGAGGTATTTCTGCCGCATTCTGTACAATGCAAATAGGATTGGGCTGGGTTTATTTTGTTTGACGGCATATAACCTCAATGGGTTATTTGATGCCGACAAGATTTTTACAATAGAATCGTTTGTTTAGCGGCATATCAACTACTTATGGGTCATTTAATGTCGAAATTTAATTTTCTTGGGAGCATTAGTAATTTCTTTTACAAAAATGTTAAGCAATGTCTAGTCTGGTCAGTATCTACATGGGCGGCTGCGTGATGACAATATGATACTGCCTAAGAATGTGGATTTTGAGTTTGTTTGTTTAGCGGCATATCAATTCCTTATGGATCATTTAATGCTGAAATTTAATTTTCTTGAGAGCATTAGTAATTTTTTTTTCAAAAATGTATTGCTCGTAATATTTTTTTTCCAAAATGTATTGTTGGTAATATTTTTAATATAAAAAATCTATTTCTGTACTTTCATAGTGTTTTGACTCCAATTTGGCATTAACTGTTTGCTCGTAGCTGTGACCCTAACAGGTTCTACCAACCCGAGTTAGAGTGAACCTGGAAACAACAGCAATTATGAAGTGGTCCCATGCTCCTCAAAACCTCCCCATTAGAAGCGTTGCTGCCGGATGTAGTTTATCGTCGTACCCAGGGACAATGCAATTCGAAAAATACTACCCAGACATAGATGCTAAAGATAATTGAAGACATAAATAGTTTATGGCATTTTACATGCCAAATTTAGAATAAAATAAAATTGTATTTTTCCTACGTCATCAGAGATGAGCGATCTATTTATTGATCGTCACTATTTTTTTAGATCTTTTATTCACCATTGAATAATAGTGGAGTTTTATCTATCAAGTTTAGCATAAAATAAAATTCTCTTTCAATTACGTTACCAGAAGAACTCCTTGCATACTAATGGGAAATTCGCTTTACCGAAATAATAAAACCACTTAACTTGAATTTTTTCAGCAGTAGCAGCAAATACAATAAAGAACAGCACATGTAACTATAATAGAAAAATGATATGATCAAGCTGTTAGCTTTCCATAATATCAGAAACAAAAGGTTTGGAAGGAAACATTCATCAATATTAGAAAGAGCTACAACATTTAGTGGATTTAAGAAGTTAAATTTCCCGAGAAAGCTGTTTTACTAAAAACGATTGTATAAATTTCAACCGATAGTTACACAAACTGTTCAGTCAATGAGGAATATTTTCTGTACTGAAACGCCTAATTTTAATTCGCATTGTTATTACCATTAAACTAGCGTAGACATAGGTCCAGTTTATATTTGATTGATTCGTTTTTACGATTTATCAACCTTTTGCAAGTTATTTAAAGCCAGAAAATATTTTTTTAGAGTGTAAGAATTTTTTTGGGAGATAATAATGATTTATTGATACGTTCTACTAATTAACCTATACCCGAAGAAGAGAATAAGTGTATTCATATTTCTTCCAAGGGTATTTTTGCGTTAGTGAATCCGACTGGAATTGGAATTTCAGAGTCTGTCTATATTTCTGAGATGAGGTATTATGTACATTATTTACATTATTCGGACTATTGTCCTCATCTTTGTCGCCATATTTATCACAACGTTTCGGCCGTTGTACGCTCCGGCCTTCTTCAGGTGGTTGGAATTTCGAACTGAACACTTTATTTCGCTCACTGGGGCAGACTGTTCTAGTTCCACATGCCATGTTTGATGGATGTCAGTTATCTCTTGCTAATTTCCCTCTGAAAGTTCTCCACTGCCTTAACCGGGTATTGAACTCACACTCTTTGGGTCATGTCACTGGATCTAACGAACGCCTTTATCCACGTGCCATGTGTCCTTATGAACTTAATTCTCCGATTTCCAATTCTCACCCACACATTCAAACTGCCAGTACCTGTTATTCCCAAGCGGTCACCCATCTAGGTTCTGACCAGGTTCGACGTTGCTTAACTTCAACGATCGTACGAGAGCCTGTGTTTCAACAGGATATGGCTGTAATCCGAATCAGGCAGGAAAGAAGGAAACAAATATGTTTCAATGTTTCTGTAGCCTCTCAGCCAGCAATCTTTATACTTCATGATCAACGTCCACAGCATTATACGAATGCCAGTATTTATCCGGTCTCTTCAATAATGCAGGATGTGACACAAGGTCAATACAGTTGGCGTACTCTAAGCTCTATAGATTAATTGTCACATTTGTTCAAAATTTTTCATGTATATTATGTTGGTGCAAAAATTAATGACGGTTTTTGACGTTAAAAAATACGTCAAAAACCGTCATTATTTTTGCACTAACTTAATACAACTGCGTAATAGCAAGGTGGTAGGAGAATGATGTCAGCAGTGGCAGTTTTTAACGTCAAAAACCGTCATTATTTTTGCACTAACTTAATACAACTGCGTAATAGCAAGGTGGTAGGAGAATGATGTCAGCAGTGGCAGTTTTTAACGTCAAAAACCGTCATTATTTTTGCACCAACATAATATGTATGAAAAATTGTAGAACAACTGTGACAATTAATCTATAGTCACATAGTAAATAATGTCACATAATGAGAAAACGACATTATTTTTTAACCCAACCTAATATTTATTCATTTAACAAGCATATTTCTTGAAAACTTCTGTTGCTTGGTTTTATGACAGTCCATAAGCTAAGCAGATTATTTAAGATATATAAAGACTTCGTTATAAACAAAGTAAAGAGTACTGAACTGTTACGTGATAGCTGTCCTACTGTATTGCATCAAATGCTGGACAATTTCAAAGATGAAGAGACTGGAAGCAATAGAGATGTGGTTCTACAGAAGGATGCTGAGGATACCATGAACCGAACATATAAGCAACGATGAGGTTTTAGAGAAAATAGAAATAAAAAGTAAACATAACATCAGGAAGAGACAGTTGAAATTTCTGGGCCACGTAATAAGGAAGGAGGGCTTGGAAAATCTGATACTCACAGGATGGATTGAGGGAAAGAAAGATGAAAGCGAGGCATAACATACTTGACAAATGGATGGCGGAACAGGGTTTAGGAGAAATAACAAAAAGACATGATGTATTTAAAAATAGGAAACTGAGGAGAACCATGATCGCCTATGTCCTGAGGGGACACGACACATAAAGAGAAAGATTCCTTGTTGGGTTATTTAGTGTCAACTTTTGTATGGGGCACCCAGTAAGAATCAAACTCAGTACTCAACCAGACCAATCCCATATACCCTTACCTCACGTTAAGACAACTGTACCGTGAAATATTGTCACGGTATAAATGTGTGTGTGTGTGTGTGTGTGTATATGTGTAAGTCATAATGGTACAGCGTTCGTATTTTCACAGCAAATAAGCTGCACAAATAGTTGAATAGAAACATGGAAATAAAGTAAGTTCATATTTGTGTTAGAAAAGTGAATTTATCAATGACGACAAACCTGACTACAGGTATTTAGTAAGCTCTCTTTTGTACAGCACAAAACCTATTCTGAGAGATAAGACTGTACTTCTCCAGTCCATCTAGTTGGGTGGGCCTACTTGCTTTGAAAATCATCATTTGAAATCTTATATTTTTCCTGTGTTCGAACCCCGGATATTAGTGTCGGGGATAAATAAGCAATTCCTGACCATGCATAAAACATGTTCATATCGTTCTCCTTGTAAAAAAAAAAAAAAAAAAAAAATAGTGTTATGAAATTGACTGATTAATGTCGATCTCTTGTGCTTGCCATCTTCGCAAACTTATTTGACGCATCATCATCTTTTCTAAAATGATACCTGTTATATCCATCACTGGCATTCTTGCAGAGCATTTATTTCGGTTCTTTTATATCTACAACAAAAGCTGTCTCTTGATGGAAAGTCCATGAACTGATTCCTTACAAGCTGATGTCAAATAGAACTGACCAGAGCGTTAACTTAATGCAGATATCAAAAGCTTGTCTGACCACAAAACAAAAATCTCGCTGTCCGTACCCGCAGTCTCCATTATCAGGAAAGTTCTTCTGGGCGGTAAAAAGCCGAGTAAGGATTTTGCGTTGGCGGAAGAATATGGTCTTTCAGAAAATGACAAACAACAGAGAGAGAGAGGGAGAGAGAAGAAAAAAGAGACAGAGAAAGAGGGAGAGGGAGAGAGAAGAAAAAAGAGACAGAGAAAGAGAGAGAGGGAGAGAGAAGAAAAAAGAGACAGAGAAAGAGAGACTTTGCAGAACAAGTGAGGTTTCAGCTCCGATTCTGTCATTTGTAGAAGTGGCATGGCAAATCAAAAGTAACTGACAAAGAACCTTGATTTATATATATGGGCAGAATGGACAAGCGAAAGCATTTTCTAGAGGGACAAGTGTAACGATTCCAAAATGGCTACGAGACAGACAGGCAAGCAGATGGACACTGACAGAATCTGATATATAGATTGATAAAGATAGACGTACAAAGATAGGTATCTTAGTATAATGGAGAAAACGCCGGGATTCAATTTGGATATTAAGACAAATCAAGCAGTTGAACATTCACGAAATTCGACCGTCGTATACGAATGCTTCACAAAACTTACATATCTGCCGTTTATTTTAGTAATTTCCAACATTTGCAAGTTCGGAACTTATTAAGCATTTCTCTTTATCCATCACACCAACTTTACGAGCTATTTTAAGATTCTAACGTAGCTTTGAATTTGAGAAAATTTCATGCAAATGGCTGCCGATATTTTACGTCTTCGCCAAACGAACTGACATGTGTCTTAAATGCGTTCATAGATGTTACCCTCATTCAGCAAATAACATTTTAAATTTCAGTAAATATTTATTTTGAATTTTGATAAAACGCAGTAAGTTACGAATAATGTGGGATACTGTGGAGAAGTGATGGGAGAGTGAATATTTCTTGGTTCAACACAACTTACCTGAAAAATATCTGATAATATAACACCAGTACACTTTCTGGTATTCCCTTTTTGGTCGGAACTAGAACATTTCAGTACGTTCTCATATATATATATATGTGCACAAACTTGTGTAACGATTGCTAAATGTTTAGGAACCTCTCCCCTCCTCACTTTCTCTCTCTCGCGATATACATAATAAAATATATTTTTAAGGTATAAAATAAAAACAAAGGAGAGAAAACAATAGAAGTGTAATGAAGACTACATTAGATAATGGTTGACATTGCATTTACACACTGGGTTACTGAGTGTGAAAGAATGAGAGAAACATTATTAAGGAGAGAGAACAATAGAAGTGTAATCAAGAAGATAGTAGATAACGATTGATATTGCATTTACACACGGGGTTAGTGAGTGAAAGAATAAAATAAAAACAAAGGAGAGAAAACAATAGAAGTGTAATGAAGACTACATTAGATAATGGTTGACATTGCATTTACACACTGGGTTACTGAGTGTGAAAGAATGAGAGAAACATTATTAAGGAGAGAAAACAATAGAAGTGTAATCAAGAAGACAGTTGATAACGATTAACATTGCAGTTGGGTGGAAATCATGGAGCCGGAAGAGAGTTCCACAACTGTGAAGCGCGAGAAAAGAAACATTTATCATAGAACTTACAGTTACATCTAACCAATTCATCTTGGAATTGATTTGACGTTCTTAATCATTCTGTTAACAGTTTCAGCAGCTGGAAGTCTGAGATTAAAATAATGTCTCAAAATTGTCAGGATCACAATGTTTTTTTTATTGTTAGATTTGTTTAATTTCCTACTTATGATCAGCAATATTATTAGTCCTGATTTAAACTTTTGAAGTTGGTTGGGAAGCATGGAGCCGGAAAAGTGTTCCACAAGTGAGAAGTGTGAGAAAAGAAACTGTTAGTATAGAAGTAACAGCTACATCTAGCTAATTCAACTGTAAATTGATGAGACTTTGTTTCCAATCAGTGTTTAAATTCATAAAGTCTAGGTACCATAGCAAAGAGCTCTTCAGAACAATTACCATGAAATTATTTATAGAAAAAGGCAGAAGGAAGCTACATTACGGTGATTTTTCTTTAGATTTTATCAAGAATCTCTAAATAGAAGCACTGATCATATGTTGCAGCAATATTCGAATCATGGACGAATGGTAGACTTATAGATATGTAAGATAGATTCTGAAGAGAAAAAAATGCCTAGCACGACACAGTGAACCAATTTTCTTAGCAGCAGACTAATTGCAAAATTACTCAAATTTGCCTGTCATTTTTCGACAGTACGGGTCTTGTTAATTAACTATTTTTTTATTTATTTACTTTTAATCACTTTAAAAGCAGAATTCTTTCAATTGTACAGATCTAGATTACCCATACTTTAAATATAACTAATACAATATCAGAATTACTTAAATATTCATGCCATTTCTGATGATCGAATTGGCTTTCTTTAGATATTATTTTACTTTTAATCATATAAAAAGTAGAATTCTTTCTTACATATGAAAATAAAGTCAATTTTATAGACACTCCCTAGAATACCTACGCAGAACGCAGAAAATATAACCAATGTAATTGCAAAATGATTTAAATATAGCCATCATTTTTTAGGTTAGGAGTTGTATTAGCTTTCTTCGGATATTTTTGGTTTCATTGAGCTAAAAAAAAAAGCATCAGTATTACTTACATCTGAAATGAGCAGAGTCCACTTTCTGTGGCAATAATTGTTACGCTAAACCAATGTTTCTCAATCCGAGGCGCAAATGAAAGTATCACAGCACCCCTTAGCCAAATTTTTAAAGGGTAAATATCTAAATGTTATGAAATAAACTCATCAGTCAATTATGTGTCATGCGTGATACACGCTTAGGCGATCATATATCTTTCGATACATGACTGACGAGGCAGATTTTTTCCAGCTGTGCATTGCCATTTCTTTCTGCGGTAGACCAGTTGCCATCCAAAACTATAAAACCCGGTCTGTCCTGCGATTTACCCATAGCTGGAGGGAGAAGAAGAGGATTCATACCATATATTTTCAAAAAATACATACACAAATATGAACATACTTTATTTCAGTATTTCTATTCAACTATTTGTGCAACTTATTTAGTGTGAAATTACTAACGCTCTACCATTACGACTTCCGCACACCCACCCACACATATTTATACCGTGACAATATTTCGCGGCACACTTAAGATGATGGTTCGGCAAACTAGTGTGCCGCGGCACGGTTGTTAAGACTCACTGCGCTGGCCTCACCTGTTCGCCTGTTATCAAAATACTTAAAGTCAGTTTTTAAACTGCTGTTGAGTGATTATTTGCAAATGAATCATGCAAGATGATTGATGATGTATTGCGTTTGTTTCTCATAGGGAAACCATTTTAGTGTCTACCTACTGTAGCGCCATCTAGTACAGTCGAGAATAACATCGAGAACAAAAATCCCTGTTTGATGTTCAAGCAGGATGGACGTAACTAAATAACATTTTCTGGCAATTGTAACTTGTAAAAATAAGGCTAAAATATGCTCAAGTTTCTTAACATGCAATCAATCAGTTAAGTGCCATATGTGATAGACGATTGGGTGATCATGTCTCTTTCGATTCATGACTAATGAAGCAGAGGATTTTCCCGCAGTAGGTTGCAGTTTCTTTCTGCAGTAGACTTGCTGCCAACCAAGGCTACAGGACCCAGTATGTCCTGCTATTCAATCCATAGTTTGTGGGGTGGGGGTCGGATTTATACATTTCCCTAGGGTATTTGCGCCTAAGTGAATATAACGAACTTAACTGGAATTCGAACTCGGTTCTCCGATTTCTCAGTCCCAGTCGATATCCATTACACCACAACGCATATGCAATAAAAATGTTTAAAGCATGCAACTTTGTGACGGAAATGAAGACGATGTGTTTTAGTGTTTTTTTGTACTTAATTAAAAGAGGATGGAAAACATTACACCGAAATCGGAAGGCGCCTTGGAATAGCAAAAGGTGCCTTCCAAAAACTAAGCAAAGTATTAAGAAACAGGAAAATATCGTAAGAAACAAAGAAACTGTTCTACGCTCATTGACGTGACACGTGGTGGGTGGTATTCCTGCATTCTGGATTTGTCCTATTACATTTAAATATAACATTGCACTAAATGCACCACTTATGACTATTACCGTTTTTTTACATAATACATTAATTACACACGACTGAGGATGACTCATGAGAGTCGAAAGCTCGGACAAAACCATTATAAAAGTATGTAGACTATTTACATTGTTGGGATTGTTGTCTTCATCTTTATTGTCATATTCACGACGCTTCGGCCGTTGTACGCTCCGGCCTTCTTCAGGTGATATACGTTGGAATTTTGGACTGAATCCTTTATTTCGTCCTCTGGGGTAGATTGACAATAAATGTAAACAGTGTAAATAGTTACAATACCTCATCTCAGAAATACAAACATTATAAAAGTTTTGTAAACTTTGTACATCAACAACTTCCGTTTTTGAGAAGGATCATAGACAATGTCTATGGACACAAAATATCTATACTCTTTAATAAGATATTTTTAAAGGAAAAATTGCTGCATAATTACACTAAATATATATGATGGAATCTCCTCGGGTCTTCGACGTATGAGGGTACAGAAGCTCAGTTCTTAGAACCGAACAGACTCGTTCTGGGGAGATCGTGGTTGACGGGGTCAGTTCCATAATAATGATGTCTTCCTCTCTTTCTTATTTTCATCCGGCCGCTGATCGCTGGTTGTTTTTATTAGGTTGGTGCAAAAATAATTTCGTTTTCTAACATATGTTACTATGTGAGAAAACGAAATTATTTTTGCACCAACCTAATAGTTCGGAGATAAAAGAGAGAACTTCAACACAGGAATTTTAACTTAACTATTATTTTATTACATCACTTTACGGAAGAACCAAAAACAGAAAAAGTCTCGAAACGACCAACCTCTGGTTTTAAATTCAGAATTATCTTACTTTTAGACTGTTTCCCAACCAAGGCTAAAGAGCACAGTCTGCCCTATTATTTAACCCATAGGTTGGGTAGATGAAGAAATGGATTCCCAACGGTATTCGAACCCGACTCTTTGATGTTTCTGAGTCGTTGTCTATTGCACCGCGTGTCTCTCTGTTTGTATGTATGTGTGTAAATATTCTCAGATAGAGTGTATATGTAGAAAAGGCAAAAATGAATAAACAGTGACAAAAAAACTATATTTAGCCGACGCGTTTTGTCCTCTGAGGAACTTTATCAGAGGACGAAAAGAGCCGGCTAAGTATAGTTTTTCTACTTGTCACTTTTTATTGACACACACACACACACACATATATATGATTAAACGAACACACTGATGTCTTGCTTATGGACTTTGTAAATTTATGTACGTATTTATCAGCATGAATAATTTGTGTGACTTTATTATCTTCTTTAGTATAATTTAGGAGATATGGTAAACAAAGATAACGGCTGGTTGAAATTTGAAACTGGTCACAACTTATCGTAATTCTGTTTTTTATTTTTACTTTCGCTTTCACTTTTACTCTTTTAATAACAAATCACGAGCCGATAGCATTGCATCATTTCAACAGATTTAGGTCAGTATTCAAGTTTTCTCCTTCGACGCTTTATGTTTACTTTGTAGGGAAAAGGGCGATAACCTTGTTGTTGGTTTATAATAATTTATATTTTATTTCCACTCAATAGCCACTAGAATAATTAGTAACATAACTGTTACTGTCCACCAATTGTTAGAATAATACAATAGACCTACCAATAAAGCACCACTGACCAACATATATAAGTAGTCGACCCAAAACGTAACACACATGGCCTGTCATACGCTCTATCACTGACATTGAGCACTTTAACCTATAAATATAGTATACCTTAAAACTATATTTTTATCATTTGTGTGTGAATAAAAAGAGACAAGAGGAAAAGCTATTCTTAACCGACGCATTTCGTTCCCTGGGGGACTTCATCAAGGCAAATAAATCGCACATTGTCTTGATAAAGTCCCTCAGAGGACGAAACGCGTCGGCTAAGAATAGCTTTTCCTCTTTTCTTTTTTTTTTTTTTTATTCATTTTGTCTCCTCTACAGATACACTCTATCTGAGAATATTTACACACACACACACACACACACACACACACACACACCTTAGATTTGTCTGGTTCAAGTCCACAAGTATGAAGCAGCCAGTAAGGATGTAATTTATGATTCTATTGTCTACGATAATATCTTGTTTAGCATTAGTACATATAGATAAATTCATTTAGACCGTCCCAGACATATGAACAAGAAATGGTCAGTATACGTAGTACCCTAAAACGTAACAACTACCCCTGGGTACATGGCAGCAGCTTCGACAAACTGGGATAGAACGGTAGAAGAGGATGACAACACCCAGAAAACAGCTTCGGTTTGCCTACCCCCGTGTGAAGGGATTAACGGAGAAGATACAAAAGATTTGTGGTCCATATAATATCAGGACGGTCTTCAAAAGTGGTTCGACACTTCGTAGACGCCTGTTCCGAGTAAGACCCCCCAAATAGAGTAGAACATGACTAAGGACTGTGTGTACGTCATCCCGTGCAGCTGTGGTAAGAAATACAGGCCGCCCACTTAAGAACATCGTAAACACGAGGAATAAGACTTGACACGATCACGTTCTATCAACAAATGTTAAAAATACCATATTCAGAACTTTTGAGAAACTAGGAAATTTTAATGAGAAGAACAACTACAAAAATAAACTACTTATCAGAAAGAGACAGATGGGGAACATGTAACGAGGAAAGAAGGCTTAGAGAATTTAAAACTATTTTATAATATATATTTAGATTGTAAGAATATTTTTAGATTGTAAGAATTTTTTTGAAGATAATAATAGTTTAGCGATACAAATTTTACTAATTAATCCATAGCTCGTTGTTTTCTCAAGGGTATTTACGCGTAAGTGAATATAAAGAATCAATGGGAATTGGAACTCGGCTTTCCGATTAACAATTCCAAGCCATTATCCATTGCACCAGCCGCACATCCAAGCTTAGAGTATGTGAATTTCTCAAAAGGTCCTGACCAGGCTCGACATTGCTTAACTTCAGTGATCGTACGGGAATAGGTGTTTCAACGTGACGTGGCCGCAAACCCTATTTCAAACGAGCTCCATTAAATCTGAAAATAAATCTTATATGTTTATTTTTTTAGATTTAGCAGGGAGCCAAGACTAGAGGGATCTTGAGGCTGAAAAGTTACAAGGTTCCATGAATCGTGGTTGGTTGCTTTTGTTTAGCGGCATATCAGTCCGTATGGTTTATTTAATAGCGAAATCAGAATATGAAAATCAAACTTTATAATTAATTCAAGAGAATAACATTATTTCATTATTAAATTATAATTACTTAGCTTTTTCAAATAATCTTACAAAATCAAACGAGGAATGAAAACTTTTTTTCGTTGGAAGAAATGATATTAATCATAGCAATTGTTCGTTTTTTGTCAATGTTTTTAATTTTACTGTTAAATGTACTGATAGTGATTTTGCGATAAAAATGTGTTGTTGGTGATTTCACTACAAAAATGTATTGTTGGTAATTTTTTTATAAAAATATATTGCTGGTATTTTTGTTATAAAAATGTATTTTTAGTGATTGTGGCGTAATGGATATCGGCTCGGAGTAAGAACTCGGAGAGCTGAGTTCGAATTCCAGTCGAGTTCATTCGATTCATTTACGCACTAATACCCTTGGGAAAGGTATGGATCTATCTCTTCTCCCCTCCCCCAGCTATCGGTTAAATAGCGGGACAAACTGGGCTCTTTAGCCTTGGTTGGTAACCAGAAAGAAATGGCAACCTAATGACTCGTCAATCATCTATCGAAATATATATGATCGCCCAAGCGTGTATCATATATGGCACTTAACTGACTGAGTCGTTCCTAGTGATTTTTGTTTGTGGAGGAGACATGAAGTGACACGAACCAATTACAAAATAGGCTGGAGATTATCCCCCATCTTACAAAGGATGATAAGGATGATGATGATGATGATGATGATACTACTACTACTACTACTACTACTACTACTAACATTTCTTGATTCAACTCTGGCAGACGTTACCAAATAAAACCAAAGACCTCTAACTTAAACATGGTCGATAAAAATGGACTAACCAGCAGGGCGTGATGCCAGCAAAATAGAATTTTGCAAAAATTCATTTGATCAAAATACTTTATTTATTTCGTCTTCTTGTCTTTTCTAAAGCTCTTTCCCCAGGAAAAACTGTGCTCACGTCAAAAGTTGCCCAAATCAAACTGATGCAAATTCTTAAAAAGATAATGATGTAAAAATGGAATGGATGATATGAAAATTGAAAAGAAAAATCAGAATTTTCTTCTGATTCTTAATCAACTTGAATAATTTATAGGTATTTCCGTTACCTGATAAATAGTCGCAAAAACTCCTGCCTGTTATTGCTCGAAAAGATGTCGTCTTAATAAATTGCATACCCAAAAGGTTTTCCTTTTCGTTGATTTTACTGCAGATCTTTCAACCGATGTGTTCTCCTATTCTCGTCCAATTGTTTGAAATCGGTTGATTCAAAATAATATAACTAGTATGAATTCTCGTTCTGGGTATGATGATTAATTACATCCGGCAGCAAGGTCTCTTATCGGGAGATTAACGTTTTGAGGATGTGGAATCACCTCTTCTGCTGTTGTTCTCCCCTTGTTCACTCTAGCCCGGGTGGTAACACCTGTTAGGAGTCAAGCTATGGCACATAGTAACACCTCCACCAAACAAAAATCATTATATTTTTATATTAAAATCATAAGCAATGCATTTTTGTAGTGAAATTACCAGCAATAACTTTTATCTACAAACTAGATATCTAAAAAGATACACGTTTTTCCTGAAAGAATAAAATTATGTACAAAGCATCTGCAGTTGAAAGCTTAAAATTGCGTTCAAAATATTTAGATTTCGGTATTGAATAACCCATAGAGATGTTGATATGCCGCGAAACAGAATCAATCGTATGAATCCCTTAAGCGAAACCTTGCCGCTAGTAATTTTTGCTGAGTTTTTCTTAAAAAAAAAACATTAATAAAAATTGCTGATATGTTGTTCTTGATATATGTAGCGCATAGCTTATTTTGAACTATCGTTCTCATCTTGGTTGTTATCTATACGTCGTCTCCGTGACGAATAGGTATTTACACGTAGACATCGATAAGAAAACCAAGTAAGATTGCATATAAACGCTGATATAATATAATGTAATGTCATTGTCTATCTTTACAAGAGTCAAATCATATCACAAATGGAAGATTGCTTTTTAATATTACATGCAATAGCCTTCAAATTTCTTTGATTACTTTGTCAGTCAGTTATTATTCATTATTATTAGGATTTCTTTCATCTTATTTCCATTGAGTTTTATCCCAGATTATCTTTTCACAACCAATAGTAAGATGTTTGGATCAGAAATAAAGGCTATGCAATCTGACTACAGAATTTCAAATTAGACATCTTTTTTTTTTTTTTTTTTTCTTGGACGTCCGAAATGTCATCATATTTATTTATGTACATTAGAATCAGGAGCAATATTTTTTTTTATTTCTTTTGATGAAGCTCTGTCAGTTATTTTTGATGGGTATTTCTTTCAGCTTATTTCTTTTGCAGTAAGAGAAAACAAGAAAGCTATATACATAGACTTGAATGCCTGTAACCGATAGTTTTTATGGCCTAAGTGGTAAAACCCAGAGGCGAAGTTTTCTGGAAAATCATGTTGCAGTTATTTTCTTTATTCCCGTTTCACACTGCAGACTAATGATAGTAAAACGACAGCTGCAATAAAAAGAAATAGAAATAAAGATGTCACAAATATTAGTCCAAACATGGTAAATATAATAACAAGCAGGAATACATTGAGATTCTTAAAAACAATCTCTAAAATTAACGTTTCTGTCTCTTTATATTCTCTGATGTAAAATTATAACGTTTCCTGTATTGACCCACCTCTATCTCTCAATATATATATATATATATATATATATATATATATATATGTATGTATGTATATATATATATATAATTATTTATTTAAAAATATGATTCCAACTCGCTACATAAGAGGTCTCATAGCGAGTTGGAATCATATTTTTAAATAAATAATTATATTTATGCTCTACTTTCGTATCGAGAGCACTATTTTTTTAAAATAATAACAAAAATACTAAGAAACTTTGGATTATTTATCAAACCAGTTTCTTTCCTATTTTCTACAATATTTTCACACACACACACACATATATATATATATATATATATATATATATAACGAAATGGACAACGTCCGACAATTATTTTAAGACATTTTTATGTTTATACACTATTTTTATAAACATAAAAATGTCTCTAAATAATTGTCGGACTTTGTCCATTTCATAATGTGTGAAGCGATTTAATTACATTTAGATACACATTGAGCAGATATGAATGTACGTGAGGCATTCATGGAAGATTGTAGTTTAAAAGCAATAAAATCGATCTTGCTAACCGAACAATCCTCTGTGGCTCAACGTCAGGCTAGATGATAATTTCTCGGACATCCAGGCCGGTAAATGTTATTAATACTGTTTATTATAAACAGAGAATTTACTTAAATATTTGTATCTATAAAAAGAATGTATAAACATAAAAAATGTCTTTTATATATATATATATATATATATATATATATATATATTAGTGAAAGATTAAATGCAGATCGGAATCCGACAAGATGATAAAATAAAGAACAAATAGGAAATGTATATCAATCTAACATGTTTCACTTTTATTAAAGCTTCATCAGAGATTGAGAGAAAACAGGCAAAAAGACAGAAACTTTGGTATTTTCAGTGTTGTTTGGGTCACTTCTCATTGGTCAGTCATGTATCACGTGCATTAAAACCGTAGATAATTCTATGTGTATGTAAGTTTGTAAAGATTCTTGTATGTCTAAGCGGGCATCGGATAGTAATGTGTATTCGGAAGTTTCAGTTTTTTTGTCTATTTTCTCTCAATCTCTGTTGAAGCTTTAATAAAAGTGAAACATATTAGATTGATATACATTTCCTATTTGATCTTTATCTACCATATGCATACGTACATATATATATATATATATATATATATATATATATATATGTGTGTGTGTGTGTGTGATAAAACCATTATTAGTTTGAAGAAATTCCTTCTGGGCACGAAACGCATTATTTTGGAAATTTTTCCTTTCCTTGTGTCATTGTATTACTCACAGTTGGTCCATCATATCTTCCAAGACTTGATATTTCTTGATCTCTAAAAAAAACTGGAATTTGTTTTGGAAAGATGGTGATAATGATGATAGAAATAAAAATTTCATTTAATTTCAATTAATAATAACAAAACAGAAAAAAATACTCCCAATTTTTTCTTCACTTAAATTCATTTTTTTGCAGAAATAGTTCCAAATGATGACTTCCTGATTTATTGGAACTGTCAAAATACATTGCTCGGTAGATTCTTCTTGTCGAGACTCTGCAATTCTTTTCTAATATTTAAAAACTAGTTAGCAGATTTCAGGTTGACAGGATGGGAGTAGGGTCATTTGAAGAGGGTGGGAGATGCATTTTGTTGTCAAGCAATTCAGTTATTGACAATGAAAAATGAACTGGTTAATCAAACTATGGCTCCTGGGAAAAGAAGTTTCGGAGAAAAAGTTTCAATTTTTTTTCTTGCCGTAACTTTGTATTTAAAAATAAAAACGAACTCTAAAAGAATTTTCTTAACACCTTCAGTACCGACATTTATTTTTTGACTAGCTTAAAATCGGGCGGTATTTAAGCTCGCTTCTGCGGAGGGTTCTTGATTGGGCCTTCATCACAATAGGTATGGAGGAGTAAATGTGATAAGCAACAATAAACTACAGAAGAACTCAAAATTGATCGCTGCATTTAAGTATTGCATTAATATTTAAGCTTATCTTTTAAAAGTTGAACGATAATTCTTCTGACACCACTCATATTAAAGACAATTTGATGTACGTATGTCCTTACTTTCCATACAAACAATTGTTTTTGTTCCAGGGGTGACTTTCGCTGGATTTCACAATTAATTTCAATTATTCTCAAATTTATTTCCAAGTTATAAAAATTGTTATCGTACAAAATAATTCGTCGCAAAAAATCACATAAAAAATCGCCGAAAACAATCGCAGTCATGAAAATTTGGGAATTCCAAATTTCAGGATTGCGGGTCCAGATCCGTCCCAGAAGGTTTTTAATTTGCTCATGGAGTCGGCCTGATTCCTAAATGGTATGATATGTTGGGCTACAGCCAACAGTAAAGTTGAAAATGTGTGACACAGTGACATTCGCATTTATTATATAAATGTATGGATCACCCAGTGATTATATAGCAGGTATTAGTGAGTGCAGTGTGTGGAGAACAAAATGAAGACAAGGTGAGAATTTCAAAAAGACGGATGTTACTGAATTAGACTGAAGAGGAAGTTGCATTTTGGCAAACAACCAAAATTCCAACGAATTGATTTGCATGAATACACAGTAGTGAACGACTTGGCGGGAAATGAATAATTTTAAACTTATTTTCTTTCTTTTAAGACGCACGCACATTTATATATTACTTTAAATATTACGTTTGGTGCGTGTCATTAAAAACAAAAAAAAAACAAAAAAAAAACAACATTCACGCACATGCGTAACTGTGTATGATAAACCGATCATCAGACGCTTAAATTTGAAGTTTCATTGTCCATACGTAAGTAAATGTGAACAATGGAATTGACCAATACACGTGATCGGCGGCCCCTCAAAGAGGAGTAGTCCGAGGCGGCCTTCACTCACTGAAAAAAAGGGTCATAAATGTTCATTGAATAAAATAAAATCCCCGTATATACATTTTCTTTTTTTCAAACTCAGAAGCTAACTGGCTCAACAAAAACTTGTTCATATGTCTGCACATGCTAACAAGCTCTGATCTTTTTTTTGTTGAGGAGGCTTCCTTGCCTTGTAAAATTTTCCTGCAAGCCTAGACCACAAAATTTAGCCGTTGCTTTGGTAACCTGAGATTTTTATACTTGTCCATTCAACCAACTTACTTACCGAACGGGTGGCCCAAGCCTGATTAGGGGCCCCGGGCAGTGCTTTGAGACCCTCGCTGTCTTATCAATATTTGTTTGTTTTTTTATATATACATTTATATATGTTACAAATTAAACTAAGCACAACTGACTATTAAGGATGAAAAAATTTAATGTCATTCTATGGGGAAAGAGCTTGTATAGTGGAAAATAATTCATCACTTAGACGGACGTGGAGGCTCTTTTGAATTCTATCGATACTGGAAAGTGAAGACTTGGTAGCTCATATATGGCAGCAGTACTCTGTATTCGTCATGATCTGATTCTTGTAAGGGTAGAGAATAGCAGTAGGTACTTACTGAAGCGGTACAATGGGATCAACTATTTTCCCACTATCTTCAGCGATGGTCGTATGTATGAATTCCACATGAAGTCTAGGTTGTGTTGCTCAACTTATGTTTTAATGATGTATCTGTTATAATTTTAGACGATATATTTATAGTGTATATAGTATTTATCAAATTTCAATTCATATAGATTTCCATAAATATTCATAATGCTCATTTAATAATTAGTACAATGCCTTGGATCCACTTTTATAGATATAGAAGCTGTAATAAATAAAAGTCAGTCAATAACATTAGTCATTCATTTCATCATATTTTATTCAGTTATTACATGAATAAGAAGGTTTGACGCACAGTCAAGACTAGTATATTTCATGATCCTGCATTAGTCATTACTATTACCGAATAGTAATTCATTTAGTCTCTCTTCTCTGTCTTTGTTCTTGACCCTAATCTTCTTTCTGTATTTATCTCCCTCAAGAGGGGAGAGGGATTTACTTCAGTCAGTGCAAGCCTTGTGAACTTTGGTATAATCTCTTGTTACTGAAGATGCGGCTGTATTTTTCGCTTAAGTATGGTGGTATAACGGTTGGTCCTTTTTATTAAAGTAGTGGTAACAGTAGCCATAGTCGCAGTGTCAAGGGAATTCAGGTATCAGAGCTGATCTCTAAATAGAGCCGAGTTGAATTTCACTTAAAAGTTGATCTTTGTTCCTAAAGGATTAATTTCAGTGAAGAGATAACCCCTTAAAAGATTTTTGAAATTAATGCTCGGGGATTTTGCTATTCGACTTTTAAGATTAATCTTAGCCGTATAGTGCTTTATATACGCATCAACACACACATACACAATGTATGTTTGTGTGTCCTTCAATGTTTCAGCAAACAAAATTCGCGAGTCTCTGTCCCCATAGAAACATATCTGTATATCCTTCTTTATAACTGTGATATTTTTTTGTTTGTGTTGCCTTTTTGCGTGATTTAATTCTTTTTTTTTTTTAATATGAGCATAAGTTTGTGTAGTTTGACGTGTTTAACCCTTTCTCTTACGGAGACGTGTATACACGTTTTTACCGAAAGTGTCTCATCAGAGACGGACGAATAAAAGAAGTCAAAAACATAACGTTGAAAAACCAACTACAGACGTTGTTTATATGCCGATCTTAATTCTTTTTATATCCTTCTGAGCTTGAAACAAAGCCAATTGTAAACTCATACGTCTGGCAGAGGTCTTAGCCATCACCAGGGTTATTCACCAGGGCTTTTAATCGATCTTAATTCTTTTTATGTCCTTCTTAGCTTGAATCGAGTTCAGTTGTCAACTCATACATCTGGTAGATGTGTTAGACACCACTAGGGTTCTTCAAGGTGCCTCAGTTTTTTTAGTCGATCTTAAATCTTTTTATATCCTTCTGGACTTGAAACTAGTCCAATTGTAAATTGATACACCTGGTAGATATGTTAGCCACCACTAGGATTTTTCAAGGTGCTTCAGTTTTGTAGTTACTAAAAAAAAACAAATAAAAAATTCGTCTGAAAATGAAACGTTTTTCGCAAAATAATTAGTTGGGGGAGAGGTTAATTAAATCAGTCAAGTCAGAAGAACAGGTTTAATTTCAAGAAAGAACGAAAGAAAAAGTTTTCTTATACAAAATTTGTAGACTAGATTTTTAAAATAAAACGTGTTCTGTTATTTCATCAGTTTTTCTCATACTTGTTCTTTATATTTTTTTCTTTATATTTTGGGATAAGATCAATTTAACAAATAAAAACCCCAACTGTATAAAAATAAAGATAACAGTATAAATAAAAAAAAAACAAAAAAAAACAGTGTAAGTAATTTAAGTGTCTGTCTATATTTCTAAGGTGGGTGGGGTATTGTAATTATTTACACTATTTACATTGTTCGGACTATTGTCCTCATCTTCGTTGCCATATTCACTACGTTTCGGCCGTTGTACGTTCCGACCTTCTTCAGGTAATTGGAATTTCGAATTGAACCCTTTATTTCGTCCACAGGGGTAGATAGTCCTCAAAGGACACATGACCCAGTGGATGAAAGCGTTGGTTGAATCCAGTGAGTTGACCCAAAGAGTTGTGTCTTTAATACCTGGCTACAAAACTTGGAGAGTTGAGTTAAAGGGAGATAACTGATACTAAGACACCCGGAAGAGGTATAGCACGTGGAACTAGAGCAATCTACCCCGGTGGAATTATGTTCCATACAGAAAGCATTGCTTAAGTCATTAATATTTGGCTATTAAAGCCATTGATACAAAAATGAATATTTATATTAATAAGCTCTGGACATTGTATTTAATTATAATAATATGTAATATATATTATACCTATAATAATATATAATATATAGTATCCCTATAACAATAATAATAATAATATATGTATTTATTTATTTAAGTATGTGTTCTTTTTGAGGAGATATAAAAGTTGTCATGTGTGCTCCAGTTCGATCAGATACTTACCTGGCACAGGGCTCCGTCCCTGGGCTGGTGGTATCACGGCTACGACTAGCTTGTACAGACTCTGACAAGCCAAGACCAGCTATGACTAGCTCTGACCTGCTAAGACCAGCTATGACTAGCTTAGACCAGCTATGACCAGCTTAGACCCGCGGCCTGAGTGAAAACACTCGGGTCCCCACGTTAAAAACTGACCTTGTGTCACAACCTGACTCAGTTGGGGGTCAAGTAAGTATCGATACATACCTGGGAGAAAGTTAGAAAATCTGTCGCTCAAAACATTAAAACAAAGGTAAAGATATTATTTACATTAATTTATGAAATTAGCGAAATTGATCTTCATTTATATGATCCCGCTTAGTTTTTGACATATTTTTTGGTTTCACAATCTGAAAAAAAATTCATATGCTACTTCCGAAAATAGATTTTGGCATAGATTATATCTTTTGGCTATTCTTCGTGTTTGAAAACATTGAAAAGATAATGTTTAGTATTTGTAAAACCGATAATATTCTCTTTAAGTTTAGCACAGGGGTTGGTGAGAAGTTCCAGGGTGGGGTCAATGATAGTCAAGAAGTTGAATGGCGGTCGGTGTGCGAATGACACTGAGCTAAATTTTACTTACTGTACGTGTGTGTTGTATTCTTCGGGTCAGATGAGGAAAAGGCATTGAGCCTGACGATCAATAAACTCAAAAGCCTTTATCCAAATAGCTTTTAACTTATTTTGGTGAGGCTTATTTAATGGTACATTGGGCATTACTTGCTCTTTTTTTAATTGTTTTCTGGGGTGGGAAATGCTGAACATGATGCTGCTCTGCGGGGAGGGGAATTATTAACCTGATCCAAATTTTTCGTACATTTTAGTTAACATTTTTTTAATACAATACCAACATCAGTGTGAGTTTTAAGGTACAAAGTTATTTTAAACGGAGATCGCTGAAGAAGGAAGAGTAACAAAAGGGTGTCTCGGGTCGAAAAAGTTCGACGACCCCTGGTTTAGGCCGAAAATCAGTTGTAAGATGAGTGGATAATCAGTAAGTTGAAATTTGATACTAGAAACAATTAGAACGAGGATGCTTAATCTGGGTAATTGTGGCATTGTAACATAAACACGAGAGAAAAAACGTTTTTATTTTGTGTGTATTCAATATTTTATTTTCAAACAATAGTATGCAGGAAATTTTTACACATGTAATATATTATAAATTAATTGATTTAAAATATGGTTATTTTCGCTACACAGTTCTAACCATGTTTCCAAAATGGAAGCTAAAAGCCCCGAATTTAATTTTGTAATTAAATTAAAGACATTAGTTCCATTTCATCCTCAAGCGAATTTTGGAGTAACTTTAAAAATTACTGGGTTTTAAAGACACAGCTAAAATCATAATTCACGTTTCCAAGGTTACAGATTAATTCACTTCCACTAGACAGGTGTGTCTACGTGTTCATTATATCAGTATTTTGGTGTATCAGTTATTAGTTACGTTTTGGTAGTGGGTAGGGATGTATTTTTCAATGAAATCTAACATCCGTTAAATGCATGTCGTCTGGATTTTTAAAAATTTTTATTAACGGCAAAAATTCTTACGCCATTTTTTTTTTCCTATTTGTATATTTAAAGATTTTTGAGGGGTGTTTAGGTTAGAATACGTTTTATTTACCTACGATTTGAAATATTTTCACTTTTAATTTTTAATTTTTAATATACTATATTTGTTTTAAGAACAATTAAATGTAATTAGAATCCCTTGCAGTATGTAGAATTATTTTCACATCAAGTATAAGTATGTAAATTATTAGGTTACAAATTTAAAAAATTTTTTTTTTATATTTAAATATTATTTAAGTAAAATTTATGACAATGACTGCAAAAATAGCTACTTAATTTCACTGATTTAGTAAACTTTTTTTAAAAATAAACCTAGTAATATATTGTTTCTCATGTAAGTACAAAGGACATGTGTCATTCAAAAGCTTACATCTTCTAGCATTACATATTAATTTCATTTTACTATAGGTGTTTTATTGGATTCTTTTAATTGCGTGTAGTGCTAAGAGGGAGGTCTTTAGGTTAGAAAACGTTTTATTTAATTACAATTTAAAAGAAGTTTAGGTTAGAATTCATTTTATTTAACTACAATTTTAATTACAACTTTAAAATATTTTCATTGTTAGTTTTAATAGACTATATTTCTTTTAATAGAAGTAAATGTATTAGAATCACTTACAGTAAGTAAAATTATTTTTCCATATCAAGTATATGTATATTACGATTTTTAAACTTTTATATTTAAATATTATTTAAGTAAAATTTATGGCACTTACGGCAAAAATAGCTAATTCACTTCTCTGATTTAGTAAACTTTATTTATTTATTTATTGTTTTTATAAATAAACTTAGTAATATATAGTTTCACATGTATGTACAAAGGACATGGGTCATTCAATGGCCTACATCTTCTAGCTTTTCGTCATAATTTCATTTTTCAGTAGGTGTTTTATTGGATTCATTTAAGTGCCGATAGTATTTTATGAGAGTGTTTAGGTTAGAATACGTTTTATTTAACTACAATTTTAAATACAACTTTAATATATTTTCACTGTTATTTTAATAGACTATTTTTTTTCTATTTTTTTTATAGAAAAGACAAGTAAATGTAATAGAATTACTTACAGTATATAAAATTATTTTTTCATGTTAAATATAAGTATGTATATTACCTGATCGCACTTTTTAAATTTATTTTTATTTTTAAATATTGTTTAAGGAAAATTTTTGACAATGACGGCATAAAATAGCTATTTCATTTCTCTGATTCAGTAAATTTTTATAAACTTATTAATATATAGTTTCTCATGTATGCACAAAGGACATGGGTCATTTAATGACCTACATATTCTAGCTTTTCTTATTAACTTCCATTTTACTGTAGGTGTTTTATTTGATTCTTTTAGGTGCCAGAATTATTTCGATAGAGATGTTTGATTTTTATATTTATTTATCCTAAATGAACTTTGATGTTGGTTGAATCTTTTTTTGAACTCAAGGCTAGTGCAACCTATATATACTTTTGTTTTTTCCGGACTTTCAAACTAAGAGATATTGCATTGGTATATTTATGATTCAGTGCGACATTTATTTTGTAGAGGGCAATTATGAGGGTTTCTACAGTTACATAATTTTTGTTTATTTTCATTACTATATATATATATATATATATATATATATATATATGTGTGTGTGTGAAAATATTGTAGAAAATAGGAAAGAAACTGGTTTGGTAAATAATCCAAAGTTCCTTAGTATTTGTTATTATTATTAAAAAATAGTGCTCGATACGAAAGTAGAGCATGAAGTCGTCAAATAACAAACGTTGCGGCTTTTTTTTATATACACAAATCCCTTTCATAAAGAGATATAATAAAAGAATAAAATAAAAATAAATCTCCGATGACGCTCAAGCCAGACTATGCGAAAACTTCTTCTGTCGTAAATTTAGCCACCCCCACCTTACCCTGACCCGGCATCTATGAAAATAACTCTATACTGATACAAATTATTAACACCCCTCCCCTGCCAATTCTAAACAATCCGCCCTTGATGTTACCATGGAAATTTTTGATTTCAATTCTGACCATACTATTAAAACTCGTAAATTTCAGAAATAAGTCATTCCCAAAAAGATTTCGCTTGAAGATGGAACAGAGCCTACTTTAACTCAAGTTAATTCAAATAATATTTTGAAGTTTTCGGCTCTTGTTTTGAAACATGAGACCTCTTATGTAGCGAGTTGGAATCATATTTTTAAATAAATAATTATATTATATATATATATATATATATATATATATATATATATATATATATATATATAGTCAATAAATCAATAAAATGTTCAATCGACGGGTATCTCGACCGACTTCAATGCTTCTTGGAACAACGCTCATCAGGATCAGTGGATCCGATAAATCCATTGATTTATTTCCAGATATCATAAGCAACGATAATTAAAGACGTCGAATTTGAAATTTATACTATGTCTGAGTTCGGTAAGAACATGGCAGTATTTGAATATTCGTAAGCAAGATACTATGATTATATGAGATTAAAATGTTCAATTTTTAAAAAAATCATTTCGACGTTACAAAAAAATATTGGAATAGAAACTAAACTCAGCAAATTAACAAACGATCACGTAATATGATATCTGGTAAATAATTCAATAGATTTATCGGACCCCATGTTCCTGATGAAAATTGTTTGACGAAACTTTGAAGTCGCTCGAGAGATGTCGATGAAACTAATATTTATTATCGCTCTGCTTCTCCATTGAGCACTTTCTTGACAGAAATTCTGCTTGCTTTGAAATACGTTAAATGATAGCAATTTTGGCGTATTTTGATAGGTGATATTGATTTGCATTATACATAGATAGACACATTTCAGATTGTTATAATCTATCTCTCTATCAATCGATATATATATATATATATATATATATATATATATATATATATATATATATATATATATACTGAAGAAGTAAATTATTTATCCAAATATTTTATCACTTTAAAAGTTATTTTTAATGTGGACTTATATCTGAGTAGAGGCTCCATTTATTTATTAAACAGTATATTTATTTATTTTCGTCCACTGAACTTGAATATTCAAGTAATCTTATTAAAGAAAAATGAGAGCACATTTTTTTCTTTAATAAGATTTCTCAAATATTCAGGCCGACAGACAAAAATAAATAAATATACTGTTTAATAAATAAATGGAAGGTCTACTCAGATATGAGTATCCACTAAGAATGGTGTTTAAAGTTAAATATATTGAGAAAGAAAGTTGAAGGCAGATAAAAGAATGGACACATATAGATAGACTGTCAGTTGGTATTTTGCCGGATTAGTCATAAGTAAAGCAACTCGTTTTTTAATGTCATGTCTCTTCGGGACATTAACTATGTATTGCTATGAAGTTTTGAGAAGTAAGGGCTTCTCAATACGTTCACAGTTTGGAATTCAGAGTTTTCCTTTTCTTCAGGACATAGGTGATCATGGCTCTCCACAGATTCCTTTTCCCTTTATTATCTAGGAATTGCCATATCTTCTTGGCAAAGAGTGTAGATGCTTCCTGATACTTTCGTTTGAATTCAGTTTTTACTTCACTTAGAGTGATTGCCATCCCTGGTTAGAGAGCACAGTTGACTATATTATTTCACCAAGCTATGGGTTAAATTGCTTAAAATGAGAAAGTTACAACTGAAATTTCTAGGTCACATTATGAGGAAAGGAATCTTGGAAATTTAACATTCGGAGAAAACACTAAATACAGGAAAGTGAGAAGGAAATAGTGAGTAACTCACCTAATGAGTTTTGGGGAATGGATGGCAGGGTGGGGACAAAGTGGGATGATAATACAGTGTAACCCGGATGTAAGAGAAACCCGGATATAAGAGAGATTTTGTCTGGTCCCAAATTAGAGTCATACTTACCTAAACAAAATAGACCAAACCCGGATATAAGAGAAACCCGGATATAAGAGACTTTGTCTCCGGTCCCGACAACTCTCTTATATCCAGGTTACACTGTATCAAACGTTGCTTAGAGCTACAAGTAATAAAAGGATATTGTGGAGAATTAAGATTGCTCGCGTCTTGAAGGGACACGGGACAAAAAATAACATAGCTGTCTTTCACAGTAAAGATCATATTTGATAGGACATGACATGCTTTTGTTGGTACTTTTAATAAATTCTGATAGTCAAAATGTGGTAGCATTCACAGTGACGTCGAACTTTTGAATTTACTTGAAATAATTTTAATTAAAAAATGAATTTATTTTAACAGTCGAAAAGAAAATTTCTTTAAAATTTTATTTCAGTGAAATATTCGTATATTTTTTACAGCAGTCATTAATGTTTGCTATGTTAGGCTTTAGTTAGATTAAATAATTTTTGGTAAAATAAAATAGTCTGGTTTAAGCGGCTCTGATTGAGGAATCAGAGAGTTGAGTTCAAATTCCAGTCGAATCCATTACATTCACTTACATGCTAATAATACCTCCACTTTTTTGGCATAAATTTTCGATACCTAAGGCTTAAAGGTTTAAAATTAAATTTTAAAAATGAAAAATCTTTCTTGAAGATTTCATATTAGCTTTAATTGAAAGCTTAATAATTAAATTTATTATTTCCATTAAGTAAAATATTCTGGTGTATTTCAGGTAGAAATTATATAGATTGGAATGTCAGATTTAATTTCGATTTCTTAAGATTTTCTTAAAAGCGGCCATTTTCTTAATTTTAAGAAATTTGTAAACAAAACAAATTTTTCTATTTTAAAATTCTTTCAAAAAATAAATATATATTTCTGACACGTTATTTTAGTAAAATTAGAAAGTTAAAAGTTAAATTAATCTAAAAAAGTTTTTTTTGGTTTTTAACTACCTAGTAATTTTTACAAATGAACATATTTTCCGCAATTATTTAATATTTTATTTGACTTTTATTTTTACCTTTCGAAGATGCAAAAATAAAAAAATTTAAAATACTATGAAATTTTCTTCAATTAATTTTATAATTTAATAACAAATGAAATACCATGATTATTCAATTAAAGTATGTCCCACACTAATGTAAATACATAATAAATATATTTAGCGAAATAGTAATTGTAAAAAGTAAAACTTAATTTAAGCTTTTAACTTTTAAAGCATAATGGAAACTTTGAAAACCTGTTGAAACGTAACTGAAGCGACCAAATAAAGGGACAAAACTTTTAGATCATTATAATGGAAATTTCAGTCTACCATACATGAAAATAAGGAACGTATCAAGTAAAAAAAATACAAAATAAAAAATTATTTTAAAAATAGAATAACTAAGTTGATTAATCTTTTCAATTTTGGATTTGTAAATTATGTTTCCACTTAATTACTATATCACATCCAGGAAATAGCCCAATACAGAATTTTATACGATTTAAAACTATTATAAATTATTATGATTAAAATTTTAAAAAAAATGAAAAAACTTCTTGTAAAAATTCATTATTCATCAGAAAAATTTTATTTCTTCAGACAATAATGTCCTGAATATTAGTTATTTACAAAAGCAATTAAAAGCTTTTCTAATTAAATAATGTCATAGTTTTATTGGATTCATAATTTTTATTTTTCAATTCAGAGCAGATTTTCATTTAGAATAGTTCAAATTTGAAAAAAAAAAAGTAGGTGATTTACAATCTCCAAGGAATCCTACTTTTAACAAAAATATTTTTCAGGAAATAGAAAGGATTTGTGCGAAATTTCATGAAATTAAATGGGGGGGGGGAGGGGAGTAACATATTTAAAAAAATATTTTTACCAAAATTTTCTAAAAACATTTCAAAAATAATTTTATGCATTTGTGAATAAGTTCTGAAAATTTCATTAAAAACGAACAATTATTTGATTTTTACAAGAATTTCCAAATAAATGTGTTTTCAACGGAAAATAGCGCAAACATCAATGACGTAAACAAAAGAAAATTTTAACCAAAATTTCGAACATGTTAGAAAGAATTAAAAAATTTCAAAAAATAATTAAAAAATACTTTGGTCTTTCATCTTAATAATTACAAACATTTTGACGATAAAACTTTATTTTTATTAAGTTTGTGGCCTTTTTCATTACGCTATGTTTTCCCGCGAAAAAGCGGGGTTGCCTATCCTTTGACAAGGTATGAATCCTCCTCTTCTCCCCCCAGCTATGGGTAAATAGCAGAACAGACCAGGTTCTATAGCCTTGGATGGCAACTGGTCTACCGCAGAAAGAAATGGCAACCTACTGCGGGAAAAAAGTTTACCGCGTCAGTCATGTATCGAAAGATACATGATCGCCTACGCTTAACGCGCTTAAAACTCTTAACATAGTTTATCATGAAGAATTATTTTAAACCACAAACTGAAATTTATTTCATACTCGAATTATTTTTTCATTAGCTGAAATGTTTGGTGGATCTCTCCTTCACAGATGCTATCAATAAATGTGGCAAAGAAGATTTTTTTTTCAATTTCTCTTTCGTCATCAGTAAACAGAAATAAATGAAAACCAAAACAGATTACCAAAAACTTCAATATATTCATAATCTATAATTTGTATACAAATACAAATTTCTTATACTAAATGTAGCAACTATTATGTGACAGAGTTAGTATACTACTTCTTGTTCGATGTGCTGTGTCCGTTCAGGATGTGGGCGATCATGGCTCTCCACAACTTTCTATCCTTTGTAGCTATTGGTAAATTTTTTTCCTCTCCTCCCTGTTCTGCCATCCAGTTATACAAGCTCATTAAGTAGGTTATTCACCAATTTCCTCTTTCCTTCAGTATATTCCTTGAGTGTCAAATTCTGTCAGCCGTCTTTCCTCATTGTGTCTTTGAAATTCCAATTTTCTCTTTCTAATTTCAAATATAACTATCCTTTTTGTTACTATTTCCCTAAAACTTCTTCATTACTCGCATATTAAATCCATGGAATTCTCAGCATCTTTCAGTAGAATCGTATTCCTGTTGCCTGAAATCTCTTCTTCAGCGGTAATGAGATTGCCCAGCATTTACTGCCATATAGAAACAGTTCAGTACACTGTCTATATTTCTGTAAATATTTACACTATTCGGTCTGTTGTTCTCATCTTTATTGTCATATTCACGACGTTTCGGTTCAAAATTCCAACCTGGTCTCCCAAATAAGACAGGATGTGACTCAAGGTCGATTTTCATGTGGGGAGCCCATACACAGACGTATGAGCCAGGGACAAAATCGTCCAGGTTCCGCGACCACTGTCACGCTGGCATCGATATTACACCGACCTCCACCTCTCTTAGTGCAAAGATGGGGGTGCTGTCGCAGAGATGGAATCCCCGGTACCGGGTACCTTATCCCATCTAAAATGAGGAGAACAGTTTACCCCACTTCCAGAATGCATCCTCCAATAATATAGCGGGTTTTCTTGTAGTTCTTTTTCTTCTTTTCTTAATGATGTTCTGTAATCAAAGAACGAAGGACTTTCTGTCTGATAGATAAAAGTGAACTAACTGTTCAAAGTTCAAACCCTGTCAAAACATTTACGCACATCAGCGAAATTTTAAAGCCACTTTTTTTTTTTTTTTTAAATTTTACGTTATTTATTTATTTATTTTTTAATTCTCTAATCCATAATGAAAAATCCGGGACTGGCAATGACGAAATAAAAAAAAATACACGTTAGAAATTTGTATAGTGATTTTTATTCTATTGGAAATGTTAACCCCACTCTCCCACCTGTTTGGGTCAGGTTCACTTTTCACTTGTTTCTTTTTTTGTTTAGTTTTAGAAATTAAAAAAAAAAAAAAGACTAGGACAATAAATGTTATAAAAACGCATAAAGTGTTCTTGCTTTTAAGTTAGTATTTCTTTTGTTTTTTAAATAATAAAACCAAACAAATAAAAAAATGTCTATGTTTACAAAAAATGTGTTAATTATAGGATCACTTAAACACCTTGGGTCGGCTTGACATCTACAACATTGTTGTTGTCATGGTAACTTCATTAATGACTAAACCTGGTTGTGTTCGATTTTTCCAAATTTGTTTCTTTTATTTCGATTTTTTGGGTTTTATTTTATTCCATTTTATCCCCCTTCCCTAACATTTTTAAGAAGTAATTAAACTTTAATCTAGTTACTCAGGATTTGTGTACAAAAAAATCGCCCATTTACAATTGCGAGTCGTCGGCAGATTACATTCACTAACAAGATTTGACCAAACGAACAGAAGTGCTGTTCTTACCTACACAACCGGTTTAAAGGATCCTCGATCTTGGATCTCCTATCCTCTCTCATTCAGATCTAATTAAAGACTCAAATTTTATCGGCAGGGAGCTTCTTTTTTTCTTTTTAATTGAACTCTCAGATTCATCTCTTACGGTAGATGTTTTAGTGTTGAGGGTTGTCTTTTTTGATTTTCTTGATTTCACTGTATCCAAGTTCTTTTCAAACTTTGCTTACCGTTCTAAAGTTAAAATTTCGTGAGATTTCTTTGAAATTATTTTCTCCGACTCCCTACTCCCAGATATGGTGCTTATTCGGTAAGAGACGCCTTATTTTTCAAAATAATTTTCTCCTTGGAACCATTATGTTGTTCCATGTTTATTAATTTTATCTAAAAAAAAAAAAAAGAAAAAAAAATTACGGCGGACACACGATCTCAACAGCCAAAGTAGCGGAAGAGGGCAACACCAGTTGGGCTGGCGTAACCAAGTCGGACCTTTACAGACCAAGCCTCCGACAGCCCGATGCAACCAGATTTACCAGGTCTCGCCTGTCTCAACTCTCTTTGTGACACGAGGGAGGCACTTCTCGCCAAGTGTGTGGGTTTCTCTGTCGCGCAGAGTTGTCAACCGTGACCAAATTCGCTCGAATGGCCTCGTCAAATCTCTCTTTGATTTACAGCCATCTCCGCCACTGCCACAGGGGTGAGGGAGGAGGGATAGGGAGAGAAGCTGACGATCGCGATGCTTGAATGCAAGCGGGTGCCGACGACGACGACGACAAAAAAAAATCTCGTCGGAACGTTTATTTAAACCGGCACGCTTTTTTTTATATGTTGAAAAATGTTCAACGGTGTGACTATTCTAGCTCGGTGCGACTTGTATTTCGTCAGTTATGTGCCATGCGTGATACCAGCATAGCCGATCATGTATCATTCGATACATGACTGACGAGGCAGATTTTCTCCCTGTAGTAGGTTGTCATTTCTTTCTGCGGTAGTTGCCATCCAAGGCTATAGAATCTGCTATTTACCCATAGCTGAGGCGATTTTATCAAAATGTAATGGATTCGACTGGAATTCGAACTCGGCTCTCCGATTCCTCAATCCGAGCCGCTATCCATTACTCCACCGTAAAGAGTAAATCCGGACAAACATTTTTGAATCAACGACACACGATATTTTCTGAAGTTGGCCCCAGCACCCAGACATGGTTGATGTTGTGGCTAACTTCGGTACTGAAATTAACGAGTTTGAAATTCGCGAAGCGTAATAACACGAAAATCGTGTCGCTTCATCTTTGCCTCGATTGTTTATAAGAAACAGAAAGTAAATGTAATCAAAAGGTTCAAAAGAAATATCTGGAAAAAATGGTATTTTTTGTTGGGGTGGGGAGGACCACTTCAGAAACTACCTAATTCCTTTGGCCATGCTATATTTTTAGAAAAATCAGATCAGACCAATAATGACGTATTTACTGCCATATCTGGATTGGCACTGCTCAGTCCCCACTATCTAGCCTTGACAGAGTTCAAAAACTACCACGCCGCCTTGTGGGTGATGCATTATTTTCCATCTTGCAACCCTAAACTCAGAGACGAAACGTTTCTAACTTCTTTCGCTATTACTATAGCAAATGTTCATTAACGAACTTCATCCATTAGTTCCACTGCTTACGGTCAAATCACACTGAAAATACTAGTTCCCATTCGATTACGGATGCTCAGCAGTGTCGAGACCAGTCAGGACTTAGATGGGAGGCCGTTTGGGAACACCGGTTCATGTTAGCAACTTCCTACAATCCAAAATGTATTTTAGTTTTAAATAACTTACAAAGAGTTGATAAGCCGAAAAAACGAGTCATTTAGTCTTTAGTTCTACCAGCTCAGACCTTCACAGCTAGGACACCGCCATGTCATGTTCGTGGCGTCAAATCATCCCTACTCTCTTTGTATTCCATTAGTAAGGAGTAAGTTCCACTCGGACAGCTTATTCCCAAGAACTACTGCTTTGTGGAACAGACTCATGAGACGATGCCTCTACGATCACTTAATCTCTTCAAGTATAGGCTTCTTACACTTTCTTCCCCCTTCTTTACTTCTCAGTAATTCTCTATGTCGAATAAAAAGTTAAAAAAAAGAAAAAAGGAACAGATGCATTGCTTTAAAATGATATATAGATGGACTTTTTATACCAAATACAAGTGCCGACACAATTAAATAATTCCCTTCAATTCTTCCTATATGGAAACAGTGTTTATTTAGTAAGCTTCTTATTTTTTACACAATTTTCTCTAAGACACAAGTAATTTGTTCCACGTTTATTAAACCTTCGCAAAAATCTCCCAGTAGACTGTTTATTGCATCCGGCATGCTTATTCGAACTTACTCCACATTGCGGATTTACAACCATATAGCGTTGAACAAAACTGTTCCCGTACGGTCACCGAAGTTAAACAACGTTGAGCTTGGTCAGTACCTAAATTGGTGACCACTTGGGAATACGAGGTGCTGTAAGCTTGGATGTGCGGGTGGTGTAAGCTTGGAATATGCGGGTGGTGTAATGGTTAACGGCTCAGGATTGTTAATCGGAGAGCCTAGTTCCAATTTCAGTTGGGTTCGCTATGTACACTTACACGCAAATACCCTTGGGAAATGTATGAATCCACCTCTTCCTCCCAGCTATGGGTTAATTAGTAAGACTTGTATCACTAAAATTATTATTATCTAAAAAAAAAAAATTTAGTCTCACAATCTAAAAATATTTTCTGACTTTAAATAACCTGCAAAGTGTTGATAAGCCATATAAAACGAACCAATCAATCAACCCACAGTACGAATAGTCAGTGAGACGAAACACACTCCGAAGTACTCCAGTGGATTAATATTATAATTAATTAATTAATATTATTAATATTATAATTAATTTCAAATACAAATCAGTTTGCTGCAGCATCGAAATACATTCAGCTAGAGGTTGAACTTATTTTTATTTGCTATTTATTTCTCACTATTTACATTATTTGGACTAGTGTCCTCATCTTTGTCGCCATATTTATTACAACGTTCCGGCCGTTGTACGCTCCAGCCTTCTTCAGGTAGTTGGGATGTTGAACTGAACCCTTTATTTTTCTCACTGGGGTACGCTGTTCTAGTTCCACGTGCCATGTTTAATGGATGTCAGTTGTCAGTTATCTCCTGTTAATTGCCCTCTCCAAGTTCTCCACTGCCTTAATCGGATATTGAACTCACACTCTTTAGGTCCTGTCACTGGATCTAACTAACCACTTGAAGAAGGCCGGAGCGTACAACGTCCGAAACGTTGCAATAAATATGGCGACAAAGATGAGGACTATAGTCCGAATAATGTAAATAGTGTACATAATACCTCATCTCAGAAATATAGACAGATACTATTTGTTTCTCCTCTAAAAAATATGCTTATTTTGTTAGTAAGACTTACATTAATTCCTGACCAATAACGATCTCTTATTAATTCATTTACATGATACATTTAACCCTATTCTGTTAGTAGCACTTGCATTAAATTCAATTACAAACTCTCCTAATTGTTTTCTGTACACAACCTATAAACTAAATGCTGAAATTTGTTTACACAATATTGCAAACTTTGGCAGTTTAATTTTCAAATTCTGCTTTGAAGCTCGAATTTTGGTAACGCTTATCAAAAGTGGGCTAATACAGATTCTTCTGTGAGATGAATCTAAAATGTCCTCCTTTCAAGCCTTCTGACAGAAAATTGATGTGTATTACGTAATCATTTCTCTGAATTAACAAGCCGGACTCTTGGAAATTCCACAGGTGTTGACAACGAAGAGGATCTATTATTTCATGCATCTTGTTCTCTCATTCCTTGCTGTATCTTCTCATTTAGTTTCATATACGAAAAGCAAATAAGGAATATAAAACTGTAAATTTCGTAAAGAATTTTAATGAATTGTGTTTTTTGAGGCCTTTCCATATCTCTCTCCTTTCCATTTTTCAGTCATTGTCTCTTGATATGAAGCAAAGCAATACTATATCTTGATGTCTTGCTTTCATTACCACCCCTTAAAATTATGTTTCCTATCATCTTGTTTTCTTTTCCTTTTCTCTTTCTTACCACCTACCATTCCACCTTGACGCTTTCACCTTCTTCCACTTCTTTATTTTTTCCCAATTCTTCCCGCTTAATATTATTATGTATGTTTCTCGGTCAGAAAGCGTAACTGATTTCAGCTCAGGAGAGACTCTGATTCTGGGCAGAAAAGCTTAATGGCTGTATATACAAACAGTAGAATTTAGTTCAGAAAAGATAGGGAATCGGGCATATAATGCATTAAGATAGAAGATGTAATAATTTTATATAAATGTTTTTGTTGAGGGGTCCACCACTTTTTACACAAATGGACTCACCCAGTATATACATATGTTACTGCTACGGGAAGACCCGAGAGAGCAAGACCAAAGAGTCGAGTCGAGTCCAGAGTAAAAGGTTGTAGGTAACCGGAAGAGTGAGGGTGAGGTAACAGCGTTGTAGGAGTCATAGTGAGCGAGCACGTAGATTCAGTAAGAAGTCATACAGTGATACTTTAATACCAAATACTATATATATATTTTGCTACTAACCCGTATTCCTGGAACTACTAACCTGCTTTACCAGCTTGTATTATTACGGTAATATTCATTCCTGGTGTTTGTTATTTATTGGCACCGGATTTCAATCCGGAATCCACAACAGTTTTATAAATTTGATATAAATATTTATGTCGTGAATTTACATAAAAGGAAGCAGAATAATAACTTAGATCAGAAAGTCTGGGAATTGAGCAGCTACTGCACTCTGATCTTTGGTAGAAAAGTGTAATAGCTTTATATAAAAAAACAAACCGAATAATAGTCGAGATAAAAAATAAAAGAAAGGTTGGTGATCGACATATTTGATCCAAAGCATAAAAATATAATGACTTTATATACAAACACGCAGGATAATAGTTTTGATTAGAAGGGCCGTCGATCACACAGATACTACACTCTGATCCACGGTAGAAAAATGTAATACAAACATACAAGTCTAAATATATTCGTAGTGTCTTCGCAAGATAAATAGCCTGTGGGTATTTAGACAAATGCTGTTTTAGTAATTGCAGTCTCACTTTATATGAAATTGTTAAAGAATAAAATGAGAATTTTAACGTATTTACATGACAAATCCTGTTCATAATACTCTAAATTACGTAAACAGGAAATTAAAGGAATGCTTTGAAAATAATCGTTAAGATAAAAATCCTAGGACAAGTATTTCATATCACATACCGACTGTTCGTAGAATTTCGAATATAATTCTGTTCATAATTTGCTAAGTTGTTATGAAATAATTGTATTTTTATTCTTCTTGCGCCCCAATCAACATTGTCAAATATTAAAATCCCTGATTTTGTTTCTGGGACTATATTTTCTCAGTGGCTTATTGCTTTCTAAATTTTTCTCTGACGGCATTTTTATTTGCTGTGTTAACCTCGTCGAATTCTGGGTTTAAAATTGTAATTAAGAATAATTTCGGCTAATTAAGGTCCATGACTCAGAGGTGGAATTGTTTGGAAATTCTATTGTTAACTCTGCGATTCTTTCAGATTTGTTCTGTGCCCATTTTAAGGAATAATTTATCGGCTCCTCGGGATTGATTTTTATTTTTTGATGATTGCATTACGTTCTTTTAATGTGATTGAAGGGGTCAATCAGTACATCGCTGGCCTTTTAGGCAACAGCGTCTTATTCATGGTGAATGACACGAGTTCTCCCCGCCCTAGCTCAAAACTCAGCTCGATTTAAGCGTTTTCTCAGTGTCATTATGATCAGTTTCCGGTCGCTTAATTGGGACATATTTGTGAATGCTGATGACAGACTGAAGTTCTGTGTTTATTTAAAAGAATATCAAGATTTGTTCTTTCTAAGTATATTACGGCACAGAGACACAGGCGGTGTATTTCGGGGGAGGGGAAGTATTTTCAGTTTTATGCAATATCAATCGTCCTTATAGAACAGTGAATATTACACAATTTCCTCATAGGTGAAGAGGAGACTTGAGTCAAGAGATATGATATTCTTCAAAAGAATGCCGGGAGTACAATAGGCCGTCGATAGCTGTGCTAGCGCAAAGTCATCGTGGTATATAATTTATATATATATATATATATATATATATATATATGTTCAAACTGTTGATTGCGATAAATAACACACTTTTGTAACTAAGGTCTGCTCAGCATAGTTGCTGTATAAACCACAGGTGGGCACTGTGGGTATTGAACAAATACAAATGCGCCTGCGCAAGTCTCTACAACAGGGATTGGCTAGCAGCCCTAGTAGAAGGGTATCCTTGAGTACGAGTGGCTATATATATATATATATATATATAATGTTATATCGTACCTAAGAACTATAATGGGTATGTCGCAATACATAAAAAAAAACATTGGAATATACTGTATGTTGATTTATTTGCGATTCACTTCTAGCTCACTACTAGCAGATGATTACTTACTACACGCCGCTGGCTAATCTTATATGCTGTTTCCGTTATAAATATTAACGTTCCATTTCCAACCTTCGTTTTGGTTATTCTTATTCAGTAACCTTTTCCTAGGTTATATATATATATATGTGTGCATGTATGTATATGTATGTGTCTATATATATATATATATATATATATATATATATATATAATGTGTGCATGTATGTATATGTATGTGTCTATATATATATATATATATATATATATATATATATATATATATATATAATGTGTGCATGTATGTATATGTATGTGTCTATATATATATATATATATATATATATATATATATATATAATGTGTGTATGTATGTATATGTATGTGTCTCTCTCTCTCTCCCTATATATATATATAATGTGTGTATGTATATGTATGTGTCTATATATATATATTATATATATATATATATATATATATATATATATATATAATGTGTGTATGTATGTATATGTATGTGTCTATATATATATATAATGTGTGTATGTATGTATATGTATGTGTCTATATATATATAATGTGTGTATGTATGTATATGTATGTGTCTATATATATATATATATATAATGTGTGTATGTATGTATATGTATGTGTCTATATATATATATATATATATAATGTGTGTATGTATGTATATGTATGTGTCTATATATATATATATAATGTGTGTATGTATGTATATGTATGTGTCTATATATATATATATATATATATATATATATATAATGTGTGTATGTATGTATATGTATGTGTCTATATATATATATATATATATATATATAATGTGTGTATGTATGTATATGTATGTGTCTATATATATATATATATATATATATATAATGTGTGTATGTATGTATATGTATGTGTCTATATATATATATATATATATAATGTGTGTATGTATGTATATGTATGTGTCTATATATATATATATATATATATATATATATAATGTGTGTATGTATATGTATGTGTCTATATATATATATATATATAATGTGTGTATATATGTATATGTATGTGTCTCTCTCTATATATATATATAATGTGTGTATGTATGTATATGTATGTGTCTATATATATATATATATATAATGTGTGTGTGTATGTATGTATATGTATGTGTCTATATATATATATATATATATATAATGTGTGTATGTATGTATATGTATGTGTCTATATATATATATATATATATATATATATATAATGTGTGTATGTATGTATATGTATGTGTCTATATATATATATATATATATATATATATATATAATGTGTGTATGTATGTATATGTATGTGTCTATATATATATATATATATATATATATATATATATAATGTGTGTATGTATGTATATGTATGTGTCTATATATATATATATATATATATAATGTGTGTATGTATATGGATGTGTCTATATATATATATATATATATATAATGTGTGTATGTATATGGATGTGTCTATATATATATATATATATATATATATAATGTGTGTATGTATGTATATGGATGTGTCTATATATATATATATATATATATATATATATATATATAATGTGTGTATGTAT
>OZ010600.1:20265035-20297535 GCA_963932145.1 Acanthosepion lycidas | reverse complement strand
TGCAAGCACCTACGCGGAAGGTGACTACGTTTTTGGTGGGTGCAGAAAGACGTAGTCGGTGTATTGTAAACCACGCCAACAGGACAGAGTGTCTTTGATATAATTATCTTCTTCATATTGCCCCTGCCTTATCAGCATTGTTAAAAGTGGATTTCACAAAAATGAAATTATGGTATGAAGCTACCAAAAGCTATTTTAACTTGAAGAAGCAGAGCTTTGTTCGTAGCTGTGTTGTTATGACATAAAATTAGATTTTAACACGTCAAGTGTCGAATTAACGACGGCTCATGATTTTGTGCTATGGAAATGGAATTTTAATTAGGTGTCCATTGCATCATTTACTCTTCTAAATCTGGATATTTTGCTGTTGGACCTCCTTTTGAAGATTGTTCGTTCAATATAAACTGGAATTTTTGCAGATTGTTCGTTCAATATAAACTGGGATCTTTGCTGATTGTTCGTTCAATATAAATATGCTGTAGTAGAAACGTATTGTTTTTGTATGAGTTTAAATTGAAACTCAGTGAAGGCTTTAGTTTCGTTTGTTTCACGATACACAAACACTCTTATCGGTCATTTAATGTCAGTATCCGATCCACTTGCAAATGCTTGATTACTGTCATGAACTATTTATGTTGGCAACTACCGACGACTTCTGAACAATTTCATCTGCCGAATTTCACTCAGAAGTCTTGAGTAAGATCATGATATGGCTTTCAGGCTCTTTCCAGCGGTACCGTTCGCTCAGATCCCGGGTCTGATATTATCACTCCCTTTGACAAATCGGCTATTATGAGATTTGAACCCGGCTCTAACCATTCGATCACTTATAGATGGTGGCTCAAAGAAGAAAAGTGAATTTGGCAACTGGAAAAGTAACGGCTAACGAGTAAAACATTATTGATTCATTCATTTTCTACGGTTTATCAACCCATTAGAGGTTATTTAAAGCCAGAAAAAAATTTTTGGTTGTAAATTTGTTGGGGAGGAGATAATGGTTTAGTGATACAAGACTAATTAACCCATAGTTGGGAGAATAGGTGTATTCATACCTTCCCAAGGGTATTTGCGCGTAAGTGAATATAACAAACTCAACTGGAACTGGAACTCGGTTCTCCAATAAACAATTCGGAGCCATTATCCATTACACTACCTGCACATCCAAGCTTACAGCACGTGGTATTCCCAAGCGGTCACTCATCTAGATATTGATCAGGATCCACGTTGCTTAACTTCGGTGACCGTCCGGGAACCAGTGTTTCAACGTGAGAACAAAACAATAGAAATTTCGGAAATTTCTCTTTGATGACAAGAATATACAGCGAATGCTCCAAGGGAGATCCAGAGACATTCCTATTTGAGGGAATTGAATTCTCGTAGAGAGAAGACAGCTGTAGACATTCAGGTTCTTTTAACACATCCTGGATCACTATTTTATCACTATGAAATAGACAAATAGATTACATATGAATTTAGCAAATCCTGTTGCAATGATAACAATGCATTTTCTTTTCGTGTCATTACTTGTATTAAAAAGTGAAAACTTCGCCATAATTGTAAACGTATGTTTTGAAAAAGAGATCTTTTTTTTGTTTTTGTTTTTTTTTTTTACACTTAAGTATGTTGTTTTAATGGATATGCATGGAACGTAGCGTTTATTGTCGTCGAAGTAGGCTTGGCGTGTGAGTTCAAATTTCAAGCAAAGCCTTTGCATTCGCTTTCGCACAGATAAAAAAAGTATAATTTAGAGTATTTGCATTCTCGGACTATTGTCCTCATATTCACGACGTTTCGGCCGTTGTACGCTTTGGCCTTATTCAGGTGACGAGGACAATAGGCCGAACAAAGTAGATACTCTAAATAATTACAATATCTAGTCTACGAAATTTGTTTAGAAAGAGTACAGCCATTTTGAAAATCCGTAGAGCCAGTTTCGCGGCCTCGATGAAACAACAACCACACAGAAGTGATATTACTGCACATGTGGGAATAATCCACCATAGCGATTACTCAGTCCTCAATAAGATGTCATTGGGTGAGTTTTTGTACTATGTGATCATCCCTTTTCTTATAACAAAGTGAGTATTTTTTTTTACCAAATTATCGCATGACTCCGGGTTTCTCAACTCTCCAACGTCCAAATTTGGCTACTTGCGATTCTAGGCTTACGCTACTGAAAGGGTGTAGTATTTCGACGATGGACAAGATTAAGGAAGACACGATTTTGGATACTGTTTTGAAAACTGCAAAAGGTTCCGCTTGAAATGTCTCAGGTGACAAAGAGAGTATTTTGAAGGAAACTAATTCGCCAGTACTCTGGACTGTTTTCTCGTTTATAATATTGTTGTATAAGGATAAAGTGTCGTTGCTGACACTGGAGTTTGAACACAGATCACCAGTGAACAAACACAGGTGATTCCATTTCTAATATTAGGTTGGTGGAAAAATAATGACGTAATAATGTCGTTTTTTGACGTTAAAAATACGTCAAAAAACGACATTATTACGTCATTATTTTTGCACCAACCTAATAAGTAGACCACGTGATCGTAAAGGAAAGATATGTATGGGAACTAGCGTGGGCGTTTAAGTGATCGCGATTCTCTAATCTATCCTCTATATTATTTCTTTATACTAATTACCCTTCGGATTACTATTCGGCGGTTACTATTCGAACAAGTGTTACTTGTGCGATTATTATTCAAAGGAGTTACTACTAGTATCTGAGATTCCAAAGTCTCGACTACAACGAGAATTACGAACGTGATAATGAGGATTCGTTGACATCGCAAAAGTGACAACGAATAAGCGTCTGACATCACAAAAATTGTTTGGTTCATTTCGGGACAGACTTCGTATTAGGTTGGTGCAAAAATAATGTCGTTTTTCTTTTGAAGTTGAACGACATTATTTTTGCAACAACCTAATATTTTTTTTTGTACTTTTAAAGACAGTTAATTCACTTTTATCTTTGTATTTTTTGCAATGATAAAAAAGGGATCATGAATTGGGGATAAATTATCTGTGCATATCAGCGATATTAAGATTTTTAAAAAGGATCATTATTGAATTGAGTTAGGTTACTATGGCACAAGATCAACTATCAGAAGGATGGGAGTAAGACGGTTGTGTTATGCCAATCTTCTGAAAAATGCCTACATTTTAAGGAAACCAGAATGCCTAATACGCTTTCTGGCACTGGTGAGAAGTACCTAAATCTTTTAGCTACTCTGTACGATACAAAGAGATAGGAAGATTAGGATGCGTCTTTGAGTCTGGCATGTCTGTCTAGGAAATCAGCATTTGAATTTTGAGCTTATATTTGAGCTCAAATTTGCCCGCACCAGTTAGAATAACAGAACAATCTCAGTGGCCAGAGATTCCCCAAAATACGAGGAGAGTTTGGAAATAATCCCGCCGCTATTTAATCTCACTTAAATCATGGCCTGCCGAGGGCAACGGCACTTGAGATCTGACACGTGCTTACATTTTTCCGTAATTATTTTTCGGCGGTAGTTTCACAAAGTGAAAGAGATCTGCAAATCCCAGTCACCTAAACCAAAAGATCACTTCACCTGTAAACCTATACACCTGTTTATCTGACCGATATTTAATCATAGGGCAGTTTCAAGGACAAGTTTCTCTTACCTATCAAGTACAGAATCTTAAATGCCTGGGAAATTTCTTAAAAGACGACAAAAATGTGACACAGAACTCCAAAGATGCATTGGGATAGAGAAAGATGTCTTTCAAAAGCTAAGCAAAATATTAAAAAGCAGAAAATATTCAGTAGAACCACGTATCTGTTGCTTGAACTCTCTTCTTCATCTCTGAAGAGATTGTCCAGTATTCACTACCATATATATATCATATACCAGATTAGATATTACACGCTCTTTTTTTCAACGAAATTTTTCTATCTTTCAGTAATTTGCTTATTTTCTGGAAGGCATCTTTCGATATTCTTTGCACTATCAGATTTCTGTGCCAAATGTTCTGTCACCTCTTACTACAGCGTCTAAATAGTTGAATTTCTGTATCTGCTTGACTTTTAGACGCCCCCAGTATGTTGGACTATTTCTGTTACTAACAACAACGCATTGATATATAGTCAGCTAACTTAATTCAGTTGCACTTGGCTTTCATGTGTGTATCGTCGGGGACTGAACATAAACTACAAAACAGAATGCATGGTCATAAGCAAAAAGATGAGCCCAAAATGCAAATTACAGGTCGGAGATACGAAAATTTAATTTATCTGGGAAGAGTTCTAATAAAGTGCGATACTGAGATCCGAAGACATATTGGGATGGCCAAAGATGCATTCCAAAAACTAAGAAGAGTATTAAGAGACAGGAAAATTTTAGAAAAAAAGAAAAAAGTTACTTAACTATTACGTGATATCTATCCTCCCGTATAGCAGTGAATGCTGGACAATTTCATCAAAGATGAGGAAGAGACTTGAAGCAACATAAATGTGCTTTACAGAAGGATTGTGAGGATACCATGGACCGAACATGTGTATAATAACGAGATTTTGAAGAAAATGGAAACAAAAAAGAAACTTATACTTAACATCAGGAAGAGGTAGTTGAAATTTCTGGAGCACGTAATGAAAAAGGAGGGCTTGGAAAATCTGATACTCACAGGACAGATTGAGGGAAATAGGGACATACCTGATAAGCATGAAGTTTGGGAGCAATAGCAATAAGACAAAACTCATTAAGAGCTACAAGTGACAGGAAGATGAGGAGAGCCATGATCTCCTATGTCCTGAAGGGACACGGCACATAAAAGAAGAAAGAAGTTTAAACATATGGACTATCTCAAAACATGGTCACGATTCAAAACTCTATCACGTTTAGTCCGCTCTGTTAAAAATCCCCAAACTTTCAAGTAGCACTTCAGATATCTGATATCATATCAAGATTTGACAATATTTTTCCTGCTAATACACAAGAGTGAAGATTTACTTCGTTTCAATTACGAAAAAGATCTTTGCGAGGTGTCTAAGATAAGATTATATGATACATTTCTCATTAATATTATTAGAGACGGATTCAGCATGGAATTGTGGTTGACCTTTTTTTGTTCTTCTGAAAATCTGCCGATAGCACGCTTTATTAATTATTGTGAAGGGGTTGCCTGTAGATCTTATAAACATGCATTCTTAAAATATGAAGTCATGTCAAAAAAAACAAAAAACAAATGCTCGCTGACCCAAAAGATATGATCTCCATCTAAATTCATATCTGAGTGTGTTTTTTTTTTTTTTTTTTTTTTTTTTTTTTTTTCTTCGTTGCTTGTCTCTGGAGGACGACGAAAGTATGATCCCAATATTCCTCGGGCTGGTACATCGCTCCCCTAACTACACCCACATATTTCGTTTCTTCTGTAAAAACCTCCGAGTGCAGTCTTGGTTTGCATATTATCACACCAATAATCAACACCAACAGGGGGTGAGGTGGGTGGAATGCCTTACCGTCGCCGACACATCGAACTTTTCTTTTTTTTTTTTTTTTTTGGTCTCTCTTCAGCTCCCTCGCCATCCATTCAATAACCGCTGCCTTCCATTGACCCAGCCTTTTAAATTGCGACAATTTGCTAGGCAGATTTCAGAAATTGACCAATCAAGGTATCTGATAGCTATCACTTGGCGTTTAGTTCCATCTCTGGAAACGGCACGAGTTTGATTTGTTGAGGGGCTTTTTGACGTAGTCTTCTGAAGATTGACACAAATTGATAACAATCTCACCAGAGTTAGCAATGCCCGGGATCAGCAGAAATTGTGCTGCTTCAGTACATTGGACAGAATAAGCTAAAATCGAAATATGCTTTCATTATATTTATTTATTTATTTCCGGTTATTTTATTTTTGGTTTCATATTCGAAAAAACTTGATTAAAAAGAAATAAACTTTCACAAACGTTAATCAAAATCAACTATCAAATAGATACGATAGTTTTAAATAGACTCCACTTCTTTTGGAGAAATTTCCAACAAGTTTATAGAAACAAATCAAAAAATGAAATTGACGGGTAGTGTCTGACATAGGACTTCATTTTTTCAGGGCTGCATTTACGAAAATATTGTTAACTTTGTGAACAGCCATTTTCTCTTTATTTCGAAAGCACTTAAAAAATCTTTTTTTTTTTTTTTTTTTTTTTTTTTTTAACCAAGTTATTGAAAGGGCTCGATAAACGTCCCTTACGTGTATTTTAGCAAGAAAATTACTACGTTGATCGTCTTTAGTTATATGAATGACATATTGATCTCCGAAACAAATTATACCGCAAATTTAATTTCCTTTTTCTCAAGATTATAGTTTTCTTTTATGGTCCTTTGTCAAAACCAGGTACCAAAAAATAAAAAAAATAGAAGCTATGCTTAAGGTTTAGAATGCATTTTCAAAGTGAAAAAATCTTTCTTGAAGCATTTAATTTAGTTTTAACACAAAATTCAAAATTCTTTTTACTCAAAATCGCTAAATTGAAGTAAGCTTTTCCATTTATGATTAGTAAATATAGTTTTTACTTAATAACAATATTACCTAATCTCTGCGAGTTAATAGAGAATTTGAAAAGATGTTGAATTTTATAAATTTTATAAATTATTATGATTAAGGTTTTAAAAAATTGAAACAGTTCTTGTACGTAACAATACTTTTCTTGACAGTAGTGTCTATAATATATCTTATTCAGAAAAGTAATTAAAAGCATTTATAATTAATGTCTTAGTTTTATTATTTCACGATTTAGAGCAGATTATCTGTAACTGGGGGTCCAGTTCGAGAAAAATAAATAAATAAAAAATTAAATAAATTGATGATTTAAATTCTCCAAGGATTTGTGCTTATAACTAACATAAACATTAAGCACTACAAAAATGAATTTCTCGTAATTTCATAAAATTAAATAAGTGTGTGTGTATGTATGTATGTATGTATGTATGTATGTATGGCGAGCTTGCAAATGGTAAGCGCCCTCGGCATAAGCCAAAAAATAGATTTAAGGACTGTGTGAGGAATAACATGACCCTGTGATACTACATGTGTGATCTGCAGGGAAGTATGTGAATCGACATCTGGATTGAAGAGGCATATGGTGGTACACAAGGATGACCTACCACAGCAACATCCGCTTAACCCTGTGAAGACTTTGGGGCATATCTGTCATCTATGCTATAGGCCTTGCAAATCAGCTGCTGGTTTGAAGAGCCACCTTCGAAGACATTCGAGAGGATTCAACGATCTAGATTAAATGTTTTAGGAGTTGATGGGTAAGACGGTAGTCATATGTGAAGATGGGACACTCAACATGTGGGGGTGGGGGTGGGGTCTATCAGATACCAATATTTTCTAAAAAAAAAAAAAAGTAACGTTTCTAAAATAATTTAATTCATTAATTAAAATTCGACAATTATCTGATTTTTGCAAGAATTTCCAAATCAATTATGATTTTCACGACAAAAAGATGGCCAAATTCAAATATTCATTTATAATCACCCGCTGATGCAAGAAAAACAATATTTTTAATCAAAATTTCGCAAGTTCTACAAAGGATAAAAAATAGAATTTAATAATGAAAAAAATCCTTTGGTCTTTCCTCTTAATAATAACAGACAGATTTTGACGATAAAACTTTGTTTTTATTTAGTTTGGAGCATTTATCCATCATGTATACACATTTCTTAGCGAATCTTTGGAGCTACCTAATCAAAAGACATTATTTGCACAGATCTCAGTACGTTACTCTTCTTACGCAGTCGTGTCTGCTTTAGTATGCCATTTGCTGGGTTCATAAGTGAATATTTCATTTTATTTGTTACTATTAATGTTCAGTCACTTAATATCAAAGTTCAATAATTATCGAAGGCCGATTCTAGTTTCGCAATCTTTCAATCATTCATAGGAACTCTTGACAAGAGTGATTTCATTGCTCTCTCTCTCACACACACACACACACACACACACATATATATATATATATATATGTGTGTGTGTTCAAGTCGTGTGAAACTCAGGTTAGGACGAGGGCCATCCTTTTATAGGATTTAACGTTGTTAAGTGTTTTTTGTTCTGTCTTGGCAATCTAGGCTTCGAGCGCTTTACTGAGTAGATAGGTTTGCCCATAGGCCTTTTTATTTTTATTTATTTTTTTTTTTTTAGTATCATCGTTATTCTTCGAGATTTTATCTGGATAAGAGCTTTAGGTTTTGGTAAGTTGTCCATTGGTTCCATCAACGGTTTTTGCTTCTCTTTCACACACACACACACACATATATAGGAATATAGTTTTAAGGTGTGCTATATTTATGGGATAAAGTGCTCAATATCAGAGAGAGCGTAAGTAAATATAAAATTGAACATTGAACTCAACACTCAGAGGTGACAGGCTGTTTCATGCTAGACGCAATCGTCAGGACGCCTGTCGCCTCTGAGTGTTAACTTCAATGTTCACTTTCATATATATATATATATATATATATATATATATAATCAATAAATGTTCAAGCCACTCATCTCTTGACCGACTTGCGGAATACCGCTCATCAACGTCAGAATGTCCGATAAATCAATTGAATTATTTACCAGATACCAATTATTTGACTATTGTGGCTCTAGTTATCTATTAAGCACTTGACAAAAATTCTGCTGGTCTTAAAATACGTAATGTTCTAGAAATCTTTACGTATTTTGATAGGTGTTCTTTATTTGTACTATCTCTCTCTATCTCTTTATATTTATATATATATACCTAGTTGTGTATATCAGGATTAATCATATGGTCACAACGTTGATTCTGGTCAATCCCTAGATAGCTGACCGTTTGGGAATACCAGGTGCTGTAAGCTTGGATGTGCGGGTGGTGTAATGGATAATGGCTCGGAATTGTTAATCGGAGAGCCGAGTTCCAATTCCAGTTGGGTTCGTTATATTCACTTACAAATAAATACCCTTGGGAAAGGTATCTCTTCTCCCCATCAACTCTGGTTTGATTAGTAAGACTTGTATCCCTAAATCATTATCTTCAAAGCAAAAACATTATTAGAATCTAAACATATTTTCTGGATTTAAATAACCTGCAAAAGTTTGATAAGCCGTAGAAGACGAATCAACTAATCAATAAAATATAATCTATTTTGATATTATTAAATATTCCCAGTAAATAATTGCTTACAAGAACAGCGGTTTAGCTTGTACAGGTCTGTTAAAAAAACGATTAGATTACTTTTTAATCTTATGTTTTTCAACAGCTTTTGGAGTCGTTATTAAACACCATGTAGTGAAATTCCTATCATTTTTCTGTCGGAAGAAAGCCACGAGTATGGTGATTTTCTAAGTGGTGCTTATATATGGCATAAGGTCGAACGCATAGAGCACCCAGTGTGGTTCGAAGTCACTATTCAGTCATGATTGACCTGGCGAAGTAAGTAATTAGTAAGACTTGTAACAATAAATCATTATTATCAGGTGTAGTAAACTTGAATGTGCGTGTGGGGTGTAATGGATAATGGCTTGGAATTGTTCATCGGAGATCTGAGTTCCTATACGATCACCGAAGTTAAGCAACATCCACCCAAGTCAGTACCTAGATGGGTGACCACTTTGGGAATACCAAGTGCAGTAAACTTGAATGTGCGAGTGGGGTGTAATGGATAATGGCTTGGAATTGTTCATCGGAGATCTGAGTTCCGATACGATCACCGAAGTTAAGCAACATCCACCTAAGTCAGTACCTAGATGGGTGACCACTTTGGGAATACCAAGTGCAGTAAACTTGAATGTGCGAGTGGGGTGTAATGAATAATGGCTTGGAATTGTTCATCGGAGATCTGAGTTCCGATACGATCACCGAAGTTAAGCAACATCCACCCAAGTCAGTACCTAGATGGGTGACCACTTTGGGAATACCAAGTGCAGTAAACTTGAATGTGCATGTGGTGTAATGGCTCGGAATTGTTAATCGGAGAGCCGAGTTCCAGTAGGGGTCGTTATATTCACTTACACGCAAAAACTCTTGAGAAAGGTATGAATTCGCCTCTTCTCTCCTGATATATAAGTTAATTAGCAAATTTTGTATCACTAAAACAATTATTATCTAAAAAGAAAAAGAAAATTGTATACAAAATATTTAGTTTTCGGCTTTAAATAACCCATGACCCATGTTGATATGGCGCTAAACAAAAACAACCAAATCAAACCAATTAATACGGTCACAGGTTTTGCAATTCATTGTGAATTTATTTCTGTTTGAGTAGTTCTTTTTTCCTAAATAATTCAGTTCATTTTTTTTTCATTTATATTAATATCGATTATATTATTATTGCTATTCTTATCTATACTGAAAATTTATTACTAACTTTATTAATTATTAATGTCATCGTAAAAATCATCATTATCGTCCTAATTATAAATGGTTATTACGCTCATAAACCACTGTTATTATCATTATTGTCTGGTCAATGTAATTCTGTTGTTCGTAAGGATTCTGAACGTATTTTCTCTCGCACTAATAGCAGTCTGACTAACAAATAAGAGTTACAAAACAAAGACTCGAAAATTATTCTCATGAACATATTTGACATTTATTACTTTATTTGCGCTATTCGTTTACATTTTCACTTTTAATGTCTTCTCCCCCAAAAACGTATATTTTATGAACTAATTATTTGTCCGTTTATAGATATCATTAATATGACAATAACATATCACAATTACTTGTTATTTCCTTTGAATACTTTACACATTCAAGATTTTACTGGTCGTTTCCAATCAAGCGCTTTACACATTCAAGATTTTTTTAATTTGTCAAAATTAAAGATATTTTTGTTTAATGATTTTAACATTCAAGTTGTATAATTTTTGGTTCATTATACATTTTGATTTAAAAATAAAAATGCTGCAAAAAAAAAAATAAAATTTAAAATTAAGATTTATGAATTTTATGGAGAAGGTTATGCAAATGTTCGAACGTGCCAAAAGTGGTTTGTGTAGTTTTGTGTTGGAAAATCCCTCGCTTCATGCTCAGACCATCGGCCAGTTGAGATTAATTAATATTAGTCAAATTAAGACCTGATAATAAACAATGCAACTCGTGAGATGTCTCACGTATTCAAAATATCCAGATATGGCGTTAAAAATCCTTTGCCTCTTAATGAAAAGAAAAATTAATTCCTTAGAAGCCTGTAAAAGACACCTGGAAAATTTGTTAGCTGTGAGGATGAAAATATATTACCTGAAAGATGGAAGAACTTAATGAAACGAAACGGTTTGTTGTTCAATAAATATGTTGTCAGAAATAATAATAAATTGTATTTCAATTAAACTGGCAATTACTATGTCGCTAAATACACAAAAAGGGTCGGACCGGGTAAAAATGTACTTGAACTCCGTGAAAACTCGACGAACAATAACTGAGCAGCACTAAAATAAAGAACGAGGCGGGATATCCCTGGACATGGGCAGTGGAACCCTGGTTCGACAAACACCTGATGAAAACCGGAAGGCACAGCGGCCGAAACGTTATAATAACAACAAGGATTGGAACTATAATCCGTGTGTAAATAATGATAATTCCGACAGAAACTACATTTATGTTGTCTCAAGTATCTGTGAGGAAATTGTCCAGCCATATAAGACGACTGAATTTTTTTGTTTGTTTTTTATACTTTGTTTAGATTTTAGAATGCATATGGATTAACAAACATCTGATGAAGGCCGAAACGTTGTGTTGACAATAGTCCGTGCGTACATAATGTAAATATAGATGTTGTTCGACAGAAGTATACGGACAATATCATCGACGGAGCATGTGAGTAACGAGGAAGTTTTAAGGAAATTAGAAACAAAAAGGACTATTCTACATAAAATTAGAAAGTGGCTTGACATTTTTAGGATACATAATAAGAAAAGAAGGCCTAGAAAATTTAACACTCACAGGGCTTATTGAAGGCAAGAGGAACAGAGGAAACCAGATTGTGTAAATATATAGCAGAATAGAAAGCGGGGAGAGTAGAAATACAAACATTGCTCAGAGCTGCAATGGAAGATATGTAGATGTTTGATCACCCACGACCTGAAGGAGCACGGCTCATGGAAGAAAAAGAAGCGAGTGAAATTCTACGTTACCCAAGTACACGTTCTCTTATATCCAGAGTTTTAAACTGCAATTTGGTATTGCAACCGAATGCGGGCTCGGACTTACAATAACGATATTAAAACAACGGTACTGATTGAGTTCAGATTTGTCCTTTTATTAGTTTGGTGCAAAAATAATTTCGTTTTCTATCATATGTTACTATGTGAGAAAAAGAAATTATTTTTGCACCAACCTAATACTAATCTGATTGTCAACCATGGTTACAGATTTAAACATAGTAGGTTTTCTTTCTTCTCCTAGGCTGGTTTTCTCTCAACGCTATAGAACCCAGTCTGTGCTGTTATTTACCTTTCACAAGTTAATGTAATTCACTGGGATTCGAACTCGCCTCTCAGATTCATCAGTCCTAGGCACGATATATTACTTCACCGTGTCTCCATCGATTATATTATTATTTTATTATTATCATTATCTTATTGTGTTTGATTTATGAATTCAACTATATCGTAGATATGTGTGTGTGTGTGTGTGTGTGTGTGGAAATGACGTTGGAGATATTCAGTTCCGTACTATCCGCGGTTTCAGCTCTCTGGTGCGGATAATGTGGCTGTTGCTTTCCGTTTTTTTTTTTTTTTTTTTTTTTTTTCGTGCGTTATCACATGCTGACAAATATCAGAAACGTTGATGTCTTGCAAAGGGTGAACCATTGGTTAACAACATTTCTATGCGACAGCAATGAAGATTAAGGAACTGGTTAACGAACAACGTAAAATTGTTAAATGGAAATATTGCGTAAAACTGTGACATGAAGAATATTACGTCAAGTTTTCACGTGAAAATATTACCTAAAATTGTCGCATGAAAATGTTAAGTAAAACTGTCACATGAAAACATTACCTAGAATTGTCACATGAGAATCTTACGTAAAACTGTGACATGAAAATATTAGATAAAATCGTCACATGAAAATCTTACTTATTATAAAACGGAGATTGTGTGTGTGTGTCTGTCTGTACGTTTATATATTGGATCGGATTTCCTACATTTTTCAACCGATTTCAACAAAACATCACAGGACTGCGTAAAATTACCTTGCGGTGGTTCTGACAGCGCCAAAAATTGGAAAAACACAATTGTTTTTGCACAAAATCAATTTGAAAACACGATAAAACATGATTCTGTCGCCAGAATGAAAGGGGGACAACTCATATCGAGTTATACTTATTATAAAACCCAGGTTGTTTGTGTGTGTGTGTTCGTTTATATATGGGATCGGATTTCCTACATTTTTCAACCGATTTCAACAAAACCTCACTTTCTTTTGGCAGGTAGTGTTTCTTATTGTCTTGCACACTTTTTTCTTTATTTTTACATTCAGAATGCTTTAAAAATTCCATTTACAAGACAATTGTTTATAATAAAATTATATTCAATCGATAGACTCATAACGATTGAAAACAATGCTTTTGTTTGAGTTGGGGTTTGACCAATTCGTAAGAAAAAACAAAACAAACAACTAATTAAGACATGCGTGTCCGTCAACCTTAAACAATAATCTTTGTCAATTTTATTTTTCAGTCTTTATGATGGTTGATACTTGATCTATCTCTTACTGTTACATCCCCGGGCAACGCCGGGCTATCCTGCTAGTATTATATAAAACTATCATATGAAAATACTACGTAAAACTTTGACATTAAAAATATTATGTAAAATTGAGACGTGAAAAGTATTACGTAAAATTGTGGTATAAAAATATTTCGTGAATATTGTCATGAAAAATTTTGCGTAAAAGTATAACATGAAAAATGTTAGGTGACATGAAAAAATACGGTTTTATCTGCACGCTCACTGAAACGGAATATAGCACATGGCCGAGTTTAAAGTGGGAATCGCGTGTGCATTTCGGATTAGTGTGGCCAGTCACTGCAACTGATTCTTCACCAGCCGGTCAGGACCCCAGCTTGCGGCTGACTCCTGGAGGGGAAATCAAGAGGGTGGGTTGGAATTGCACAACCCCTAACTCACTTAAAATGTACCCACAAACACGCCGTTCCTTAACGAGGAACCATCAATCTCCCCCGGGATGGATAACGATGATATTTTTTTTCATTAATTAAAAGAACTGAACAGCATAAATCTGTTTTACCTTTTCCACTGATAACGAAGTTTCTGGCGGTCAAACAATGAAAAATAAAACATTCGCGATTGATTTTATATATATATATACTTTATGATATTATATCAAAAACATGTAAAAATATATATTAGGATATTAAATCAACATGTAAAATCGCTACATAATTGCAGTCGTGTTTCGATACATATAAATGCGTCTCCTCAGGTGATTGTAAATTACTGGCAAGTGAACAATTAATTTGGTTTCAAAAGCAAAATACAACCTCTTTTTTCGAAAAAAAAAGTTATAAGATTCGGGGCCTTTAACTTGATCAACCAATCGAATTTGACCTAAGCGAAGAAGAAAAATTAAGTTTCATAGAAATGGGTCAAGTTCGGGAATTATTTGGCGACAGCAGCCAGTCATCCTATCTGGATATATATATATATATATATATATATATATATATATATATATATATATGTAAAATTTAGTTTTTAAAAATGTATTTCAATTGTGCACTGTTGAGTGATAAGCTAATTCTATAAACAACACCCACCTGCGTTAATGCATATCTCTTCAGTAAAATGAATTGAGCACTCCGGCTGATTGACATTTGTTTACATTCATAAAAACAGTATGCTAGATGAGGCAGAGTGAAACTCTGCCGAATGAAGATAGCTCTGACTGACACCAAACCAGCTGGGTTTCGATCCTGGCTTGAGGTATTTGGATGTCTAGTCTCACAGAGGAGCTGTGATACAGTGAAACAGTACTGTTTGCGAATGACGTTTTCAAACGGCCTGCGTCAGAAATAATTTAATTATTTTTATTTATTCGATTATTCGCGTTGTTAACTTCCAAAATTTGTACTTTCTCCTCCACAAATAATTTGCAAGTTCTTCTCTTGTTTATTTATTATTATTATTATTATTATTATTATTATTATTATTATTATATATCATTTTACTAATGTGTTTTCTGATTTCATTTTAGTTCCCATATATATTTTGATAACGTGTTGTCATTTTTATATCCTTCGTCTTTGACTGATAACAAATGGCTTACATATGATTGCTTAATTTTTTCCCCGGCTACTTTGATATGACTCTCTTTCTCCTCAATTACTCTGCATGGGACAATTGGTTTTATTTCTACAATTATATTTTGTCAGCTCCTTTAAAAAAAGAATTTAAGTTAGTGCACTCTTATATCGATAAGAAATTAAATTATTATATATTAATATACAAATATTATTACTTTAAATGTTATGTTTAGGGGATTCACGTATTTGACTAGATAACCCTGTTGTCGAAACAATGTAAATTTACGTTTACTAGTCTGTGCAAATTCTTACTGAAGAAACTGTGTCCGGCACTATTCGAACTCGCATCCACCTTATAGGGGAAACCATCGTTAAGCTTAGCATGCTTTAGACAGCTCAGCTACGGAAAGATTTTACAGTCAAGCAAATTTCAATTACCCTATTTCAGAAATGCACATCTCTTGTTCGGATTCCTCGAAACACATAATCTGCTAATTTTGTTTTTGTAAACGTAAACAAAGTAATAAAGGAATTAATGGATTTTAATTATAATCCGACATGATTCCTTATTACTTGAACGCAATCTTCAGGCCATGTATGTTCAATTTATATATATATATATATATATATGGTTAAGTAGATATATTCTCATTTACATGCATATGAACACATGCACTTATATATTTAGAGGTGGAATGAATTCCTTATTCATGACAACATCTCAACAGACAAAACGTATTTCGTACTTATATATTAGGTGTTTGTATAAGTATTCAATAGTTTTTCCTTGAGTTTTGTTTATTTAAAAAGAAAAGTTTTGTACTCTGCATTCAATACCTAATTTAAACAAAGAGGTTACAGGTAACCTTTGTGAATACGTAACACACACACACACACACACACACACACACACACACACACACACACACACATATATATATATATATATATATATATATATATATCCGCGCGGCTGTATGTAAAAATCTGTCTGTTCACGATATGAATATCCTGCCATTATCAAGCGGAACACTTCCCACTTAACTATAAACGTTAAACGTTGAAGACAGACTAGCCACAAACGTAAGCTAGTCGATATGGCAAAGCAGCGCCATCTACTGTAAACTTTCTTTAAACTTAATAACTCAATAACGAAGGATTTGTGAACGTATGTTTATATCGACTTTTGTCTTGTTTTAGTGCGAGGAACCCGCCCCCAAAGTTTGTAAAAGTATTTTTGATACACCACACACACACACACACATATATATATATATATATATATATATATATATACACACAACTATTGTTCACCCAATACAAGGCTTAAGTGCTGCTCAAGGTAGAGGGTTACTAGGAATGTTGTAAGGGCGTATATGGAGTGAGGAAGAGTCTCATATTTTGAGGATATATAGGATAGATAACGGCTGACACTTGACTCGAAGAGGTTGATTATGCTGATCGGGGTGGGGATGCGTCTCCGCAGGAGTTCGTTCTACATTGTGAGTGGAACTTACTCATTACTAATGGAATATGAAGGGAAAGAGGATGAGTCGACTCAGTTTACGTGGCATGGCCAGTTCTAGCTGTGAATATCTTGTCTGGCGGCACCAAGGAATGCATATACATATATAAACAGACATTGGTGCATATACTAATGCACATATACGTGCGCGCGCACACACACACACTCACGCATATATATATGCATAAACACATCATACAAGCCTTCTCGTATGTATATACTTACATAGCATAATTTACCCACAACGCTGTCCTTGTTATCATTAACTGATTTGCGTATTTACTCCAGAGACAAATTTATATCTCAATGTCGAGCTCCAAACGTCAAAAGCAAAAAAAATATTGAACCTTGAAAATAAAACTCGGATCCCAATTTTCACCCCAAGTTCGAACAAAGCCAACTCTCATTATTATTTTTTTTTTCTTTCTCTCTCCCCTTCTCTCCTCTGGGATATAATTTCTGACAAGTGGGGCAGCTGAAGCAGACATCCATCTATCGGCTGTGGTTGTAAGTCTGTGAGGAAAAGCCGTAAATCAGACAATATTTAATGCTAAATATTGTATCGCTCATTAGATTTATCATAGGCCTTAAACTTTGGTGCCACTCACACACATTGGTTCTTATTAAACCTCTCGTAAATGGGCCATTTACTTGAGATTTATTATATCTTGAAAGTAAATGCCATTTTTTATGGAATTATAAGAATCCCTTTCTCGCTCTTTTACACACACACACACACACACACACATATATATATATATATATATTACTTTTGTATCTATTTTATTACTCTTTTTTGATTTAATGTACTTCCTGACCTCAAAAAACGTCGGCTGGCTGTAAGGTGAAAAAAACTGTATATTTATTTTATTTTTTAAATTTAAATGGAAGCAAAGTCTCATTTTAAGGTTGGTCGGGAAGTGAATAAGATAAATAGTCGTTTATAATATCATTTTTTTTCCCCTTCCTGCTAGTTTTGTTTGAGGCAGATGTACGTTTTGTTTTTAATTAATCTATACCCGGGTTCGCGTCCTTTGGATGAGTTACAGATGGCTAACTTTTTGTTCGACTTATTTTTTTTCCTGGCTTTTATCGTTTTATTGTAGTGAGGAGAATGAAAAAGGGAGAAAATAAAATTGAGAAAGGGTGGGGCCCCTCTACACAGTGTTTATTTCATTTGAGGCTAAAAATCACTATTTTGTCATTACTTTCTCAGTTAATATTTTATATGAAAAATGCAGTTTCATTCCTCGCTCGGGTCGGGCGATCAGTTTCAAACCCCGGGGACTTCTTTTTCTTATTCTCAAGGACAGTTTGTTGTCTGTGTTCATCCCTGTACTTTTTATTTCATTTTATTTATTGTACACGTTAAAATTTTATTATATAATGATTTATTCAAGCTAAATGTCTTCATGTGAGTTTTTTTAAGTCCTCGACTTGGCCAAAGAGAATGACTTAGAGCAATGAAGCATCATTCATACAATAGTTAATACTTGGTATATCGTTTTTCATATTTCTTTCTTTTACGTGCCGTATCTATCTCGGAATGGACGTTCATGGCTCTCCACGATTTCCTATCCTTTGTTTGTCCCCTTACTATCCCCCCTCTCTCTGTCCCTGTTGTGTTATCCATTTACGCAAGTTCGTTACCACAGTTACTCGCTATTTACCTCTGCACTCCCCAAATGTCTTATGAGTCTCAAATTCTCCAAACCGACTTTTCTCATTATATGCCCTGGGAATTTCAACTGTTTCCGTTTGTTTCCAAATATTAGGTTGGTGCAAAAATAATGTCGTTTTCTCACATATGTTACTATGTGAAAAAACGACATTATTTTTGCACCAACCTAATATAAGATAAAAATTGTTATCGTCGTTCAAGTCCTACAATTGGTCGAATTGTTACATTCTGTAAAATCTTTTACACGTCTAGGAAACGAAATAAATTCTACTGAAAAGGATATGAAAATTCGAATAACTAAAGCCTGGGCCGTCTTTGTGGTAACCTGGAAATCTGATCTACAAGACAACCTCAAGCAGAGATTTTTTCGAGCCACCGTAGAGACGGTGTTAATGTGTGGTGCCACTGCTTGGACATTAACTAAAACCCTAGAGTCTAAGCATGATGGAGCCTACACTCGGAGAGAGCTATACTTAACATCTCTTGGAGACAATATTCAACTAAACCACAGCTCTATGGACCCATCTCCAATATTTCTACAATCTTACGTAAACCTAGAATGCGCTTTGCAGGACACTACTGGTAAGCAAAACAAGAACTTGCGAGTGATTTACTGCTTTGGATACCTTGCAACGGTACAAGACGTACTGTTCACCTAGCAACCACCTACATTGACCAGTTATGTTATGACATAAGATGCCTCCCTCATGACCTTCCGACTTTGATAGAGGACCGTGATGTTTGGCGTGATAGACTCGTGAATGTCCGAGCTAACTTGACCGAATAATAAATAAACAGTTTTAAATTCTGTATATGGAGGAAGGTGTGGTTGGGTAACATAAAAATTCACTTGCTTCTTCTTCTTTTTGTGCCGTATCCCATCAAGATGTGAACGATCAAGGCTCTCTACAATTTCCTCTCTTTTGTGGCTCTTAGTAATGTTTGTCTTTTTACTATCTTTCCTCTTTCCCTGTTCTGCCATTTACATTTTTAGGTAGGTTACTCGCTAGTTTCTTCTATCCCTTTTCCTTTCAATATGTCTAGTGAGTGTCAAATTTTCCAGGATTTCTTTTCTCGTGCGTCCCAGAAATGTCAAGTCCCTCTCTGATATAATGATATTCATGCATTATTGTTCTTTTCCTTCCCATTTTTCTTAAAACATCCTCATTGTTTACATGTTCCGGTCATGGTATTCGCATTATCCTTCTGTAGATTATCATCCACGTTGACTCAAATATCTTTAACCTTTCAAAAATAAATAAATAATAATAATATATATATATATATATATATATATATATATAAACGATTCTGACATTTGGTCATTAAAATACTTTTATGAAGTGGGCCGAGTTAGGAACTTTTCAGCACGCCTTGGTAAGAGTCAGATGTTTCTGCCGTTGTACTTTCCGGCCATCTTCAGGAGACAAATTTGCGCAAGAATGAACAGACATTAGTTTTATGGCTCCCAAATTCCACAACGTCTCACTGGTTAAGTGTATTCACTGAGTTCAGTCCTTGGGCTAGGCAGTGAAATTCATTGTCTCTAGTTCAGTGAGAAAAGAAAATATCTAATATTCAAAATTCCGCGAACGTTTCCAATACGATAGGGACCTGAAGTAGGCCGGAAAGTAAACCGGTCGTAAAATTGTGATAGGAACAACCAAGAATAAAAACAAATTTGAAGAATTCAGTTTAGATTTTAGAATAAAGATAATTCCTCATTTCACTGAAGCTGAACTTTAATTTATTTATTTATTTATTTTTGAGTCCCAGGAATCACCCCCTTAAAACTTCGGTACTGTCCTTAGTATTCCATTCTTTTCCGGGGGTTCTGTCGTCGGGATAGTTTTAATTCTTCTTCGGACCTAAAGTTTTTCAAGTCTTCTGGAGACCAATCCAAGTACGCCAACAACGATAGGCACTACTGTCACCTAAATGTTCCATATTTTCAGCTCACTTACATATTTGCTTGATATTTCACTTTCTATCAGTGGTCTTCTGGAACAGAGGTTATCTGTTTTCTGACGAGGCTTCTTTGTTTACGATAACTAGATACGATTCTCTGACTTGGATAAGATGAACCATCTGAACTTTAAAGTCTAAAAACCTTTTAGATTTCATTTTATTCTCCAAGATAGATTCCTGGTTTATATGGCCAAAATCCTATTCGCTTGCATAGTTCCCAGTGCATCGCTTTTCCTATCCAGTTGCATCTATTTTCTAAAATATTCTTTCTGGACCCAGTAGCTTATTATTATTTTTGTTGTAGCATTCTTTCGTCAATTCACACTAAATATTTGGAGGTTATAACTGTAAATAAAGTCACTGCAAGTTTCCTAAAATCTCCAAGTTCCTTCCTCGCAGACCTTCAAGCCTCAGAAACGCCATGGATTTGGACAATTTCATCTCCAACTCTGAATGTTTTCGGCACACTTCCAGGGGCACCTCTTATTATGAGTATTACTTTAACATTCATGCACCATACTTTTCTGGGCTACCGAGTAAGGTCCTGGTATTTTCCAAAATGTCCTCTTTTCTTTCGTTTTCATCATTTGGTATAAACATCTACAATACGAGAGGTCCTATTTTCCTTTTATTGAACCAGAATGAGTTGTAGAAAGTGATGTTTTTGTTTCAGATATATTTGTGATTTTAATTTTTTGTTTGAAGGATAAAGGGATGTCTGTGAATAAACAATGAAATGCTTACAAACTCCCACTTCTTGTTTTTTAATCAAATATTGATTACCTCATACTTTTTGGGGGATTATCTTGAAATGTTTTAGAGGTTTTCATATAGAGAGTCTGCCCATTTTATGCTGTATTTATTTGTTTGTCCCTGTCAACATTTCCATATCTGTCTCTCTGTCCACCTGCTATCTTTAGCTGTCTCTCTGTCCACCTACTATCTTTATCTGTCTCTCTGTCCACCTGCTATCTTTATCTGTCTCTCTGTCCACCTGCTATCTTTATCTGTCTCTCTGTCCACCTGCTATCTTTATCTGTCTCTCTGTCCACCTACTACCTTTATCTGTCTCTCTGTCCACCTGCTATCTTTATCTGTCTCTCTGTCCACCTACTACCTTTATCTGTCTCTCTGTCCACCTGCTATCTTTATCTGTCTCTCTCTGTCCACCTACTACCTTTATCTGTCTCTCTGTCCACCTACTACCTTTATCTGTCTCTCTGTCCACCTGCTATCTTTATCTGTCTCTCTCTGTCCACCTACTACCTTTATCTGTCTCTCTGTCCACCTACTATCTTTATCTGTCTCTCTGTCCACCTACTATCTTTATCTGTCTCTCTGTCCACCTGCTATCTTTATCTGTCTCTCTGTCCACCATCTGTCTGTTGCTGTGTTTGTCCATTTTTACCCTGATCCAATCACTGTGTCTATCTCTATCAAGTTTCTATTTCTCTCTCTCTATCTATCTATCTATCCTTTTCATGTTTATTTCATTTTCTCTCTGTCAATCTATCTCAGTTTGTTCATATCTGTCTCTCTATCATTGCTGTCCCTGCTAATTTTGCCACTACAAAACTGTCCCTATCTGTCTACTAACTGCAGTTCCTATTTCTTTGTCTACTATCCGTTGCCTGTGTCCACTGTCTTTTCCTGTCTATTTGTTCGCTATAAGTGTCCATCTTTCTCTCTCTCTCCCTATAAGGATGTCCTTATCGGTTTTTCTGCATTCCATGTCTGCTTATGTCTGCTTAAATTGTCCACCTCTGTGACAGTCTCTTCATACAAACTCATACACCAGAAACACGAGAACCAATTCTAGTCTGAAGGAACCAATTTTGTTTCCAGATTGTTATTCTTGTTATATAAAATGTGTTGGAAGCAGCGGCGTACCTAGTGCCAACACAGGGCAATCGTAGAATTTACTGTCCCTCTAAACAATATTCCAAACAAACTGGCCGTCCTGGGTATGACGATAAACTACATCCGTGTCCTGGGTAAGACGATAGACTGCCTCCGACAGCAGGCCTCTGATCGGGAGGTTTTGAAGGGCGTGAAACCGTCTCTTATTTGCTAGAGTTCCCGGGTCCGTCCTGACCCGGGGTGGTGGCGCCTGTCGAGGTTCCAGCTGTGGGCAGGTGGTCGACCCCCCAAACTGGGGTCAAAACGTGTGAAAAGAGGTTTTAATACCAGCAAAACATTTTTGAAAAACAAATACGTCTTATGGAAACAAATATTACCAGCTATACGTCTTATGAAAAAAATATTACCAGCTATACATCTTTTGAAAAAAGAATACCAGTTAAACATATTTGAAGGAAAATTATTACCAGAAATAGATTTTTGAAAAAAGATATTACCAACAATAAAAATTTTGTCGGTATTAAATAACCCATTGAGGTGTTGATATGCCGTAAAAGAAACCAAACCAAAACAAACCAACCAAACTGGACAGCCTCTTTCTTTTTACGTGCCGTGTCCTTTCAGGACGTAGGCGATCATGGCTCTCCACTCCCCTCTATCCCTTGTGGCTCTCAATAGATTTTGTGTTTCTGCTAAGTCCCCCAGACCACACCATCCACCTGTCCAAGCCCGCCAGGTATGTCATGCGTTGCCTTCCCTTATGAAACCTAACAACGTGAAGGGGGTTAAGTCTGTGGATTAACTCTATAAAATATAAAAGATGATTACAATTATGTTTTATTTTGATAGCAGAAAATATAACAGCAACGACAAAATAAGAAGATGGTAACATATTTATAGATATTTGGAAATAGAGCTTTTTTTTGTAAATAACAATTTTTATGATAAAAGGTTATTGCATTAGCAATATAGGATTAATGAAAAAAATGTCTGAACATTAACTGGCTCATAGTGTAACCCTCAAAATAAATATTCAGTGTATTAATTAATCATAAGGTGAATTTTACTAAAAATGGCACAAGTGGAAGGATAAAAAATGTCACAATTAGTTTTGTATGCTACTTCATTATATAAATTAACCAAAATGCTAGCCCCCAAAATATGTTACTCTGGGTGGACAGTCACTTCTATCCTCTATATTATGTTACTGAATAAAGTCAATAGGAATAGGTAGATTTTCCTTTCGTCCGGTTCATACTCCTCCCCGGTCTTTTCAAAAAAATTTATGCATTGTTTTCTCTTTAGGATTCGGTTCCTGGTTCCTTCTGAAGTTTTCTTTAACGAGCTTGTGTAAATTGGGTGGCAGAACAGTGATAGTAAAAAGACAAAGAGTTACAAATGATAGGAAGTTGTGAAGAGCCATGATCACACACGTCCTGAATGAACATGGAAGAGCAAAGAAGTGTAAAAAAGTAAATATCCAGTGTATCTATATCTAGAATTCTCAAAATGTGTGTGTATGTGAGAGAGAGAGAGAGAGAGAGAGAGAGAGAGAGAGAGAGATCGGATGTTGTTTATGCGTTTCCACAGTTTTCATCCGATTTCGATGATCTTTTTGTTTGATAGATAATTCTTCAGTGACAGTTTTGGGTCCAAACTGTTGGCGACAATGGCTCTCCACTACTTCCTGTTTATTATAACTCTCAGCAACGTTTTACTATTTACTATCTGTTCTTGGATGTATATCTTTCATAAAAACTTTGATAAAAATAGTTTAAATTATTACAATAATATTATTTATTATTATACAGTTCCCTTTTCAGGCCCACCCCAATTCAAATTGTATCCCCCCCCCCATCTGGGAATGAGCTTCAGGTGCACCCATTTTTTGTGACTAATATTGATTTTCGGGTGGGCTGACTTTAAACTTAAACTGCTCCAATTGAGCGGCAAAAATTCCCAGTAATGAAAGACCCGGTTAAAGTAACTGCTAGTATATATATATATATATATATATATAATTTTTAAATTTTATAATTTAAAAGTATATATATATATATATATATATATATATATATATATATATATATATATATATATACTTTTAAATTATAAAATTTAAAAATTATACTGCTAGTTACTTAACGATAAAATGAATTTAGGTTAAAATGGCACAAATGGAATGAGAAGAAAAAAGGAACATTTAATTTAGCATGCTACTTCATTATATAAACTCACTTAAATGCTGTCTCCCAAAACCTTGTCACCCGCCTCCCTCTTGGTCAGCCACGTTGCTAATAGCTAACTCTGCACACGTGGCATACGATTCTGCAGATTGCAACAAGCTAACTTTCATGCACGGATCATTACAGAGAGAAAAAAACATAAAAAAAGGAAATTAAAAAAAAAATGGCGATAAAGAAAAAAATATGTGTAAAGACTGTGGAAAAAAAGTAAAGGGAACACAGATGCATGTATGTGAGTGTGTCTGTGTGAGAAAGAAAGAGAGAGAAAAGAGATCAGTAATAACCTCGTTGTTGTATAATAATTGGTGAGCTAATCTCGGACACTATTAATACTTTAGTGAATTTGATTCTCACTGGGCGCCCAACACTTACGTCCCTGTGCCTGATTTAGATAGGTGAATAAATAGCTTACGATAGAAAGCAAAGTTTACAGTCTAATCAAAACATTTAGGCAGAATCGAACCTGTCCATTATTTAGATAGATGGACGTACACGAACTGGCTTGTGGCCTTGTACCAGACTAAGTAAAGCTTAGTGAATAAAGTTGAAGAAACTAACAAACTGAATGTAAAAAAGAAAAACTTAAGGATGAAGAAAAACGTGAGAAAAAATGACTGATAAAAAACAAAATAAAGGAATAATGGTGGAAAAGAAGAAAAAAATTCTGACAATATGAACGAGTTGAAAACGAATGAATTTATTGAAAGAGAAAAGATAAAAGTAAGACTGGAAACGGATGAGAAGGAAAAACAAAAGAATTATTTGAAGAAGACAGATCCACACACGCACGCACACACACAAATAAAGAAACGTAATCCACCAACGAAAGACAGAATTCTCTTCCTATTTCTCTAAACAAGTGGATCTGTTTGGCTATGTTGTCTTGCTAATCTGTTACGGGTCAGTGTCCATCAGTAGTCAGGTCAACTCTGGCTATTAGAATTCCAGCAAACAGATGTATCACATTCGTATCTGAATCAAGATTTGAACCTTCCACCAATCGACTGCTATGTGCAAGTATGGCGGGTATGGCGGGTATGGCGTCGATAGCGATTTTGATGGAATTTACTCTTCTCTCTTGACTATAGCAATGCATCCCAACTGCTTCGAAACCAATTATTTGAACGTTGCACTGATCTTACTGGGTCAAATTCGACGACAGGGGACATGCATATGGATTAGCCAAGAAGGGAACAGACCAGTCCTTCGCTCGAAGATAAATCCTTTCGCTCTTCTCTCTTCCGGTTTTCTCCTCCTGTTATCATCATCTTGTAAATCTATTCCCCATCTTCTAGGACGCTTTGCCATTACCGCAATTATTCGTATATAATACGTGGCCGAGTGGTCAGAATGTTCGCTTTCTGACCATGAGACTTGGGTTTGACACCAACCATGGTCGATTTGTCAGGAAGGTGATTTTTGATGTCATCGGTCTGGAGGAGTGTGCGGCACCTTTGGAAAATGCCTTGTGAGTGAATCTGGGTTGACTGAACTCTTTGAAAGCTGTCGATAGTTATGTTAGCACGAAGTCACAAGTCACCGTGACTGAGAGTTTGAGCGTGCTCTTTGTTCAGACCGTTGATCATGCTAGACAACACGCTGTCTCCCAGAAACTGTAATTAAGATCCGCTCAGCACAGTAGCAGTACGAACTACAGATGTTCTCTGTGGGTGTTGAACAAACACAAAATGTGCCTGAGCAGGTTTCTACAACAAGGATTAAGTAAAAAAAAAATTAGGAGTGCGTATTATACATGATAATTAAATATGAACTTCTTTTCTTAATTTCTGTTGCTATTTCTATGGCAGATGTCCAGATGAGATCGATTTTTTAGTTCTACTAGTTCAGACCTTTACTGCTAGGATATGCCATGCCACATCCACGGAATCAAATCACACTCATTTCTCCCGTATTCCAAATGTGAGAAAGTTTCACTCAGACAGACTTTTCTCAAGAACAGCCACTTTGTGGGACTGACTCACACATGGGTGCTTCCCTGTACACTTTAATCTTTATCTGCTCAAATCAAAGTCAATCGTTGTCTATACTCTTTTTCCTCATAATCATCATTTCATACAACCTTTTCTTCTCTTTTTATCGCACCCTCATTTATCAATGACATTTTAGTTGTAACACTCTACTCTGAGTGGTTCTCGAACCTTGTGAAATTTATTTAATACATACAACCATCCATCCTTTTCTTTAATAATAAGAATCATAATCATAAATTTTACTGGTATTATGCCAGGCATGACTCTTCCGACTTCTGATCTTAATTGACTAAGGTGTTAACATCTACATATTTTGAACTTTGTGAAATAAGATGGGCTACAGTAAATATCTTATTCAATTAACATTGTAGTAGCCTGATCTTAACTAGTATTGGATGTAGTAGCAGCGTGTCCAGAAGAGACTAAAAATCTAAAATTACCTATTTATTACTTTACTTGTTTCTACTTAGGGACGTTTTATATTTTTACCTCGAATCAGAGTGTTGTCTCTACCCAATCCACTACCTTCTTGAATTAGAATGAGATTTTTAATCAAGAATCTACACCTCTTAATTGCTGTTGTTCCCAGGTGCCCCGCTGACCCAGGATGGTAGTACTCGTTAGGGTTCTAACTATGGGCAAATAGTGAACATCCAAACAAAAAACATTTTTATACTAAAATTATCAACAATACAGTTTATGATCTACAAACAATATATCTATATATATATATATATATATATATATATATATATATATATATATATATATATATATATATATATATATCCTGAAAGTATAAAACAATGTACAAAATATCTGTAGTTGAAAGCCTAAACTTACGAACAAAATATGAAGATTTCGGCATTAAATAACTGTTGTGGTGTCCTCCCTCTAAAGACATGTTAGACTCTTCCGCCTACTATAAGATTAGTTGGAGAGAAGGCTTCAGGGAACTGTGAAGGGATTAGGTGCTGATTCATTCGATACACTCTCACTAGTCATGTAATACTCTTCTGGTGTACTTACTGTTTAATATACAATATATCTGCGAACCTGTTTTTTGTTATTACTTAACCATTTACTTGGTTACAACAATAACCCATAGAGATGTTGATATACCACTAAACAAAATTAACCAACCGTCTGTGCTGCTTTTCAAACTCGGATCAGAGTGTAGTATCTGCCCAATCCACTGTTCTACTGAGCGAGGACGTTACGCTTTCTAACCAAGAAACAAATGAAAATTTTGTGCTATTTTCTTGATATCAGAGAGATTAGAATGTCCTGATCAAACATTATTGTATCAATCCCTCAGTAATGATGAGAAAATGCTTTGCATGTTTACCTACTAGGAAACAAGATATCGTGTATTTGGATTAGCTTTACTTGCGCGTTACAGATTCCTGACAAAAAGACAAAAGAACAGCTGAAACATTGCAGGAGCAGCTGAAACATAAGATCTGGAACTGATATCAACGAAAATAGATAAAACTGAAATGAAAATGTTTCCAGTTTCTATTTATTGATTTACTTGAGCGTAGCTTAGGTATGGCACAAGGCAGGAAGTATGGGGCATTCATTGAGCCTGGAACTCACTATTCGGTCGTAAACTGATCTCACTAGACAAGTTTGCAAATCACATTGAAGCGCCTTTGAATATATATATATATATATATATATATATATATATATATATAGAGAGAGAGAGAGGTGGGGGCAGATTTAGCTGAAGAGAGGCTCTAGGCTATTCCACTTGTGAGGGCCTTCAAATCCCGCATTCTCACGAGTAAAGGAAAATGGAAAAGTGTTACACAGTTTGGGTAAAGCCGAAGATGATGGCGGGTGTTTAAAATTACTGAAGGGTTGTTCAGTTTACAATGCGTTATGACAGCATGTGTAAGAATATAAAAAATATTCTACACCTTCATTGGAGCACCCACCAGACCTTGAGGCCGTAGGCTTCAGCCTGCAGGTAAATCCGCCACTCTCTCTCTCTCTCTTTCTCCCTCTCCCTCTCTCTCCCCCCCTCTCTCTCTCTCTATATATATATATATAAATTTTCTTTTATTCTTGAAATTGTCAGACCAAAATGAAACCCTAGTTTTTTATTTTCCCCCGTCCCTCCAAATTGCTATAAGCAAATCTAACACCCATTTGAAAAGGGCCGCTTACCTGAAAAACACAAATCTCTGGCGGAGGCTTGGACTTCTTTTAATGGTTCTCATTCAAAAATTACTTTGAATTCGAGTAAAATACAGTATGCCATGTAAATTACTTTGAACTTTTTTTCTATTTATAATTCCCTGGCTTTAAATATTCCAATTTTTTTTATAAAACGAATTATTTTAAAAAGGTATCATTATAAAAAAGCATTATTTAATCCAATCGTCTGCCATTGTCTATGACAATGCTAACTCCACGAGTTACCTCCCTTGATCATATTAAAAGTTAAAGACATTACTAACAAAAAAAAACACATACATTTGTATCATATATTAAGATGCTTTTGGCTCCTATCAGTTCATTGGTTTCTGGAGGCAGCACCTCATGAGTATCTTGTGTCAAACTTAGTAAATAGGAGCATCATTTAATGACGTCAAACTCATGTTGTGGAACAGATAACAATTGAGAAATTGGTATCAGAAGATAGAAGGAGTAAAGGAAAATATAATGATCCATGACTGGATTTATCTTGGATTTCAACCATTCCAAACCGATCAAATTCTTTTATCGCTGCTGTCCGACAAAACCTGACGAATCGCTCATTTAGGTCATTTTTGTGTATTGTTGCTGAGCACCGATCTCCCAGGTCTTCGTATGTATGTAAATACACGTCTTAGATCGAAGAGAACTACACATATGTTTTGTAGATAATGACGCGCTTATCGCTGCTACATGGTCTGGGACATCACAATATGTTTGTTTTCTTTGCTCTTTACTCTTATAAACTGTGGAGTTTGTCTTATGGGACCTGTGTCTTTTTTTTTCTTTTTTTTACTTATTTTTATGCATAGATTTTTTTCTAAGAAAAATAGAGAACATCATAACAGAGATAGGAAAACATATGCATTTATTTTGAAAAGCATTATTGGATTTTTTTCCCCTTCTGCAAACAGCAGGCGTCACCATCTTTTGGTCAGAAACAGAGAAACTTCTCCCAGAGTTAGAATTTTATCTATTTTTTTTTTTTTTTTTTTAATTTTATTCTTCAGCTTCTTCTTTTGTCTTTTTTCTTCATTTTTTTTTCTGTGGATTTAATTTTCTACATTTTCTTTTTTCTCCTCTGGTAATTTTGTTTTGCTTTTTTTTTTTTTTTTTGCTTGTCTTTTTTCTTTCCCCTATTCTGTCTTTCCTTTTTCAAAAACTTTCCCTTTTTCTTTTCTTATCTGGGTTCTTTCCCTCATCCTCCATTCCTCATTTCTTGTCCTTTTTCTAATCCCCCTTTTGATTTTATCTCTCTCATATTATCCTGTTTTTCTTTTCTCGTTCACTTTTTTTATTTTTTTTATTTCTTATTTCTTCATTTTCTACATTCTTTATTTTCATTTTCTTCTCATTCACTTTTTCTATTAGCTTAAATTTTCTTTCTTTTTCATTCCATCTCTCTTCTCTTTTCTTTCCCTCTTTTTTCTTTTCTTATTTTGATATTTCTCTCTCTCTCCCTCTCTTTTCCCTGCTTTTCTTTCCTTTTTTTATTTCTGCTTTATCTTTCCTTTCCTGTTTTGATTAAATCGATTATTTCCTCTTTTCTTCCCTATTTGTTTTGTTATTCTCGCCCTGTCCGCCATCTTTATCACCGAATGTAAACGTTAATCATGTGACTAACAAGTTAGTCTACTTATATTTGAAACTCTTAGACTCCTACTTCTGCTGACTACCACTTAGGTTTCATATCTACAGCTTTGTAGATAAGAGGAAAATAACAGTAAAACTCTTGTGAATTACACCTGCCCAAGAGGAGGCGGCTGGGTAGAGAGTACGCAAAAGAATAGACGTAGTGGAAGGCACTGGACAAACATCAATTTTCAGATAATTATGGAGTTTAGAAAGCAAACATATCGATCATATTTCAGTAGACACGTTAGTGGCCTTGGATCAGTGAAAAACGGCCAACATTCAATATGATTTCTTTTAAAATACTCGTGTAAAAGTCGATTTTAATTTTGGCTAAAATCGTTCAAAATCTTTTCAAAATATTACTGGGTTTCATATAAATGTATAGAGGGGAATAATCCTCGTCTGTGTTGGGTTTTACTGTACCCTGTACTTAAAAATTAAACAAAGTTAAGCAGTGAGGATTCGGCGTGGATCGTGCGGAGAAACTTCGAAATATGTTTGTATGGTTTAGATTTGAGCTTCTGCCTCCGTTGGCTCCTGTAGCTTAAGTGATAGAGCAGCTGTCAAATGTTTTCTGAGAAGAAAAGGATACGTGTTTGTTATATTCCGTGCTAATAGGAATATATACTTGAAAAACTAGGTGGATAAAATAACTAAATTGGTAGTAGTTCGGTTATTCCGAACCAACAAAAAAAGAAATGGTGAATTAGACTGTCAGTCAGTTCAATTATGTGCCATGCGTGATACACGCGTAGGCGATCATGTATCTTTCGATATATGACTGATGAGGCAGATTTTTTCTTGCAGTAGGTTGCCATTTCTTTCTGCGGTAAACCAATTGCCATTCAAGTCTATAGAACCTCGTCTGTCCTGCTATTTACCTATAGTTGGGGGAAGAAGAAGAGGATCCCCAGGGGTATTAGCACGTAAGTGAATGTAATGAACTCAAGTGGAATTCGAACTCGGCTCTCCGATTCCTCAATCTGTGTCGCTCTCCATTACTCCACCATGATTTAGTCTGGCCATCGCATAAAATCTAAAGAGACCTACTCGTTATTTCCGGATTAACGGATGTATATGATTATATGTTGCTAGAAAATCGGTGGTTTCTCTTGTGTTTACTTTTGAAGATTTTCGCTAGATAATGTTCTATGCGATTCATATTCACTGCTGAATTAAGTGCATTGACAAGGAAGGGGATTGCATTAAAAAAAAAATGCTCTTTTCATCATTATGCTCTCAACTTATCGACTCCCATCTCGATATTTTTTGGCAATTTTTTCTGATGATCCGAAAACTTGGATGAGGAAGATGATCCAATTACTCGGAGGGAGAAGATGATCCCAAAACTATGAATGGGGAGTTGATCCAAAGAATCGGAGGAAGAGGTTATTCAAAGACTTGTGGAGTTGGGGTAGTTGCGAAGATCCATAGATTAAAAAAAAGTGATTAAATATTGCGAGGTGAATTTATACTTGAATACTGGATGAAATAACAGTCAAGAATTTTGAAATTACTCTCGACCAGTGAAAACAAATAAATAAAGGGATTTTCTAGAGATTCGCATCAGTGGTCATCTTCACCACTGAAAAATTCAAGGCTATTGCTGGGCGAGTTGCACCTATTTTTGCCAAGAATACCAGTGTAGTGGGAAGAGAGGATCGACAGACGAGGATAGTGGGCTTATGAGCAAGATTATCCTTTGAATGATTATCCTTCTATTCAAGCTAACTTCAAATTTATGAAATAATGCAGGACTGACAATCGGCTGTTTAGATGTGGTCCATTTAATTATTTAAGAAGCGGAAGTTGAACCCCCAGAACTCCGCCCGCACCCAAAGCTATCATTACTTCCTTGGAAGATGATATAGGATCTCTCTCTAGTGAGGGGGAGATTCTGAAGTCGGTAGTGATTGTGCCAGCGATGAAACAGTGGACGAATCGCTACAAGAAACACTGCACGGGGACAATGTTCCCGTTAATGTTAGGCTAATTATTGTCCGTCCATAAATTGCAGCAAATTCATATGCAATTCCGGAGGAAAATACTTTGCTATTGGCATATTATTGGTAGTGCTACAAGAACCAAATGCTTTGAAAACCTAGCATTTTGTCCGACACAAAT
>OZ010600.1:20207535-20260035 GCA_963932145.1 Acanthosepion lycidas | reverse complement strand
ACTTACATTGAGCTCTCTTTGGATTTATGTCCACCTTGGAATTATACCTACTAATTATCAATTTTATATTATTAATATATATATATATATATATATATATATATATATATATGTATAATATGGGTGTGTCTATGTGTCTAGCGTCGTGATTATCGACGTGAAGAGTGGGAATTGTGTTCCGAGATCAAATCCCAGACAATTCTGTTCCTTTTCGCGCAAATACTCTTGCGAATGTATGAATACATCTTTTCTCCCCGCCACCTAAGAGTTAATAGCCTTCCTTAAGACAAAAAACAAATAATTACACACAGTAACCCTCTACTTTGAGTGGCTCTTGGGCCATGTATTGGGTGAATATTACTAAAAAATTAAAAAAAAATCTTTGAATCTAAAACGACTTGAGCGTGGAGCTCGTAACACAACCTCGTAATATCGTACCTGTCATAGAAAGCACAGCTGCCATGTCAACGGTGATGAGGCTTTGGCCTTATGCTCCATGTGGAAATTTGCATGACTTACATCATATATGTGTGTGTGTTTGGGAATAGCAGATGTTAGTTTGGGTGTGCGGATGGTGCAACGGATAATGGCTCGGATATGTTAATAGGAGAGCCAAGTTCCAATTCCAATTTGGTTCCTTGTATTCACTTTCACTCTAATACTCTTGTGAAAGGTCTGAATCCACTTCTCATCCCAGCTATGGATTAATTAGTAAGACGTATATCTATCATTAAAAAGTGATAACGGTTAATATACAAATTAATTATTTCCATTAAGCAAGTAAAAAAAGAAGTTCTTTCTGGCTTTAAATAACCTGAAAAGGGTTGATAAAGCAGAGAGTTTGACCAGCACAGCTGGAGATTAATTATATCTATCAACGCGGTCAGATGTGGCACAAGGCCGAATTTAATGTGGAGTAACCGAGCCCGAGGCTCGGCCCAAAATTCCACGTAGACCCCATCTAAAACGGCGTCGCGTAGCTGTTTTCCCTTTGCCCTTCGACATAGCCTCGTCTGGGGATCCACTCTGGCTGGAGGCAGAGAGTTTGACCATCACAACTGCAGACCAACATACAGTATTTACGTGATTATGAATAGAACTGTATATGAAATGAAAGACTACCAAACTGCTTAGACACATCGAGCTGGTTTGATTAGGACAATTTCTTTAACATTTTACGGCTGACGCAAATCTCTCAAAGAAACATGAGCATCTCGGAAGGAGACCTAGCTCGAACAGTACCGGGTAACTTTACTAGTTTTATATATATATATATATATATATATATATATATATATATATATATATATATATAAGAAAACTTGTATAGATTATATTAGATTTATTCTGTACACAATATTTTCTTGTCAACTTTGCATGAATAAACATTGAACATTTATGTATATTTCTGAAATCATGGACATTATGAAATAGCAATATTAACGTTTTAAAAATCTATTTAAGGGTTATTTCTAAAGTTTGTGCACACGTAGACAAACTTACGCAGCCTTACATCTATGAAAAATAATAAATATATGGCTCGTTGTATCAACACAATGAAATTAAATTTTACAGAATATAAGGCGAAATACAAAAAAGTGCGTTTGTTTGCCCATAAAACAAAGTAGAAATATATCTCAGTTCAAGGTTTTATTATACGCAGATTTTTTTCCCCTCAAAGACTTGTATCTATTAAAATTGTTTCGAAATCCATCCAAAATAATTTTATATCTTGTTGATGCATCTGTACACAAGAATATATATTTTCATACGAATAATTGTATGTGTTTGTCATATATATAATAGATTGAATGTTATGAAGTATAAGACTTTATAAAAGATGAAAGCCTCGATATGTTATTTATTGGCTTCTTTTTTAAGAAACATAAGTGTCGTCTTATGATTCAATATATTTTCATATTTTAAAGGAAACTTTAAAATAATGCTAGACATAAATAGACAAAAATGCACCGACACATACATCTGCTATTTATTATATATCCAGAGAGAGAGAGAGAGAGAGAGAGAGAGAGAGAGAGAGAGAGAGAGAGAGAGAGATGTCAGTAGATATTTTATAACTGTTAAACTCTGATGTATCTATAATACAGGGAACTCCGCATGTTGATATAAATAGCTTATATATTTATCTCAATCTGTTTATATGCGTTTCTGTCTATGCATGTATGTATGTATGTATATATCTATTTCAATCCCTTCCTTCCTTCCATTCCTCCTTTTTATCTCAATACGGTTATATCTACTTATCTCAGTTTGTTCATATCTATCTATCTTCATATCTATCTATGCATCTCTTTCTCTCTCTCTCTCTATATATATATATATATATATATATATATATATATATATTTGTTACTTCATATTTAAGTTTGTTCATCTCCCTCAGTCTGTTCATTATCTATCAATATATCTGTGATGATATCCATCTATTCACATCTATTTCAGAATTTTTGACAGCTGTCTCGTTCTATGCATATCTATCTATCTATCTATCTATCTATCTATCTCAGTATGTTCATTATCTATCTATCTATCTATGCCTGTCTATCTATTTATATCTAACAGTCTATCTCTGTTAATATCTGTCTTTCTACCTCAGTCTATTAATATCTGTCTCATTCTATCGATCTAATTCTACTCAGACCTCTCTCCTTTTGAAACTGATGTACATGTTGTTTTTGGAAATTTATATTTTTTTAAATAAATTCTTGTCCATGTTATAAAGTTTATTAAATTGCCTTTCTTTGGAGATTATATATATATATATATATATATATATATATATATATATATATATATATATATAATTTTTTTTGTTTTTGTAAGAAACAAATAAGAAATTCACCCAGCACTTTCCATCCCGTGATATGAGAATTCGTCTTTGAACTCACATTGTCCTTTTTGTTCTTATCACATTTTGGCTGGCCCAACCTCCATTCATCACATGCAATCCATTCATCTTTTCCTCTTGGAATTTTCTGATGACGCAATAGAATTTTTCTTTTTTTAATTTTGAACTTGATAAATATCATTAACAATTCATGAACTATTTCTTACTCTTTAATTTTAAGTTTTTTGGGGTATGACGATAAACTGCAAATGGCAGCAAAGCCTCTGATCGGGAGGTTTTGAGGAGCGTTGAACCACCTCTTAATTGCTGTAGTTTCCAGGTCCACCCTGACCTGGGGTGGTAGCACCTGTTCGGGTCCCAGCTATAGGCAAATAGTTAACCCCCTAACTGGAGTGAAAACTTTATGAAAGTATAAAAAAAATCATTTTTATAATAAATATATAAACAATACATTTTCATAGTTAAAAAAATTACCATGAATACATTTTTAAAAATATTACGAGCAATACATTTTTTGTAAAAGAAATTACTAATGGTCTCAAGAATATTAAATTTCAGCATTAAATGATCCATACGGGTATTGACATGTCGCTAAACAAACAAAAAAAAAAAAAAAAAACCCTCATTAATTCCAAGACCGTCATGTCTCTTTCGAATCATGGCTCATTCGACAGAAGATTTTCCTGCAGTAAATTCTCGTTTCTTTCTGCAGTAGACTGGTAGTCAGCCTAGGTTATAGGTCCCAGCCTGTCCTCATATTCAACCCATAGCTGGTGGAGAAGAGATGCATTCATATCTCTCCCAAGTCTATTTGTGCTGGTGAATGTATAGCTGAATTCCCCACCCCCACCGCTGGCGATTGTCCGAGAGAGTCTCTGTATCCGAATCCAGGTGATTAAATCTGCACTTTTATAATTATTTACCCGCTGCCCCACGCAGTAAGATGTGGCACAAGGCCGAATTTAAAGTGCGCTATCCGATCCCGTAGGCTCGGGCAAAAAAATTCCCTATAGAGTCAGATTCCCGAGACGAGATTCTGCCCTTCAGCTGAGCCTCGTCTGGGGTATACCCTCTACTTATCGAAACATAATAACACGCATATTTAAATTCGTGATGTGATTAACTTTTTTTGTTATTGGATACCATGAACATTTTTTAACGGAGAATCTCTAACATGTCAAGTCACAATGACGATCGTATTGTAATAACAAAGTTTAAAAGTCTATCATTTAAATGAAATAGAATCAAAAACCAAACACTTCTGTGGGCGTGTGGTCGAGTAATTAGAACCTAGTCGATTTGTCAGGAAGGTGGCATCTTGATGCTATCGGTCTGGAGAGGCAATCCCAACGTATGGCACCTGTGGAGAGACTTGGCTCAACCCTTGTGAGTAAAATTGGGTAGACGGAACTGTTCGGAAACCGTCGATGCATGTACTGGCACGAAGTCACAAGTCATCGTGACCGAGGGTCTGAGTGTTGTTCATGACACATTATATGGTCTTTCCCAGAAAGTGTAACTAAGTTGTACTCAGTATAGTTGTAATATAAACCACAGCTTGGCTCTGTGAGTAGTGAATTAACATAAATATATATAATTATTTATTTTAGGATATTAAAACATGTTAATAATCGCTACATAATGTCAGTTACGTTTCCGCACAATAAATGTGTCTCGTCGGGCGATGTTGGACCCGAGGAGACATTAAAAATCGTCGCATAATGGTAATTATGTAGCGATTTTTAACATGTTTTAATATCCTAAAGTAAATAATATTTAGCTCTACTCTGTATTGAGCCCTCTTTTAAATTAAATGTTACGTACAGTGGAATTATATTCCATTTGTTCTCATTTTACCTGTATATATATATATATATATATATATATATATAAAACAAACTTCCTTTCAAACATCTTTCGTTGAATATGACAGACAAGGAAATGTGATGATTTTTTATTTTGTTTTTCTAATATTCTTACATTTTTCAGTTTGGTGGGTGTAAGGGAATATAAAAATTGTCTGTCGTGTTTATTGTATTAAGTGCTTTCGGCCAATTCTTTATCCATTTTCAAGGCTGTTTTGTCCTTAAGTGTTGTTAATTTCTTTTCACGTTTGTCTGTTTAAGGTGTAGTTTTTGTGATGTCTAAATAATATTCTGAGCTTATTCTGAGTCTCGTGAATTGAGCGTGGCTGCAATTCAGGTTTCTGTCTTTCTATTTTTTTTTTTTTAACTTCAATAGACCATTTACGCTGTTGAATAAGATGAGATTTATACTGCGTACTAGTTGTTTTATGTAAAAGGGCCTCTCTCACTACGAGATGTCTTCGGTTACGAGACTTATGTAGACTGTTAGTGTTGTCAGTCTGAATCTTTATTGATTGTTATAAATTGTGGGTGGTTAAGTGCATTTTTTATGGCACTTTGGCCAGAAAAGTCACACGTGAGATGGTGGTATGACCGATATAGCTAAGTGATTCATGACTAGAAACTCGTACTGGGCAGTGAAATTGATACACTATATTGGCCATCGCTAGTTTAGATTTGATATGGTTATTTTGATTATTGACTACGAGGTTGGCTGTTTTCCATTTTCTCTAATGTGTTGTACATTTTACGGCAGAAATATGGTGTTTAGTAATTATTCGTATAGCGAATTCGTCCTGCTTGTAATTGTGCATCTGGTTGCAGTAAAATATGTTGATGTTTTGTTGTATGGTATTTTGATTACTGGTTTCATGTATTTTTTGTAAGCATTATTTTATTTGTTTAGGGATGATTCAGCCACAAAGAAACTTCTGGTTAGCAAAGTCCGAATTACTGCTTATAAACATACACCTCCGACAATTTTTCTCGGTCGATCATATCTGCTCCCGAAACAGTTAATTATATATATTATTATAAATTATATAATGGTTAACAGCACATCAGATCAAATCATGGTTCCCATTAAGGGTTACAGGTTCGATTCCTGTCGGAGAAGCACTTATTTTCTACAAAATGTCTCGAACATTCATGCGATAAATGTAATCAACACTGTTTAATTAAAAACGGAACATTTATTTATATAAATTGCATCTATAAAAACAATGTATAAACGGAAAATATATTAAAATAATTGTCGGAATTAATCCATTTCATAATTATATATATATATATATATATATATATATATATATATATATATATATATATATATATATATATTTATATATATATATATATAGGCACGTGGCCGGGTGGTTAGAACGTTCTCTTTCTGACGATGAGACCCTGGTTCGAATCTCGATTTGTCAGGAAGGTGTCTTCTTGTTGATATCGGTCTGAAGGAGGCGGATCCTAGCGTGCGGAATCTTTGGAAAATTCCTGAAAAATAGCCTTGTGAGTGAAACTGAGTAGACTGAACCCTTGTGCTAGCACGAAGTCACAAGTCATCGTGACCGAGGGTTTGAACGTGCTGACCTTGTTCAGACTGTTGATGACGCTAGATAATGCGCACTCACCCAAAAACTGTATATTAAGGTCCGCTCAAAATAGTTGCAGTATTAAACCATAGGTGGGCCCTGTGAGTGTTGAACAAACACAAATATACCTGAGCAGGCGTCTGCAATATGGATCAGCTAGCTGCTCTAGTAGACGGGAATCCTCTAATTCGAGTGGCTGCGCCATTTTAATTTAGTTATATAATTTTTAAAGAATTTATTTTTAATCTGACATTTTTATTACTTCAAACATTATAGTGGATAATCCGTATTTGAAATAGACGCCCTAATTTTATTTATTAAACAATGTGTATTTTTGTGTACGAAAATTTTTCGAATACACCAGCTGATTGACGTAACACACACCATTTAATAAATTAAAAAAAAACATGGAGCGTTTGTTTAAAATACGGAGTATCCACATCCACTATAATAACGTTTGATATATATATATATATATATATATTTATATATATATATATATACACACACACACACACACATATATATATATATACATATACACACACACACATATATATATATACACACACACACACATATATATATATATATATATATATATATATATATACCTACGTTTTTAGTGTAACTCAAAGTTTCATGGTTACCCAATTCATCAGGCACAAATGGTAAATCAAATATTTATTACGTAGTAAATTGATCATTTATCATTTATAGCTCTGTTTGACTACATTGAGCACTGTTTTGTTTACACCTTAAATAAATATTTATTTGCTCATCTGTATATGTACGTTATCACACGCATATATAGATGCTAATATCTCATTATTTAGTTTAAGTTCACACTTATCTCTCTCTCTCTCTCTCTCTCTCTCTCTATATATATATATATATATATATATATATATATATATATGTTCTGTTTTAATTATTTCGTGTAACATATTAGCGTTTCGCCAAACTTCAACGCCTTCATCTGATTAGAACAATGGCGACATCTTTTTAAATGATTAATCTCAAATGTACTTACCCTTATAAACTTTTATCTCATTTTGATCATTTTAAAAGAATCTCTCACCTCCTATGGTTTCTTCATTTCCAGTTCTAGCCATGCACACTTTCCATTTTTTTTTTTTTTATCGTTTGTTCTTAGTTACGTATTCACTACGCTGTACGACATCTAATACAGGTTTATGGATACCGCTGAATAAGTTATCCGTGGCTGCCTTTGCCAAATTTTTTTTCTCCCTTTTTCTTTTTCTCCCCTTTCTTTTATATCAGTAATTAAATTGCAGGGATAAGCTACGAGAATTACTTTGCAATTTAAAAATTCTTAATAATCGCTAATGAGGTAGGATAATTAACGAAGTCATGACAAAGTTTACTTAATTAGGAGGAACCACGTGTCGATGCGAGAACAACGAATCCTGTGAGTTTTGATTTGTTTTTCGTTCTACTTTTAGTAAAGTTTCCAAATGAAACGATTCTATACGTAAAATAAATCTCGAGGTCTTTGCAATTCGGTTGGAATCAAGGAAAGATAAAAGAAAGTCTTGTTAAAACAAGCAAGAAGATTGTATCGCCATACATCACACAGGTAAACTAAATTTATAAAAAAAATGAGGTAGAGAGAGAGAGCGAGAGAGAGATTCTTAAAGATCCCGATTTGTTTTATTCAAGAATTTTAATTTGCCTTCAACCGAAATAAATCCATCTTGCTATCGTTTTTATCTATTTCTCTATTGTTAGTTTGTAAACATTAATTTTGAATCTAATAACTGTGCTGACGATCTCTTTATAGAATTTCTGTGATTTTTCTTAGTGGAATATCTGACCTTATAGAATAAGTTATTTAGGTGAACGTATCTATGTTTTTATTTATTCTTGTGGATTTAATCTCGTTTAAAGACAATATAAGCAAAAAAAAAAAAAAAAATCCTGATAAGAGCAAATCGAAATAATTTTAATGAAACAGCCATTCATCTCGTAAATTCAGTAAATTTTGGATTTCAGTTTCAAATTACTACTCCATGTTTTTTCACATTGAAGATATTCCGTTTAACTGTACGAAATTTGTTTTAAGATTTTTTTTCACACATATTTTTCAAACTGTTATCTTTATCATTTTGTTTTGATTGTTTGGGCTAATTTTCTCGTCTTTATTGTTTCCTCTTGACATTTGTTTGATGACATGCCTGGCCAAAGCGGGCAGCTGAAAAAGACCGGAGTATCTTTTTTATGTGTCGTGTCCCCTCAAGATGTACGCGATCATGGACCTCCACAATTTCCTGTCCTTCTTAGCTCTTAATAAATTTTGCCTTATTTCTCCTAAATCTCGTTTCGCCATTTGCACAAGCTCACCAAGGATGCGTTGCTTTTCTCTGTCGCTCTTGCTTTCAATAAGCAGCTGAAATACTGTGGTAAACCAAAAAAGAAAAAAACGATTAGTCCGAATCAACCAAGATAAAATGATTTTAACACTAATTCTAACAAAATTCAGAAAAAAAATATCTTATCACTATTTTACGCTTTGAAACGTTTCGGTCGATACGTTCTTCAGCCTTTGGTATTTATTGCATTTGGCAATATTTTGAAAAAAAACTTTATACGTTCCTTTTTCTTATTTTCATCTTTTTTCATTACTTTCCACCTCAAAATAATGACAAAAAAATACCGTCGTGTTTTTATAACATTATTAGATTCTACTTTGAACAATAAGAATGTATTTAGCTCTAAGTTAAAATGATGATCTCTCTTGCCGTTTTAACCTCCTAATCCATTTTCCTCTCTACTGTTACCTCTTTTTAAACTTATTTACCGTTCTCTTGATGGTTCTTGAATGAACTTTGAAGATGGAAGCCAGCGTATGTATCTTGGTACCATTACTGAAGGCCAGAATGATTTTTTCCTCTCACCATTGCTCAGTTGGGAAGACATAGTGGAGTTCACACAAAATGATTTTAACATATTCTCTTTCTAGCTGAATAACTCAAAGGGTTTTTCATTTATTCTTACGACAAATGGTGTCAAGATGGCTAAATGTCTTATCTGAAGACCTGGAAAAAAGTAACTCAGTAGCTTTTTTTTTTTTTTTGGATATTAAACATTTTTTTTGGATGGACATTATCCCATACTGTTACATAATTTGGACAATTTTGCTGTTACACCCTGTATAACGTATCTTTATAAATGTGTAAAATTCAAATATAAATAAAATATATCTGTAAAAAAGTTAATATGCATAAAGACTAACGGAAAAAAATTCTTTATCAACGTTTCGTGACTTGAGTAAGTTTATCAAAGTAAACTTAAAAAGCTTAGTTTGCAAACATGTATTTATAAACAAGTAGACTGGAGAGAAAATATTGCTATGCATTAGACAAATGTAAGAACGCTCGAAAATATGTATAAAACTGTATAAGTGAAGGTAAACTATGGAGGATACTAAGCGATAATACTTAATGCCTAATAAACGAAAGTGAGTAAATGTTATTGTCGTTGTTGAATTGTATTTTCTTATTTGTTTCTATATATTGATATATTTTTTAGTGCAATTATTTATTATGCGATTTTGATAAATCATTTATTTTATATAATATGTATTTAGTTAATCTTTTTTTTATTTAAATCTTTTTTATGGTTATATATGTTGGTGTTGTAGCATAGCTACGGACGATAATGGATATGTCCTCATTCACATAAATACAGTAGTAAATACTGTATGTTGGTCTGCAGTTGGAGATTCGTCTTCAGTTGTGCTGATCAAACTCTCTGCCTACGAGCAGAGAGGATCCCCAGATGAGGCTATGTCGAAGGACAGTCTCCCGTCTCGGGAAACAGCTACCCGACCCCGTTTTATACGGGGAATTTTTGGCCGAGCCTACGAGCTCGGATACCCAACATTAAATTCGGCCTTGTGCCACAACTGACCGCGTGGGGAGGTTGGTAGATATCCTGCAGTCGGAGATTTATTGTGGAATTCACTTGATTCACTTCTAGCAGTTGACTACTTCTTCTACGCGCTGCTTGTGAATCATATATGTATTGTTCTTGTCCTAAGTATTATCGTTCATTACCAACCTTCGTTTGATTATTCTATTCAGTAACCTGCCCTAGGTTACAACAGTTGGTTTGGGAACATTGATTTGTACTAGATCTTTTTATATTTATGAATTTGGGTATTTCTTTACAGGAATATGTGTATAAAAATTTTATATCTAAATTATCCACAATGCTACGAAAAACTGCATATAAAATATACAATTAAAAACAAAGATAATGGCAACAATAACAATTGCAATAAACTAGATAAAACTGACATATAATATTGCCTGCTAACTCCTTAATATCTACTATCCAAAACAATTTTTCCAATCTTAACAATATCAAAAGTACAATTACATCCAAAACAATTAGGGATATGATCATAACCAAAAATCTCTATAACAACAATAATTTTGCAGCAGGTGTATGGAATAAACTGTCACACCTGTTCCTAACAATATATTGGGAAAATTTGAAGAAAAACGCAATGAACACAATGATTTTATACTGTCTGTGTGTTTGTCGTAATATTGTTCACAGAGAGCGCATATACTACGCTGACTCTAAGCGAAATATACGGGAGGAATACTTTGATCCTATGTAAAGCACATATATTCTGTTTCTTGACGGAAGTGTCATGTCATCTCGTCGTTTTTGATAATTTGACAATGAGAGCGCAAAAAGGTTCATATGTTTTATGTTTATTAGATGTATTACAGCAAATGTCTAGAGTAGCCGATAAAAGTGTTTTCTACATTTGGGGAATATTGTACAGAAACTTTTATCTTAAAAACACCTTACACCAGTGTGCGCAAGAATTTTTAAAATGTTTCAGCGTAAACACTGATACTTTTTTTTTTCCAGCCTTAGAAGATTACTATCCTTAGGGTTAAAACAATTTCTTTGTTGTTTTTTTTTTTTCCTTTTTAAATTTTTGAAATGGTCTCTTGGTGTTGCTGGTATTTTAGTTTGTGCCACTTGGTGCCAAAGGCGTAGAATTTACAGAAACCGTGCGTGACAAAGGGCCATCTTGTTGATCTTGCTTCTACTTTTAGTATCTTCATTTTGGTTAGTGATTAATATTAATCAGCCCGTGCAGATTATGAGGAGCTTGTTACTGGGTCTTAATCGTTGCAAAAGGATAATTATTCGTGGTTTAAAGTCTTTTAAAGAGATTTATTTTTATATTCCACTTCAAGCTTGCTTTACGAGAAAGGATCCTTTTTTTTCTTTTTTTCTTTTTTTTCAAACTCCTTTAAAATGCTTTGGTATGACATAATTTTTGTTTTTTAAGTAAGAGATGGTAGCTTGGGGATACTATTTTTTAAACGTGTATTCCACACGTAAAATTCAACGCAAATAACCATATTTAAATCAATTTTTTATTTTTTTTTCTAAAGCATTCTATTTATTGCATTCAATCAAGCCGATTTTTATCCTGATTTTCGCTATTCTAATTTTCGGAAAACCTTCACTGACTATTATTTCCTATCTCATGAGGAACAGAGTTAACAGGCTTCTTCTTTTTTGTGTTGTTTTTAAATTGATTGTGAGTCGAGAAAAATTATTGCGTTTTACGAACTAACAGGTGTGTTAAATCTTCAATTTTACTCCAAGTAAAAAGCGTGAAAGTCATCAACTTGACCTATTAGGTTGATATAAGAATTTCCGATAATTTTCGTTTTTTTTTGTTTTTTTTTTCTTTCTTCTTAAATCTCTTATTCATAAAATTCATCGCATTATTATTTGGTTATCAAAGTATTTCCTCTGATTTTCTATAACCTTAAATCCCGAACGGCTTACGGCCACGTTGAAACACCGGTTCCCGTAAAATCACCGAACTTCAGCAACATCGAGTCTGGTCAGTACCTAGAAGGGTCACCGTTTGGGAATATCAGGCGCTGTAAGATTGGAGGTGCAGGTGGTGTAATTGGTAAAGGCTTAGAATTGTTAATCGAAGAGCCGAGTTTCAATTCCAGTTGGGTTCACTTACCCGCAAATAACATTAGGAAAAGGATGAATCCACATCTTCTGCCCCAGCTATGTGTTAATTACTAAGACTTGTATCGCTAAACCATTATCTCCCCCACACCACCTCACCCCAAAATTTGACTATCTAAGAATATTTTTTGGCCTTAAGTAACCTGTAACAAGCCGTAGAAAACAAATCAATCAAAATATCAACCTGAAAACCCGAGTCACGTTCTTAGCCTCGTCAGATCGAGACTTTCATATGGATGTTATGCATGGCCTCCAAACCCATTCAGAAATATCTAAACTGTCAGCTGTATACAACTGCTCTCTAAGATCAATGATGAAAAAGGCTTTGAGCCAGTGAAACTTGATGGTCTTGGCAAAGATCGTCCTTCTTACAACATTGTGGACTGGGGCTACAGAGTCACAAACAAAGAACTGTATCAAATAACAGTAAATACATTACTCGAGGAATACCAACAGCAGCAACAATTAAAATGAATAGAACGTGTAATTGGAAGATAAAAATAATGACATAATCAAGATTTTGACATTCCACAGTACTTCGAAGAAATGGTTTGTGAGGAAACTTCCATAAATATTGGAAAGAGCGATAAATTGTTTAAAGCGAAAGATTCTATAAATTTAAACCGACAAAAATACTGGCTGCTCTGTCAGTGAATGCCAAATGTTTCCTTATAGGGAAACGGCTGATATGACCATTGCCATTACACCACATTTCATCGAAATTATGTATTCAGTTATAAAAGCACATTTTTTTTTTCAGTGAATCTTTTAATAAATATTTGACATTTTGTTTGAACCGTCTGTCTGCCATTTTGCATGGATCGAATCAAGTGATATTTGGGATATTTCAATTTCTCACTGACACTGGCTATATTCACTACATCCTCACCAAGAAAAAATCAGACGTCTGTAACGAACAATAAGCGAAATAAACGTTTTAAAATATTCACCAATGCTTCCTTCCATGGAACACGTCCTAAAATTTAAGACTGTTGCTTTGTAAAGAGCTTAGTAATTTTTTAAAAGACGACGCTTCTAAGATTTTCCTAACATTGTGTAACTTTTTTTATTAATCTACAGAAGGATATTGAAAATACCATGTACACAACATGTAGGCAACAAAGAAGTTTTAAGGAAAAATAAAAATAAAAGGACACTTATACTCAAAATCAGAAAGAAACAGTTGAAATTTCTGGATAAAAAGAAAAGAGGGCTTGGAAAATTTGAAACTAACAAGACATATCAAAGGAAAAACAGACAATTGGGAGGCAGCGGGCTACCGATGTGAATGAACGGCGAGACGAGTAGTCGATGGGATGGTAAAAAAGACATTACTAAGAGATACAAAAAATAGAGAGCAGTGGAGAGCCATGATCGCCAACACCCTGAAGGGACACGCCACATAGAAGAAGGACTATACCGTCTTTTAAAGCAAAATTGTCCAAATCGTGTAACAGCGTGGGATAACTGTCCATCCCACAAAATGTTTAATATCTAATAAACACTGAACTAATTGAGTTACTTTTATTCCAGGTTTTCAGATAAGAGGTTTAGCCATCTTGATACCATTTGTCGTAAGAATCAGCGAAAAACTCTTCGTGTTATTGAGCTAGAAAGAGAAGAGGTTAAAATGATTTTATGTCAGCCCCACTATATCTTCCCAACTGAGCAATGGTGAGAAGAAAAAGATCATCCAGGTCTTCACTGATGGTACCAAGATTCATACTCTGGCTTCCATTTTCAAAGTCCATTCAAGAACCATTAAGAGAACCGTGAATAAGTTTAAAAAACGGGTAGCAGTAGAAAGGGAAACTGGATCAGGAGGTCACAACAGCAAGAGGGATCATCATTTCAACTTAGAGCTAAATTCATTGTTATTGTTCGCTAGTAGAGTCCGATAGTGTTATAAAAACCTTGGAGAATTCCAGTAAGATATCTTTAAGCATTTCATAGATGCAATGGTTCAAAGCTTAATCTAGCAATTGGACAATTTTGCTGTTACAGCCGGTATATATATATATATATATATATATATATATATATATATATATATATATGTGTGTGTATTTATATATATATATATATATATATATATATATATCTATGTGTGGGTATTTATATATATATATATATGTGTGTGTGTGTGTGTGTGTGCGTGTATTTATATATCTATATGTGTGTATTTATATATATATATATATATATGTGTGTGTGTGTGTATTTATATATATATATATATATATATGTGTGTATTTATTTGTATATATATATATATATATATATATAGTGTACAGTGCCATCTGCTGCCGCAAATTATTAGGTTAGTGCAAAAATAAGGTCGTTTTCTCACATATGTTAATGTGAGAAAACGACATTATTTTTGCACCAACCTAATAGATAAATTACTACTTTTTACTGAGGAAATTATGCCAAAATTAACCCATTTTACTTATTTCTTTGGTCTGTAGTTTACTTGTAAAATCTGTGATATGTATGGAGCACATCTACCTTAAAACCCCCATATATATATATATATATATATATATATATTAAAAAAAACAACTCTTTTCTCTCCAAGAACAAAACACTATTTTCCTTACGCCTGTCAATTTTCTAACGTTTATTTTTTTATTTCATTTTAAATGGCTTTCACTGTCTGTTGTCTTTGCAGATTTTATTCATTATATTCCACTATATACTGTACTCTCTCCAGTGCAGCATCTGTGCCCCTTTTCTTATTCAACTATTATACAATAGAATGTATTATTCGAATAGAATAGAAATTGTTGTTCAACAATCCTTTGTTTCTTTTTATATTTATTTGATATACCCGCTTAAATGAATTCATTCTTTTCAGTCTTTCTCTTCTTTCTCCCCTTTCAAGTGCGGGAGGCCAAGAGGTGTGTGATATTTATTTCTATCAATTATGATGGTATGAAAAAACAAAAAAAAACAAACAAAAATGGACTTAAAATATGAACAAACGCGTGATACGTAGAAGTCATTTTTAATTTTAATCTCATATACGATCTTGTTAAACACACAATGTGTTTTAAAAATATAAGTACGATTTTGGAATACAATTCGAAAAACAAAAACGTTAATTTCTTTTGAGATCATATTTATTTAATAATCGTTTGAAATATCTACTCTCTCTTTGTTATTGAAAATCTGTCGATAAAAAGAAATCAAAGAAAAACCAGAAACAAAGAAGAAAAAAAATGAACCCGGGAGATTAAACGCGCTTTTGCGAGTAAAAACCTCGACCGGAGAAAACGCATTTATATTTTACTGTTGTCGAATAAATGCGTTCTCCAAATGAATAGATTGTCAAAGGACAATTGCCATTTTCACTCGTCATGTACAAAATGTTTATAGGATTATTTTGAGAACGTTAACTTTTTGTTTGCTTTTTTTTGTGTTTAATTTGGGCATCGCGTTTTTATTTAAAAAGTTGTTTTTATTGTATTTTATTTTACTATCTGTTTATTTCCTTTTTTTTTTCCTTTTATTTTTCGGCGATGTATGTTTCTTTTTTCTTTTTTAATCCAAATATCCTAGCTGCATTTTTTTCTCTTTTGTCTCTTTTAGTAATGCAAACATGTTTCCGTTTATCTCTTCTCGAGGCTTTTATTTTTTATTGGGGTGGGGATAAGTGGGTGGGGTGGGGGGTTGTCCACTTATTTCGGATACCAATTGTTTTGAAGGTAAGAAGCAAGAATACTGGCGCTTAAACTTATCGTACACAGTGACAATGATAGCGCACAGATTTTTATCCTGATTCCAAATTGAATAAATAAATGAAAATAACGAATAAAAAGAAACAATAAATTAGTGAAAATAAAATAAATATTTGTTTTATAGAGTGCTAACATTTACGCTTTTTTTATTATTCAAATTATTTTCGCTTCGTGCACGCGCCTGCTTTTTTTGAGCAGAGCCAAACCGATATCGCTTGGATCATTGGTTGAATAAGCCAATACGAAGTCTTTCTTTCTAAACGTGGGCAAATGCTATTATCAACATGAAATAAAAGTCAAATTTCCTTTTTAAAAAGAATTCACCACATCACACAGCTTAACGGTCATATCATTGTAACCCAGGAATATACCCAATGTCATTTATACGATATTGAAGCGTTTTATTAAAAATCTGACTGACAAGATTGTCTCTTCAATTTTTTAATCGTCTATATTACAATATATGTTGATACAAATTTCCTATTTTATTATCAGTTCTCGTTGTTAAACTTTTAATCTTGATTTATCAATTAAACTTTATGTTAAGTTTTTGTGTGTGAAAAAAGAAAATAGTATACATATGGTTTGGCACTATTCACGGTTTTTATGCATCTAATGATTATAAATACGGACTATTTTTAAGATGAGTGTTTGGACTTGTGTCCAAAAAGCTTTGTACGTAACTTCGAGAAAGTTTTATAGAGATAATTTTTTAAATGAAGTTATTTCTCTGTACCGTAGTGAATTTTATTCATTATATTGGTTTCACTTCTTGGGTTTTCAATTCCGTCTTTCTTATTCTTCTTTCCTTTCTTTCTACTCTACCGGTAACGTTGCTTTCATACCTCCGAGTTTTCTGTCTTTCTTTCTTTCAATCTTTCTTTTCTTCATTCTGCTTTGATTTTCTCTTTCCTTTCTCTGTATTCCTATAGAATGTTATTCTTTACTTTGCTTTCATTCCTCTTTGTTTTCGTTATTTCTTTCCATCTTTCTTTTCTTCTTTCTGCTTTGATTTTCTCTTTCCTTTCTCTGTATTCCTATTGAATGTTATTCTTTACGTTGCTTTCATTCCTCTGTGTTTTCTTTCTTTCCATCATTCTTTTCTTCGTTCTGCTTTGATTTTCTCTTTTCTTTTCTCTGTATTCCTATTGAATGTTTTTCTTTACGTTGCTTTCATTCCTCTAAGTTTCTTGCTTTCTTTTCTTCATTCTGCTTTGATTTTCTCTTTCCTTTCTCTGTATTCCTATAGGATGTTATTCTTTACTTTGCTTTCATTCCTCTTTGTTTTCGTTATTTCTTTCCATCTTTCTTTTCTTCTTTCTGCTTTGATTTTCTCTTTCCTTTCTCTGTATTCCTATTGAATGTTATTCTTTACGTTGCTTTCATTCCTCTGTGTTTTCTTTCTTTCCATCATTCTTTCCTTCTTTCTGCTTTGATTTTCTCTTTCCTTTCTCTGTATTCCTATTGAATGTTATTTTTTACGTTTCTTTCATTCCTCTGTGCTTTCTTTCTTTACATCTTTCTTTTCTTCTTTCTGCTTTGATTTTCTCTTTCCTTTCTCTGTATTCCTATTGAATGTTATTCTTTACGTTGCTTTCATTCCTCTGTGTTTTCTTTCTTTCCTTCTTTCTGCTTTGATTTTCTCTTTCCTTTCTCTGTATTCCTATTGAATGTTATTCTTTACGTTCCTTTCATTCCTCTAAGAGTTCTTTCTTTCTTTTCTTCCTTCTTATTTGATTTTCTCTTTCCTTTCTCTGCATTCCTATTGAATGTTATTCTTTACGTTGCTTTCATTCCCCTGTGTTTCTTTCTTTCTTTACATCTTTCTTTTCTTCATTCTGTTTTGATTTTCTCATTCCTTTCTCTGTATTCCTGTTGAATGTTATTCTTTAAGTTGCTTTCATTCCTCTAAGTTTTCTTTATTTCTTTTCTTCATTCTGCTTTGATTTTCTCTTTCCTTTCTCTGTATTCCTATTGTATGTTTTTCTTTACGTTGCTTTCATTCCTCTAAGAGTTCTTTCTTTCTTTTCTTCATTCTGCTTTGATTTTCTCTTTCCTTTCTCTGTATTCCTATTGAATGTTATTCTTTATTTTGCTTTCATTCCTCTTTGTTTTCGTTATTTCTTTCCATCTTTCTTTTCTTCATTCTGCTTTGATTTTCTCTTTCCTTTCTCTGTATTCCTATTGAATGTTATTCTTTACGTTGCTTTCATTCCTCTGTGTTTTCTTTCTTTCCATCATTCTTTCCTTCTTTCTCCTTTGATTTTCTCTTTCCTTTTTCTGTATTCCTATTGAATGTTATTCTTTACGTTGCTTTCATTCTTCTAAGTGTTCTTTCTTTTTTTTTTTTCATTCTGCTTTGATTTTCTCTTTCCTTTCTCTGTATTCCTATTGAATGTTATTCTTTACGTTGCTTTCATTCCTCCGTGCTTTCTTTCTTTACATTTTTCTTTCCTTCTTTCTGCTTTGATTTTCTCTTTCCTTTTTCTGTATTCCTAATGAATGTTATTCTTTACTTTGTTTTCATTCCTCTAAGTTTCTTTCTTTCTTTTTGTTCATTCTGCTTTGATTTTCTCTTTCCTTTCTCTGTATTCCTATTCAATGTTATTCTTTACGTGTCTTTCATTCCTCTGCGTTTTCTTTATTTCTTTATATCTTTCTTTTCTTCATTCTGCTTTGATTTTCTCTTTCCTTTCTCTGTATTCCTATTGAATGTTATTCTTTACGTCGCTTTCATTCATCTAAGTTTTCTTTCTTTCTTTTCTTCATTCTGCTTTGATTTTCTCTTTCCTTTCTCTGTATTCCTATTGAATGTTATTCTTTACTTTGCTTTCATTCCTCTTTGTTTTCGTTATTTCTTTCCATCTTTCTTTTCTTCTTTCTGCTTTGATGTTCTCTTTCCTTTCTCTGTATTCCTGTTGAATGTTATTCTTTAAGTTGCTTTCATTCCTCTAAGTTTTCTTTCTTTCTTTTCTTCGTTCTGCTTTGATTTTCTCTTTTCTTTTCTCTGTATTCCTATTGAATGTTTTTCTTTACGTTGCTTTCATTCCTCTAAGTTTCTTGCTTTCTTTTCTTCATTCTGCTTTGATTTTCTCTTTCCTTTCTCTGTATTCCTATTGAATGTTATTTTTTACGTTTCTTTCATTCCTCTGTGCTTTCTTTCTTTACATCTTTCTTTTCTTCTTTCTGCTTTGATTTTCTCTTTCCTTTCTCTGTATTCCTGTTGAATGTTATTCTTTACGTTGCTTTCATTCCTCTGTGTTTTCTTTCTTTCCATCATTCTTTCCTTCTTTCTGCTTTGATTTTCTTTTTCCTTTTTCTGTATTCCTATTGAATGTTATTCTTTACGTTGCTTTCATTCTTCTAAGTGTTCTTTCTTTTTTTTCTTCATTCTGCTTTGATTTTCTCTTTCCTTTCTCTGTATTCCTATTGAATGTTATTCTTTACGTTGCTTTCATTCCTCTAAGTTTTCTTTCTTTCTTTTCTTCGTTCGGCTTTGATTTTCTCTTTCCTTTCTCTGTATTCCTATTGAATGTTATTTTTTACGTTTCTTTCATTCCTCCGTGCTTTCTTTCTTTACATCTTTCTTTTCTTCTTTCTGCTTTGATTTTCACTTTCCTTTCTCTGTATTCCTATTGAATGTTATTCTTTACGTTGCTTTCATTCCTCTGTGTTTTCTTTCTTTCCATCTTTCTTTCCTTCTTTCTGCTTTGATTTTCTCTTTCCTTTTTCTGTATTCCTAATGAATGTTATTCTTTACGTTGATTTCATTCCTCTAAGTTTCTTCCTTTCTTTTTGTTCATTCTGCTTTGATTTTCTCTTTCCTTTCTCTGTATTCCTATTCAATGTTATTCTTTACGTGTCTTTCATTCCTCTAAGAGTTCTTTCTTTCTTTTCTTCATTCTGCTTTGATTTTCTCTTTCCTTTCTCTGTATTCCTATTGAATGTTATTCTTTACGTTGCTTTCATTCCTCTGTGCTTTCTTTCTTTACAACTTTCTTTTCTTCATTCTGCTTTGATTTTCTCTGTCCTTTCTCAGTATTGCTATTGAATGTTATTCTTTAGGTGGCTTTCATTCCTCTGTGTTTTCTTTCTTTCTTTACAACTTACTTTTCTTCATTCTGCTTTGATTTTCTCTTTCCTTTCTCTGTATTCCTATTGAATGTTATTCTTTACGTTTCTTTTATTCCTCTAAGTTTTCTTTCTTTCTTTTGTTCATTCTGCTTTGATTTTCTCTTTCTTTTCTGTGTATTCCCATTGAATGGTATTCTTAACATTGCTTTCATTCCTCTGTATTTTCTTTCTTTCTTTCCATCTTTCTTTCCTTCTTTCTGCTTTGATTTTCTCTTTCCTTTCTCTGTATTCCTATTGAATGTTATTCTTTACGTTGCTTTCATTCCTCTTAGTTTTCTTACTTTCTTTGATCTCTACTTTTAAGTTTTTCTTCGCCGCTCTTTCCTATGTTTACCCTTTCTTTTTTTTACTTTTCTTTTTTCTCTCTTTTCATTGCACGATTTAAAAAAAAAAAATAGGACTTCACTTTTTAATCTATTTCACCTTTCCTGTCTTTTCTTTCTTTATCTTTTTCGAATCTCTTTCTCTCTTCATCAGCTGTGATCTCTTTCTCTTACAGTTTCCTATCTGTGGCAGTCAGTATTTTCCTATATTATCAGATCTATTGTTCTGTGACACAAACGCACAATAAATAGATGAAATACTAAACATTGACGACACCAACTTTAAATAAATCTCGCAGTCTATTTGTTCGCGTTTGTTGTATTCATTATCGCAGCCGACATTTTTGGTTTTTGTTCGAGTTGTTCCCCTTCGTTAGACCGTTATACGCTTCCATGACTAAATTTTCCGCAATTATCTTTTTACTTCATTATAAGTGTATGCTTGATAGTTGATTATTTACTTAATACAAAGTCTAATAACTCTTTGTTTGATCACCACTGTAAAATTATTTATCTAATTGACTTTATCATAGAAACTGTAAACCTTTCTTTATTTTCTCTCTCTTTACCTGCGTAGATAAATGGCGTGGAAGAATCATGGCATTGCTTCTAACGTTTCTTTGTCCGCCATGAACAATACGAGAGCAATGCGCCAACAATATGGACTACATTTCGAAATCACAGGGAAACTTTCATCGTTCATTTGACAAAATCGATTTGTCCCTATATTTTTTATAGAATATTCAAAAACAATAGAAATAATTTATTTTGTTTCAAAAAGAAAAAAAAAATTCTGCTTATTTGCTTCATTATGCGTTTCTGAATTTTTTAGATGAATTATTGTTATTTTTTATTGATTTCTTTTACCATTATTGTTTCATGTGAAAGCTTAGCACCCAAGTTGATGACCTTATAAATCTGTAAAGATCTTGAGATGTAGGGTAGGAGGCTAAAAAATTCTTCAATATGTCTTGTACTTTCATGTTTTGGATGACCATGCCTTTTAAAAAAAATTGGGGGGGGGGCTTTTGTACTACCTTTTGACTCGTTAACGTGTTTTTACCATTTTACCATCTACTCAAACTCTTCAACTAGGTTACTTACTGTTTTCCCTTGATTAGAGCGTTACACTTGCCAGACCTTCCTTCCTCATAATGAATTCCATAAATTTCAGTTCTTTCTAATTGTTAGTATCAGTTTCCTTGTAATTACCATTTTCTTTAAAACTTCCCTATTAGTCAAATGCTCTTTTTATTCTATTACCAGCACTTGTTGGTAGAAGCACATCCCTATCTCTTTAGGTCTCTTCTTCATTCGTGAAGAGATTATCCAGTATTCATTGCTATACAAGACATTAGATATTGCATAACATCTCAGTATATATTTCTTTATCTCTAAGGACATTTTAATATCTCTTAATACTCTGCTTAGTTTCTGGAAGACATCTTTCGCCAATTCTATGTGTCTTCGGATTTCTGTGCCACATTTTTACCCAGAGTTAAATTTCTGTACCGGCTTTATTTTGATGTTGACAATACATATCTTACACATTGGGCTGTCTCTTTTCCTGGCTAACAACTATGCATTCTATCTTCTTATAATTATTAGTTAGTCTTTTCTTCTTGCTTTCCATTACTACTTTATCTTATAGTTCTTTCATTTTTTTTTAAGTGTGGCATCAACACAATTTTATCTGCGGATCTTAACAGTTAAGATTAGACTGGCCCATAATAAATTCTGGTAAGTCCATGAATGGTTTCGAAAGACGACTGAACACAAGACAGTCTTGAAGAAGCCTGAAGAATATATCAGCAGAAATGTTGTCTTAACACAATATTTGCAATATACAACGTAATAAATGAAGCCCAGCCATTGCTCAGTGCTGCAGTGTAAAAATTAAACCGAGCACGTTCTTTGAGTATTTTGATCGAAAATTCTATAAACGATCAAGAAATGTTCTCAACGTTTGTCAATGGAATAATTTGATATAACTATAGAAAGGATATGAATTATTCTTACTGGCCATATCCAATCAAACAGAAATAAAAGGAATTTCTCTTTTCGCTACGACCTGAAGAGATATCGAAACGTCTTGCAAGCTTGGAGAATGCCTGCAATATGGCTTTTAAGAACGGTATCAGCGTGGAATTTCGTATTTTTGGGGAAGTGTCTCATCACTGAAATGCAAAACTGATGCCTAATTTCTTTTGCCGTTTCTTTTTTTATTATTGGTTTTGAATGCCGTGTCCTTTCAGGACGTGGACGATCCTAGTTCCACAGATTTCTCATCTTTATTGTCATGACTTCTTTGGATACTGGATTTGTTTTCTGTTTTTTTTTTGTTTTTTTTCTTTTTCAAGGTTTTGATTTCGCGATTGTCTTCGACCAAAACTAACTGCCAACCAAGATTGAAGAGCCTACTCTACCTTTCTGTTTTGTCTATAGCTTGGTGAAGAAGGGATGTTTTTTTAGGTCATTTGTACAATTTTGAAAGTCATTTGTACAAATTAACAGTCAGCTGAAACTTGAACTCAGTTTGCCGTTTCCATTTTTCACACCGATAACAGTCACGCCACTCACACATGCACCCGAAATGAGTTTCTGAATATAATCTTTAATTTCATAAACTGTTTATTTTTTTATTGTAGAAATGGCCTTACAAAATGTGAACAGATAGTACAACTATTAATAATTAACTTGATCATTTAATGTTTTCATCTGTTCTGTTCGAAAAGGGGAAATATTAACTTCAGAAACATGCTTTGAGAGTAGAAAAAAAAACACATTCTGTCCATCCTCCCCTCACAAAAGAATTTGTAATAGCTTACTCTTGGTGAGGCTTCATTTTTGTGCAGAAAGGTGAATCTTATTTAGATGTGAATTCAAATCAGTCGAATTACATGAACTTTAAAAATGCATTGCACCTATTACTTTTTTACTTGAACATCGTTTGACTAAATATTAACCTACAATCTGACTCTTGTGCATTGAAAATCAAGAAAAAATCATCAGGAATTAATCCTGAGTATAACAGAGCTATGATATGTTGCGTGTTTAGTTAGCACTCGTTATGTATTGACCTTACTCCATTTGTCGAGGAGACAAGTTTGCTAATCCATTTTTTTATCTGATAAGTGTTCCGCGTCGTCTCGATTCTATTATATAAAAAATACATTTATTTAAAGCGATGACGGCAATTAATACAACTGATATTATCTCTACGCAGTTTCATTCAACTGCTGATTGGAGTTGTTCGTCTAACGAATTCTACACTTAATTTTGCTATTGGTACGAGAAATAAGATAGGCAACTTTTGTAATTTTTACGATTTCACCTAAATAAAGACTATGATTGTCATGGTAATGATACTGATCATTTCTTTTTGTGACTTTAATTAATTATTTTTTCTCTGAATTTCTTTTTTATTTGTTTCCCGTCCCTAAAAGCGAACAGACATTATTTTTCCCTTTATCCTTCGATCCAACACCCCATTTTCTAGCTTCTTATTTTCAAATGTTAGTATCATCTTTAGTGTCTTTTTCTTCTTCTTAAAAATTGAATGAAATAATAAAAAAATAAAAAAAAAAACCTTTTGATGTTCCCCGTGACTCATTCTAAATTTTTCATTATTGTTTTCTTTTTTCCCTTCACTGGGTAAATAACTCTCTCCTATTTTTCTTTATCGTCTGCTACTTCCTTCGTTACTGATATGTTGGTAGTGCTACCATTCCTCAGACGCCATTTTTTTGCATAATTATAATACTTTGATATTTTATTTATTTTTTATTTATATTTATTATTTTCTGTTTTAAAGAATCTGGAATTAATGTACACGTATCATTCGGGAGTAACATTAATCATTGTCCAATAATTTCTACCTTTTCTTTTTCCGCTTTTGTTAATTTGATTTTACTCTTATTTTTAAAATTGTTTTTTGTTTGTTATCAAAAGTAATGGTCGGGGCTGTCCCTTTTTTAAGGACTGTTTCACTTGTTTTATCATCTCGCATTTTTTTTAAGTAGGGAGAGGAAGAATTAGTAGCATTTAAATAAGATAAAAAGAATTTAATTTTTTAAAAATTGTTCATGTATTTTTAAAATTTTTTAAAAAGTTTATTTGTAAGATATGTTTGAAAGCAAAAATATATTTTTTAGATTTTTTTGTTCACTTGCGTGGGGACGGAATTAAAAAAATTCTGCCGATTTTTAAATTACTTTTTTATGTGAATTTTAGTCCATATTTTGGTATTTTTTTTAAATTCATGGTCATGTGGGTAGGGTTTGGAGAAGAATTAGACATAAAAAAAAAAGTCCTGCAGATGGTTATCAAGACTATACTAGAGAATAAAACTCGTAGACATCTGTCATCCGTTTACGGCGAGCGAGCAAAGTTATTAGTAAAAACTGGTAGGAACTCACGAAACCTTATGAAACAAAACATTTATTTCTTTGATTCGTCTACCCCGACCATTATTTAAAAAAAAAAAAATATATTTATCATGCCAGATTGACTTAGTATTTTTCTGTTTACTGGTGAATGAAAGATTTAATTAATCGTTTTGTGAGACAGTTTTTCTCAAATTCTTCGATTTCGTGTTACGGTGTTGTTATGAGTTATTCTTTTTTTGATGATTTTTTTTCCGAATCTTTACGCTTGGTTCTTTTCTTAGAGTTATATTTCCGAATACCCTTACATTTTTGTTACTTCCTAAATCAGCAGAACTTTCGTGTATTATTATTATTATTATTATTATTATTGCAATTAGAGCTTTTGCTCTTTCTTCAGATCTTTTCTTTCTGAGAGGATTTGGTTAAACTCGAAATGGATGACAATCTCTAATCTTTCTCTGACTTTTGGTCATCCATGATGTTTCATTGCACGAGAGAATAAGAAAAATCTTTTGCATCTCTCGACATCGATCTCTTTCTCGTTTCTTTATATATATATATATATTTTGGATCATTAGTTGTTTTTTTTTTTTTTTTACTTTAGTGTGTGTGTGTGTGCTTGGGGGTGGGTGTAGCAAAGTGACCGGACATTGCGACGTTCTAAATAAAAAATCAGATTATTCATACGAAATCTGTGTGAAATTTTATTCCAGCGTGCTTATTTTATCTCGTTTCTGTTAGAGATTAATCGAAAAGAACAAGTATACTTTTTTCAGGAAAAAACAAAACAAAAAAAAACTTAATTTCTATTCATTGAGCAATAATCCAGAAATCTAACATTATTTACTTATTAACTACATAAACCTGAATACGATTGAATGAGACTGAACTGAAATTACTTATCTTTTCCCCAAAGTACAAAGACAAGCGGAATTACCCGCGCCTTGCTGCGTGTCAAACATCTTTTGGTAAGAAAATGATGATTGATTTTAAGTCATTGTTTTAATTTGTGGAGAAAAATGATGCATTTCAATGATCTTGCCGATGTGACCTCCATCTTCTGGCTTTCTCCTTCTATATTTTAGATAGGAGCCATTCCCTTGTTCAAATTTAAATTTAATTTAAACCAAAGGGGAAAATTCAGAGAATATGAATGGTTATGGGATTCTATCTCTACAACCCTAGAAGGAGTTTGGTAAGAAATAAACAGACAGAGGTTATATCTTAAAATATATGTAGATATTTGTGACTGCACAAAGGTGAAGACATTAGAACTCCACCTACTAGACAGACAAACATACACAATTACGAATATACATTACCATCCGATGTCCGCTTTGACATACAAGAATCTTTACAAACTTACATACACATAGACTTATCTACGGTTTTAATGCACGTGGTACGTGACTGATCAGTGAGATTTGACCCAAACAAAATTGAAAAATAACAAAGTTATATCTTTTTGTCTTCATCCTCTCAATCTCTGACGAAGCTTATATAAAAGTGAAACACGTTAGATTGATAAACGTTTCGGTTGTTCCTTACACACACACATACATATTAGGTTGGTGCAAAAATAATGACGTAATAATGTCGTTTTTTGAGGGTTTTTTAACATCAAAAAACGACATTATTACGTCATTATTTTTGCACCAACCTAATATATATATAGAGAGAAAGAGAGACCAACAGACAGAGACAGAGAGGGAATTAATACAGGTAAAAAGTTTTTCACTTAGCTGATTGATGTTACCTTCAGCAACCCGACTCCAGAGTTTCGCCGACGGACCCGTCCGTTCACTCGTCAAGGGGTAGGGGATGACATATAAATTCTTATATACCAGGACAATGTGAGGAAAATTAGTGACAAAGTGTAAAAAATATATTATGTGTTGTGTATGTATAAAATTTCAGAAAAAAAAACAACTAAAATATATCTCTATAACGACAACATGAATAGACAAGAGGATAAGTTTTCCTTTTATCTTTATTCCCCCTCCTATATATATATATATATATATATATATATATATTACAGATATATATATATATATATATATATATTGCATATATATATATATATATATGTATATATTGCAGATATATATATATATATGTATATATATATATATATATATTGCAGATATATATATATATATATATATATATATATATATATATATTGCAGATATATATATATATATATATATATATGTATGTATATATTGCAGATATATATATATATATATGTATATATTGCAGATATATATATATATATATGTATATATTGCATATATATATATATATATGTATATATATATATATATGTATATATTGCATATATATATATATATATGTATATTGCATATATATATGTATATATTGCAGATATATATATATATATATGTATATATTGCAGATATATATATATATATATGTATATATTGCAGATATATATATATATATATATGTATATATTGCAGATATATATATATATATATGTATATATTGCAGATATATATATATATATATGTATATATTGCAGATATATATATATATATATATGTATATATTGCAGATATATATATATATATATGTATATATTGCAGATATATATATATATATATGTATATATTGCAGATATATATATATATATATGTATATATTGCAGATATATATATATATATATATATATATATATGTATATATTGCAGATATATATATATATATATATATATATATATATATATTGCAGATATATATATATATATATATATATATATATATATATATAAGCAAACACATATCTATCCTCATGCGAGTAGATAGAATCCAAACTCTTTCAATATTGTAAATGAAGCAAATCCTTATAACTATATCGGGACAGATAATTAGCCGCAGTGAAATTAGATCAGTTTCAGGTCTTGTTTGCATAAACCAAGATGAACAGTTACCAGATTTAACCAACCACGGCGTATCACTTCATTGACTTATATGTATGCCGGAATACAAATACAAAAGCAGACAGGTGTACATACTCATGTACTTATTGTCTTCATTCGTAATGTTTTTGCTTTCAACCTGACATTATAAGTGTTCTCCATCAAGCACGGACTCAAAACTCTTTCGCCGAATTTTTGGCAGTGCCAAACGCAAACCTGAAGCGATTGGATACTACGCTTTATTACGATTTTCTTGATAACATAGACAATAGTAACCTGAACATTCCACATTCTGGCAACTTCAGTCCGACCCTCAGTGTCTTTCTTGAGCTTCTCAAATTCTTTGGCATTGATATCATGGTTAACAGGAACAGGCACATCAATGAAGTTTTGTTTTGTTTTGTTTTACAGCATATCAACCTCAATGTGTTATTTAATGCCGACAAGATTTTTATTGCTGCTAATACTTTTTTCAAAAAATGTATTGCTGTAATAATTTTTTTACTTCCAAAATTCATTGCTAGTATTAAAACTTATTTTCACGCTTTTATAGTGTTCTGACCCAGTTTGGGGGTTAACTATTTGCCTATAGCTGGGACCCTAACAGGTGCTACTACATCGGGTCAGGGTGGACCTGGGAACGACAGTAATTAAGAGGTGGTTCCACGCCCCTCAAAAAAAAAAATAGGCCTTGCTGTTGGATGTAGTTTATCGTCTTACCCAGTAGCTTGAAGGAGGTAGTCTTTTTGGAAGTTGAAATTTTACAAGATGTTGAATTGGTTGTTCTCGGTTACCTCGGCTTTGTGGAAGTACCATTTCTCATCGATTTCATCATTATTATTATTATTATTATTATTAACAGCAACAGCATTTTTATGTGAGAATCTAGCTTTCAAGATAAGGGCTGGTTAATGTAAATATATTCAGTATCTTTTCGCAAGTGCATACCTTTTAGTTCGATTTTCTTTTGCGGGGTGGGGGATGCGGTTTTTAACAGACAAATATTTATTGAAGAGTTTTGTGTGACATAATAACCTGAAGAAACGACTTCATGCATATTAACGTCGGATCTGGAAATGACTCGGACGTCATTCAAAAACACCTGGCGAGAAGTTGTATCGTGGGCATTGTGTCCCAGACACGGAAATTAAACCAATATAAATAAAGACCTCAGTGTGGAGAGATGGAAGGAGATGAGACGGTGTTATCTATTTGTTATTACTATAAAAGTTATGGATGGTACTAAAGACTCAGTACGAGAAATCGACGAGCCGAGTTCGATTTCTGGCTGAGTTCGTTATATTCACTTTCACACAAATACCCTTGGGAAAGGTAAGAATTCATCTATTTTCCCCTTAGCTATGAGTTAAATAGTATGACAGAAGGACTAAAAAGCCTAATGTAAACAATGAGAACATATTATATGCGATGGATTAATTCCGACAAATATTATAATATTAGGTTGGTGCAAAATCAATGACGTAATAATGTCGTTTTTTGACGTTAAAAAATACCTAAAAAAAACGACATTATTACGTCATTATTTTTGCACCAACCTAATATATTTTTTGTTTATTGTTTATATTAGGCTACAATTTCAGAGCAGATATGATAGATCGAGAAAAATCGGCGAAGGTGTGTGTTTAAAAGCAGCAATCCGAGCTCTGCTATACCGTAAGTTCTCTGTGGCCGAACGGTCAGAGCACGTGAGACTAAATGACGGTTTTTTATAGGATACAAGTTTGATTCCTATTGGAGGACGTATACGTTATACGCAATTTATCGAACATTCAGGTTTGTAAATGTAATTAATACTGTTTAATTAAAAAATAACAACAGAGAATTTACTCACGTGTATCCATAGAAAAATGTATAAACAGACAATATATTAAAATATTTGTCAGATTTAAACGATTTCATACATATTCAAATGTAATGAAAAGGCAAATAATGTAAATTCTAACGTTAACATCATTTATTCAAAAGAGGGCTCAATACCAAGAGTAGGCAATCATTATTTATTATAATTTTTTACTTTCGGACAAAAACAATTACTCACTACAAAGATGCATTCTTGTTTCGATGCATTATGTTCATCTCGACTGGTGAGAACGAAAAATAGTCATGGACAATTCTATTCAAAAACAAGCCGCCTATGGTACGTAACTATCTTTAAAAAACTATAGGGAGATACACCTTAAGAGGAAACGGAGAAGGTTAAGGCAGGGTTTTCTCAGATTGGGAAGAACTCGAGGAGTCTAAGGACCTTGATGAGAAGAAACAGTGGTTCCATCAGGATGATACACCTCTTCACATTGCTAATGTTATCATGGTTCCGTGAAAAGTTTGGGGAGCGCCACATCAACAGTAAAGCTGAAATGGAATGGGCACCTCACGCGCCAGACATAACCCCTCCTCCAGACTTCTTCCTCTGTGGATTCCTCAAGGTCAACATCTATCAGGGCAACCCTCGCACAATTGCTGCATTGAAACCAGCGATCACTGAGAAGATTCAAGGGCTCACCCAAGAGGAATGTGCATGCGTTATCAACAACTTTACATTCAATAGTACCTTCAATTGAACGGCAGGTCATCTTGATATTTTTGGTTCATGCTTAAGACTGGATGCAGATCCTAAAATGTTATCCTTTCACTTTTCAATAAATGTAATTTCCATTACTCTATCATGTGTGGTCTTTGATTTTTGTTTTAAAAATTTTGAAACACCCTATATATATATATATATATATATATATATATATATATATAATGTGTGTGTGTTTGCGCGCTCGATTTTTAACTGGTTAAATCAGCGTTTCACAACCTTTTTACCGTTGCGTAACCCTTAAAAGAAATTACATGTCTTAAGGAACCCCTGCGCAAAAACAGAATTATATACCATATCTTTCTCATTTTATTTTCATCGTAGTTCACGTGGTAAATATCATTGTATATATTTTTGAATATCCCCTTCGCTGAGTGACCACTGACTAGTGAAGGTGTTTTCAAAGTGGCGCCGTACAGACATCACTAAATATTTTCCCAATGGTTGTTATATTTTTTAATAACATAATATGTTAGATAGGATGATGTCGAAATTACAATATTACGATAACGAAGAATATATTGTGTGTGTTTAGTAATATTACATATATGAAATTAAATATTAGGTTGGTGCAAAAATAATGACGTAATAATGTCGTTTTTTGACGTTAAAAAATACGTCAAAAAACGACATTATTACTTCATTATTTTTGCACCAACCTAATAAAATATCAAAAGTGCATTAGCTTATCTCACCTGTTCTCTTGGGGACCCTTTTGCGGAACCTTAGGGTTCAGAAACGCTGGGTTAAAGGAATTTGTTGTAATTACTGTTTAATTTCTACTTCAATGTATCTTGTATTAGGCATTATGCTGGATACACTTTTCTTTTTAATATAGTCTTTTCATATGTTTTCACAACATCCAATACACTCAGATGATGGTAGAGAGGCCCATGACTAAAGGCTCAAGTTACACATCTAGTTGTGAATCTTATATATCGGTAAATATGTGATAAATTCTAAAAATACTCTATCCCTCACACCGTATGCACACAACAAAAAGAAACCGCACTTAATATTTATTAATTTTTATTTTCATGTGTGGCGGATGTTCTCTCTTCGGAAGGTTGTCGCAATATAATCTTCCTCTCAGTTACCTTAGTTTGCGATTTTATAAGACCAAGTTAAGCTCAATAAATATCAGTAAAGTAAAGCTTATTTCGATTAATGTAATTCTCAGGATAATTATACGGAACTGCTTCTATGGATATTTATTTTTATATCGCATGAAACAGCTCAGAATTAAAAAAAGAAAAAGAAGACAAAGATGTCCCATATATGTTTCTGCTTTTAGACTCGATGTTAGACTATAGTAGAATGTCTCTGAATGTTTTTGAGTAACTGGTGCGAAACAAAGGTAAAATAGGAGTTTTTTTTTTTTTTTTTTTTTATAAATACAGTGTAACCCGGATATAAGAGAGTTGTCGGGACCTGAGAATAAGTCTCTTATATCCCGGTTTCTCTGATATCCGTGTTTGGTCTATTTTATTTAGGTAAGTATAGCTCTAATTTTGGACCAGAGAAAGTTTCTCTTATATCCGGGTTACACTGTACAACATTAATGAGATGGAGTGAAACTCACAATAAAAAATAATAGTGAAAACACGTTAGTTAAAAAGCAATGATATTAAGATGGAGAACAATAAAAAATAAAATAATAAAATTAGTGAAAATGCCTCATCTAAAACGCAGCAAGAAAACTGAAATATATCCCTTGTTTCCTGTTTAGGATTGGGTTTCCTGTACCTTCTAAAATTTTCTTCATTCTCTTTCATACCCAGTAGAACATTGCGTTATAATGGGGATTATCGCCTTGTTTGGAATGAATTGATTAAAATAATAATAATAATGAGAAAATTACTAACTGCTATGGTTTGAAAGTTGAGATGACAAGATTGTTTGGAATTCAGGAAGAAAATGTCAAGGTGATTCCACCGTTGATAGATACACTGGGATGAATCCTATTAAAACTCTGTGACTTCCTTGGTCAGCTAGGGATCTCATACCAACTTGGAGTCATTCAATAATCATCTCTTTTAGGCACTGCACATATTTTGAGGAAAGTGTTGACTGAGGTTCTTGTTGTGACTTGAAAGATAACTTATTGTACTCGATGTATTCAAAAACTTAGGTTGTGTGACAAAACAAATAACACTTATTATTAGTTAGTCAGCATAAAAACAAGATGTAGTTAGCTAGTAAAAAAACAAAAAATAATTGTGAAAAATTCCACATGTAAAATTTCGAAAACGAAAATATGTCCTGAGAATTTTCAGACCTCAGCATTAGTGAACCTTGAGTTAAAGGGAAATAACTGAGACATCCGGAAGAGGCATGGCACGTGGAACTAGAACAATTTACCCCGGTGGACAAAATAAAGTGTTCGGTTCGAAATTCCAATCACCTGTAGAAGGACGGGGCGTACAACGGCCGAAACGTTGTGAATATGGCAATGAAGAGTGAAGAGGAGGATAACAGCCCGAATAATGTAAATAATGTAATGATTTTAGTAGTCTTGCAATTTACGCATTCTTAATTTTTTTTTTTTTTTTTTTTTTTTGCAAAATAAATATATACGTTAGTATAATTTGAACTCATTTTTGGGAAACTTGTCAAAAAGTAACTGGACTGTCTAAAAATTTTGGACGCAACGGTATAACAACTTTGTTGTCCATAATTTCATAGGCACAAAATAGAAAATAAAAATAAAAATGACACCATATTGAAATGGCATATAAGCCAGTTGACATCCATCATGTTTTCGTCATTAGATCTTAGGTTGAAGTATTCTTCGCATCAAATTTACGATGAATGAATTAGTTTTTATCAGATGGTCCTGCTCTAAAAGCTGACAGCTCGTAAAGCGCTGGTTTTGAACTTGTTTTAAGAGTTCTACTTCACTTGAATAAAGCAGACGACATATTTTGTGAATTCCCGCTCTTCCTCGCTGCCAGGAAGAAAGTGTCACTGCTAAATGTTGCGATAAAAGTCTATCAAGATTCAAATCTCTTTAAATTATCATTTAGTATTTCCGGTCTTTTCCCTTCACTCCCCCACTTCATTCTTCTTTCTTTATGTTTGGGATATGAAGTTACAGCAAAACGGCAGTTCATACGTTTAACTGTTCCTCACTGATAATAGTAGATATGATTGAGTAGCCAGTTTACTTTTTCTTCTTAATTTAGAGATTTTATTGCTTTTTCTGTAGTTATTTATTTATATTTCTTCATTAAAGTTTTTTTCTCGATTATTTTCTTGGTTTTCTTTTTATAAAGCAAAGATGATGTCGCAGATAAAAAATATCTGTAATATTTCCGGAATTAGCCGATGTTAACCGAACTTTGAAAAAAAAAAAAAAAAATCGAAAACAAATATAAAAACGATATCTGTCGAACAAGAATATCGAGTAGTAATTCATCTTAAGAACCCAGTGTCTTTCGAATAGTTTAGAACAGTTTAAATTAAAGGTTGTAATTTATTAAAAAAAAAAAAAAAAAAAAAAAATCTCAACGAATGGAGTAAGAATGAAGGAAAACTTTTCTGGAGAATATGCAAAAAATGTTTTTAGATAACAATTGTCCTGGACAGCGCAATACACACACACACACACAAGCGATGCTAGAAATAACTTTTTCTTAGAAAGTAATTCCTAGCATCGCTTTACAACTGGAACGAGACTATGGATTTTAAGTTTAATTTTAATAATTAAATTTATAAATTTAGTTTCAGTTTTGAAACATGGAAATTTTCTGTGTGACGATGGAATCATATTTTTAAAAAGAAAATAATTATTTTGCTCTACTGTTTGTATCGGGTACTGTTATTTAAAAATAAAAATAATTGCTAAGAACACTAGATTAAATCTTACTGTTATTTAATTATATAATGGAGTAATGGATAGCAGTTCGGATTAAGGAATCGGAGATAACCGAGTTCGAATTCTAGTCGAATGCATTGTGGCACATTGTGCGACTGTTCTCTGTATTCGCCCTGTCTTCGTTAGTTCTGCACAAGCCTTTACCACTATAAGCAAATGATTTGTGCGGGTCTGGTCTGGCTATCGGTTTCTAGGAACCGGGTTGCTTGAGCCTTATACGTCGAAATCAACGGGGGAGTCGTGGTCCAGTAGTAGTAAGTAGTGTATGTATATATATATATATATATATATATATATATATATATATATAGTACTGGCAGCGTTGATTACTGTGTATTTTTAATATATACTTAATAGCTGTGTTTTTGTTTTTTTTGCTATTTTTCTTACACCAAAGGATATATATGTTTTTGTATATGAGCACTTATACGTACATTTATTTTTATTTATTCATTTGAAATATATTGTGTGTGTGCATTTAGGCAGCATATTTTCATTCAAACAGGTTTGATTAAATAATTTAGACATGTTATATCTATTTATTTCGGTTTCGATCGTTTCAAGTCCACGGATTAATTTCTTGGGAGCTGTGGAAAATTGATTAAGAAAAATAGCAAGACTACTAAAATTATTACATTATTTACATTGTTCTAGTTCCACGTGCCATGCCTCTTCCGGATGTCTCAGTTATTTTTTTTTAACTCAAGGTTCACTAATGCTGAGGTCTGAAAATTCTCAGGACATATTTTCGTTTTCGAAATTTTTACATGTGGAATTTTTCACAATTATTTTTTGTTTTTTTATAGCCAGAATTGAAAGTACTTTGGAAAATAAAAATTATTTGAAAGAAAATTTTGGTATTTTTCTTAATCAATTTTCCACATCTCCCAAGAAATTAATCCGTGAACTTGAAACGATCGAAACCAAAATAAATAGACATTGCATGTCTAAATTATTTAAGCAAACCTGTTCGAATATATATATATATATATATATATATATATATATATATATATATATATATATAATCACTCACCGCTATAAAAAAAGAAAAAAAAAAAGAAACAAAAACGATCTGTCCATTAAACATTCAATGTGTGACCGATAATATTGTATATTGAACGAACATACATTTCAGTACCGATGTTAAATCTTATTTTGGTTCTACTGAAAATTTCGTTTTTTTCATCATTGAATGACCTTTAAGTAAATTAAAACACAAGCACAGCACTACTTTCTTCAAATATTTCTGCTAATTAAAGAATGAGGGCATCTCACCATCAATCAACTGGGAAATTTTATCTAGGGCTCAGGCTTATAACAGTAAAGGAAATAAATGGAATTTATACTTGAAAAACTGGTTATTTTAAAACTCTTAAATAACCGTAGCTTATTAAACGAGAAATAAATTTATGGTTACATTTAGGCATAAAAATATCTGCTTAAACACATTGATCCTGATTAATTTTTTAATGTAAATTAGAGTTTATTAAATTTTAATGTAAAACACTATTTATTTATTTGAATATAAATTTGTTTTTGTTTAAATAAGAACAAGTACTCTCCCTTTAATTGAAATTAAAAAATAATTAAAATATGAATATTCACTACTCAAAAATATAATTTTTTAATTTATTTTTTCTTTTTAAATACATATATAAATCCCGTTTATTTTAACTGCCAAATATAATTTTAAAATTTAAAAAACAGTAATCCCAGCATAACATTGTGATAACCAGCTATATTCAAATTGCGTTACAGTCAGCACCTGAAGATTGCGTTGTGCATGAAACTCTGAGTCATGCTAGTGGTGAGGAATAATATGTATATTTATTAATATATACTTAATAGCTCTGTTATATTACATTGAACACTCTCTTATTAACACCAGCACTATACATATATATATATATATATATATATGTTTTGAAATTTTCTGTATTTGAGTATCGTGCGATACCAACTTTGGTTTAGTTTTCCTTTTCTTTTTTTTCAATACGAGCTGGTTATTTTGTTAGTTTGTGCTGTATATATGCAGCATATCTTCATTTAAACATGTTTCATAGAATAATATAAATATATTGTGTCTACTTATTTGACACTGATCCTTTCCAGTTGTCTAATCTGTTTCTTGATGTTAAGATGAAATTCATCAAGGAAGGTGCCATAGTTTTTGTTAATCTAAGTACTTTCAATCTTTCCAAGGGCCTCTTCAGCGGTAAACTACAATAAGTTTGTCTTTATAATTTACCCCTGAAATTGATCTTGGAAAAGATCGAAAGTCCATGGGTTAGAAAAAACAGGAAAGTTTAGTATAAAAATAAGTAGAGACAAATAATCTGTGCACATGGGATAAAGATATATAGTTTTTTTTTATATACCAAGAACAATTTTATGAGAAAATGTATGACAAAGTGGAAAAAGTTTTTATGTGACGCGTTTCGTCCTTTAGGACTTCATCGGACTAAGTTTGTGACACGAAGGAACTTTTAAATTTAAAGATATTTTTTTGGCGTGTGTGTTTGTTGGGTATATAATCTAATCGATTTCATTTAGATTGTTTTCTTTTTGTTTCCATCACTTTTGTTATTAAATATCCCACATTGTGATAGCAGAAAACCTGTCAAGAACGGTAAAGTGTTGTAAGAACCTGGATGCAAATTTACTGTGGATGATCCAGCAATTAAGGCACTTTCTATACATTTTCGTCTTTTAATTACAGTAGTATTTTTAATATCAAAATTGTGGTCAGTACAGTAATCAGCTAATGCATTTAATGTGTTGTTTTGCGAAATATTCATTTTGTGGTCATATGATCTTTTATTTAAGTTCTTTGATGCTTCTCCGATGTAAAATTATTACAGGTAATAGATTAAATTCCTCTTTCAAGTTTTAGCTTATTTTTTAGATTAATTAGGTCTAGTTTCAAACATAGTTGTGACAAATTTTATGTTGAATTTAGATAAATTCTTTTCAGTTATGGTTGTGATAGAGTTAGTGGCTAGAACAATATATATTTTTGTTTCGTTGGGTTTATCAGGAAGGGCCACTTTTCTATTTTGAAATATTTTATAAATCTTTGTTTCGCATTGAATATGAAGTAGTTAGAGTATTGGAGGGGCTTGAAAGTATTTCCGATGTATTGTTTCTCTTCATGTAAATAATGAGGGCTGCAAATTCTGAGTCCTCTTAAGTAGAATTCAGTGATTATTTCTGATTTTATTTTGCTATTATGATGGGAATGAAAATTTATGAGATCATTTTTATTAGTTGATTTGGTGGACACTGAGTTTTAAGCTACTGTTAACGTAATATCTCGGAAAGGTAGATTGTTGTTTTTTTTCCATTTCATATTTAAATTGTACTGTGTGTTCGACTTTGTTTAGTTTAACTACAAGATCAGAAAAATCAGGTTCCACAGGGATATATTAATAGAGTATCATCATTATATTAGAAGTATGTTGATTGTTTAAGTAAAATATTTTGGAAAGGATCAGATTCGAAAAATTCTAAGATACATGCCATCACTCCCCTTAGGGGTGATCCCATTGGTAATCCAAATTTTTGTTTATAAAGATTATTAATAAATGTGAAATAGCATTGATTGGTAATGGGACGGCAGATTTTTATTATTTTAGCTATTAGTAGAGCGAGGTTTGTCTTTGATTGTCTTAGATGTTATTTTTTAAAAAAAGATCTAAGCTTTTTCCAACTGTGACGTTGGTGTAAAGGGATTTTATATCTAGATTATCATTTGTTGTAAATAAGCTATTCCCGACTTTGTGCTACGATTTTAAACAAAAACTTTCTGTTTGTCTGCCTTTAAAATCCGTTTTTGAGGTTTCAGTCTTTATCAGAGCTCGAACACCGACTGCTTGCCAATGAGCAATTAATCAGCTCAGTAGACCTAGGTATATACTCAGCTTAATCTGGCAGTGAGGCACGTAGCAAAATTTGAACTCCCTTCGCTAATAGTTTGCACGATTACTTTAACGTTCGGTACATATTTACAATTATCTGGAATTCATTTTGTCGTTCGGAAGAGTTATCTCCCTTATCTCTCTTTTTGAAATTTTTATTTCATTTCATTTATTTTTGAATAGTTTTTTTTTTTTTTTTTTAAATTGAAACCTTGTTAGTAATTTCGCCAAATTACCTGGGTAAATCTTTTTCAAGAGGGATTTGATTTTAAGCTTTTCAAGTGCCGACCATAAAAAAAAAATAATAAAAAAATGGAGAAATAAAATAAAAACGGAAAAATTTGACATATTTAGAATTTGTATCCAAAAGAATTATTTTTCGAAAAAAAAAAAAATAAAACTAAATAAAATGAATTAATTAATTAAATGGAAAGAATGAAGTAACTCAATAAAAATATCAGTATTTTACATGGGGAATGTGGATAAATATACAAAAGAAAAAAAAAAATTCTAAAGAAAAATACAATGAAAAATCTTAAGTATCCATAAAAAAAAGTACTGAGTCAAAATGAACGAATGTATTTTTTTAAATTTTCAATCTGAATAAGGCGGACAGTAGGAAAAAAATTGTTTCTGAATTTGAGAGAGAGAGGTGTGTATGTGTGTGTGGGGGGGTAACGTTGTATATTAGAGAGTGAGTATTTCCCGCCAGATTTGACTGAGCAGCTGATATGAAATGTATTTATTCGTTTGTTTTTACTCGTGTCATTCTGGAATTTTGTTTTTCTCATAAAAGAGTTCCAATTTCTCTGTTATGTTTCTTCGTCACAAATTAAATCGGCAATAAAAATTCATACTACTACATCTTTTCCATGTCTTTTGTTTTTCAGGATTTAGGCATTCATGGCTCTCCGAACATAGCTTTTCTTAATTATTTGTGAGTCGCTATGACTTTTTTTGGTAACGTATTGCAGTGTTTTCCCGTTGCTTTCTCCACGTGTTTTTTCTTTCTTTTTTTTTTATTTTTATTTTTTTTTAACTCAGGGCTGTCGTTCTCCTAGACTGGTTGCCAAACCTGGATAGCCTAATCAAAACTGCTATTTAACCCAATACTTAGGGGATGGAGAGAAGAGATGTATAGCTAGCTTTTTTTGCAAGGATATTTGTATGAATGTCAATATAATAGACTAGGCGCGAACTTGGTTCGCTGATTCTACTTTCTGTGCCGGTAAACTTTCCTACTCAACTTGCTGCGTTTACGTATCGTGTCTCGAGTTATCATTATTATATTTCGACTTTTCTCTTCGATCAAACTGTCCGATTAGCGAGTCTTAGAATACACTCACTGCACATTCTGCAGTAGGATAAGACCCCCACCAACAGCAAAAGGACCCGCTTTTCGGGTGGATACTTACCGACACGGGTATAAATCTAAGCAATGACTACCTTTTGAGTCAAATGTAAACTGAGCCTCCGTCTTAGGCCAATTTTTTTTTTAGCCAAGTGTAAATCGCACCGAGTTTAACTTTCGAACCTCGTCTCAATTTTTTTTTGAGTCAAGTGTAAATCGGTTTTAGGTTATCTTTTTTTCGTCTTAATGTAAACCTGGCCTAGATCAAGTTTTTGAGTCAAGTCTTTACCGGTGTCAGTTCCATTTTTTTTTGGGGGGGGGGGTCGAGAGTAAATTGAATCTTTGTTAAATTTTTTGACTTACGTGCAGAATCGAATCCTATGTTGACTTTCTACCTATCAAGTTTGTGTTTTTTTTTTTTTGTTTTTTTTTATGCATTTCACCCCAAGCAAGGCGGGAAGCCACTAGAACGCAAGGGGTTACAGAAAATTTAGAGCAAGATCAGATAGGAGTGATAGAAGAAAGGATGAGGGTAGTGGATAGATCAAGGCAACTGGAGATGTCGATTGATATTATACTTGAATAGCTGGAGATTATAGCTCACAGGGAAACAGGAATAGGGAAGGGAGTTCCACAGGCGAGAGGTGCGCGACATGAAGCGATTGGAGTAGAAGAGACGGCTACATTTAGGAGTTTCGACAGTGAAGTGGTGAGAGCGGGATGCCAGCCTCGTCTGGCGCTTGCTCATGACGTCTGGGAACCAGCGAATGCTATTAATTAATTTTGATTTTTGTTCTATAAGACTTCTTCATATTCCACATGAATTAACCCAACAAGATTTGACATGTCATTAAAATAACCAATCAACCAAACTATCTTAATTTAAGACAATATGGAAATGGCATTTTCTTCTCAACTTCTCATATCAATTTCAAAGTTACGAATGTTTTATTTCTAATATTAATGCAGTTTCTTTCTTCTTCTTTTTTTCTTTTTTTTTTTACAAATATTTTCATGGCAATTGTTATTCTTATGAGCTTTTTCTTCTATGGTGCCTTGAGTGCATTAAATTAAGCATTGCTATTAGATTGGTAACTCGGTCTTATCGTTTTATTGTTGAACTATCCAGATGCAACCGTATGTTCTATTCTGATAGTTTCTTTACTCGCAATTATCACTTGTAAAACTCCCTTCAGATTTATTGCTTCCCTGTCACCTATAATCATAGAAAATTTAAATTCAATGCAAATCGCCATCTTCTGTCTTCCTGAAATCTTTTCTTTTATTATTCTTTCTTCTCACTTAAGTCTCGCCTCTTTCTCTTCCAGTAAGCCATTGCGTCTTAGTGGTATTATCGCCTTGCTTGGAGTGAAATGAGATTGTATATAATATGTGTATGTGCGAATTGAGATCAAATATATTTCGGAATCCGACACAATGATAGGATAACGTTTCTTATTTGTTACTTACCATATACACACACACACACACACACACACACACATATATATATATATATGACGAAATATAGTTTTAAGGTGTGCTATATTTATGGGATAAAGTGCTCAATATCAGAAATAGAGCGTATGTAAATATAAATATAAAAGTGAACATTCAATCAACACTCAGAGGCGACAGGCTGTTTCATGTTGAACGCAATCGTATTGCGTCTAGCATGAAACAGCCTGTCGCCTCTGAGTGTTGACTTCAATGTTCACTTATATAATCAGAGTGAATAAATGTATGTAGCATATGTACTTAGCTGAGTTTTAATCTGAAATTTTTACATTGTATCATGTTTAATCTATTTAGCACCGAATTTTGTGCATTGACAAGAACGAATAGAGAAAAATAAATATTTATTGTGGAAAAGAAAAGCTTTTTTTGATTTCCATCATTAGGTTGCAATTGTATTTAGGTAAACGTCCCACTCCTTTTCTTTACTGTCAAAGACCAGTCGCGAACTGGGTCGAAAATTTGTAACGAGTGAACTTGTAAAAGTTCCTAGTCAAAAGAACCCACTTAATCCCAAAACAAGCAACTGACGATATCTGATTATCTACCAAAAGAAATTATAGCATCAAAAAAGCCTTATTTAATTCTTCCTAACATTTACGCAATATTTTTCTTTTAGATTTTACTTTTTTTTTGGTTATTTCTAAAGTGATAGACCACTACTTTGGGACCCACTGGGAAATTTCTCGGTATACCGGTGGGCAAGTCCGCCACTGCTAAAAACATTAATATTTGTATGTATGTAAAAATTCAATTTCCGTTCCGAAATGCTTTGTATTTTATTTGTGTAGATTCTTCGTTCATATTTGCTTCTCCGGATTTCTCGCAAAGGAAAAAAATTACCAAAATAACAACGGAATGAATATTCAAATAGAGTAATGTATCCCAGTGTATATGCCCGAAGAAGTGAAGTTTCATTTTTTTTTTTTTTTTTAAATCCTTTTCGTTCTTATGTGCTTTCTTTCTTGACCACCCAATTCAGTGCCCTGAGCATGACGATAAACTACATCCGGCAGGAGCGTGTAACCACCTTTTAATTGCTGTTGTTCTCAGGTCCACCCTGACTCGGTATGGTAGCACCTGTTAGGGTCCCAGCTATAGGCAAATAATTACCCCCCCCCCAAAAAAAAAACCCCCAAACAAACTGGGATCAAAACACCATGAAAGTATAAAAATAGATTTTTATAGTAAAAATACCAGCAATACATTTTTGGAGAAAACATTACCAGCAATACATTTAACTCTCCACAAAAACATGTCAATGAAACCTGATCTACAAACTTTCTTACAAAGAATACATATTCTATTCATACGAACCTATCCTAAAAATCTTGTCGGCATTAAATAACTGATGTAATGGAATAACCAGTCATCCTATGAATGATTACACTATAAGTAGCAAGTACCTATAAAGTCAACTGTCTACGAGAGACTGGGAAGAGTGAGAGCGAGACGGCGCAAGCATGTCTGACCTTCCAATTAGTGGCACTCACTACTAGATTGACCTGTGTGTATAACTGTACCATATTTCATATTGTACTTATTGTGTACAATAAACCTTTCTTCTATTATCCACCTGGTATTAAGTATTTATTCCCTTAGCATGGAATAGAACAGTTACCCACTGAGGTTCATATACTGTAAAGCAAAATAAACCAAACCAAAGAGATTAGAGGAATTTATTTTCTTTCTTTCCTTAAAAATACCTTTTTCTTTTTTCATTTCGTCATGTTCCTACTTGCTTACCTGCGACGCAGTATCACGATACAACATGCACCCCCAGAGAATTGCCGGACCAAAGCTTTGAACCGACTATCAACTGACCAAGCGTACATTTCATCGTTATTGAAAATTCAAACAAAAGCCATATAAATGTTAGACATCCTTTGGTTTGTGAAAAATCTTTTTGTTTACATTTCATCACCTGTCCTATAAGCTAGGTGATCTACTTCGTCCTTAATCCATTCCTGATTTTTCCTACTTAATACCTTTCTTATCGAAAAAGAAATCCTTCAGCGACACTGGCACCATAATAAATTTGGATTGTGCCCCCCCCCACCTACTAATCTAAGATTATGGTATTCTCTACAGCTTTTGACAATTTCGGAATAGTCTTTATGTAGGTATCGGTTCTTGTCGCAAGTACAAATACATTTATCCATCTAACTTAGAAAGCAGGATTTAGAGAGATTACTTGATTATACTGATCAACACTGTTCATTCTGGATTGGAATCTCTAGTCTATTATTCTTGGCCCGTGTGCCCATAATCTTTCTTTCCATATTCTTTCGAGATAAATTCGTGAATTCAATGAAGGTATCATTTTTCTGACATTGCTAGCCAGTTTCTGTTGAATGTAAAGAGTGCTGAGTGAGACGTTTGCTCACATCGAACGAGCAGCTTTTCATAAAAGCCAAAAGCAGAAAAACGTTTTCGTCAAAACTTCAACGGTTTGTTTCGACGAAGACGACATAATTTGTTCATGTTCCGAATATTCCAAAAATGTCAGTTTTATGTCAGTTCACTAAATCTAAATGAGCGAATCGATTCTTGTCTTAATTTTGAATATCCAGGAATAATGTTTCTTCATGAAACATATTGCTCGATTTACGAAGACATCTTCGCTTGCAGACATTAGAAAATCCATTTTTTTTTACGCTGACCAGAAAATAAAGTTAAATTTTCAAGAGGCAAAAGCAATAAAAATAAGACTGTAATTGTGCTTTTAAATAATAAAAAGGACTTGTAGACTTGAAACACCAACGGCGACTATAACGTTTCCTTCTCATCATATGACAGTAAATTAACTTCTTCATTATTGTTGCGGACATGAAAATGGAGATTAATGTTTATCTCTCTGAGTTGATTAAAAATATGATGGAACAATTTTTAAAGGCGTTTCCAATAAAATTCATCGATGTCATTTATCAAATTTTATTTATATTTGTTAATATTTTGCTTGTTGACTGGAATTCAGATAACGGCAGGGTTGAAACTATTTTGAATCTTAAAATAATTACGATTTACCATGCACACATTTCATATCGTTGTGGAAAATTATTAAAAAAACGTAACTGTATTATACAGGGTGCGATGGATAAACTGTCATCTAAATTGCATAAAATGAAAATGACATCTCATTTTAACAGCTATATTTACCCAAATTACACAAAAGTATCTTGATATACTAAAGAGTAAATTTATTCAATAAAATCACCATTGGCTTCAACCACGGCCTCCAGACGACTTCGGAATCTCCTGCAACTCTTCTGGGCGGTCTCCTTGTTTAAGTTGCTGAATGCTTCTATAATCCTTGCCTTCAGTTCATCTTTGGTTTAACAACGAGTTTTGTTGGTTTTTCGCTCAACTGCATCCCTCACATAATAATCAAGGGGGGTTGCAGACTCGGGAGTTAGGTGACCAGATTTAAGGTCGACCGGATAAGTCTATGTCGGAAGGAGTCACTGACATCCTGTAATGTACGAAATCTGCACCTTGCAGGTCAACCCGTTGATGCACATGACTTCTCCGATACTTTTGTGTCATTCTGCGTGTAAAGTCTATTTTGATATTATCTGAGGTGAGTTTAATACATATTGTGGTAATCACTGATTAACTTTTTTTTTTAGGTTTCTTATTAAATGTGATTCAGATCATCTGGCATTTCCGTGCTTGAATCACAGTTTACATATATATGAGATATCCATGAAAATGTTTGTTTTTTTTCTTTTAAGTTAGTTCAGCACGGCTTATGTCCAATTTAATATCTGGTTCGTTGTGCATTGTATGAAATCGCAACTACTGGAATTTCTCGTTAATTAATTCATGTTTAAAACATAAAAAGTTAGATATTTTCTGTATCTGAATATACTGTGCGTCAGTAATTTAAATGTCGTAACTCTAGGGCAAGTTGTAATCAGAGGAAGGCCGAAGAGCACTATTGGCGGATTTGCTGCATCAACTGATCTTAATCTGATCTTTAACTTATCTTGCAGTTGTTTTTTTTTTTTTTTTTTTTTTTTTTTTTTACATCTATTGACTTTTCCTGGAGTTTATTTCTCCTCCCATTTTTTCTTCTGTTGCGTTCTATTTTCTCCTTCCACACTCTTTGTGACTTTTCTTCTTCTTCTTCTTTTCTTTCTCTTCGCCTTATTTTCTCTGTCTTTATTAATTCTATCATAAAGGAGATAATCAATCCTACACTTTCTTTTTCAAAAGGCCGTAAAGTCTTTTCAACCAGAGCAATGCCATATTTCTTTGCTTTTCATTTTATTATTTTGTTTTCATTCGTAAGTTTTTCTTTTTCTCTTATCAGTCATAATAGGTTCATTCATTTTCTTCTTTCATTCTTTTTTCCTTTGTTCTTCACTTTTTATTTCTTCTTTCTGATACTTTTTTTGATTTTTCCATTTTTTTCACTTTTGTACTTTGCTTTTCTTTTTCTTTTCAAATCATCTTTCTTTTATTATTTTTCCTTCTCTTTACCCCATTAACCTTTGTTCTTTTTGGGCTCACGTTGAAACACTGGTTCCAGTACGATTACCGAAGTTAAGCAACGTCGAATCTAGTTAGTATCTAAACTGGTGACCGCTTGGGAATACCAGGTGCTGTAAATATGAATGTGCGGGTGGTGCAATGAATAATGGCTCAAAATTGTTAATTGGAGAGCCAAGTTCCAATTCAAGTTTGAGTTTGTTATATTCACTTAGGCGTAAATACCGTTGATAAAGGTATGTATCAATCTCTTCTTCCCCCAGTTGTGGGTTAATTAGTAAGATTTGTATAACTAAACCATTATTAGCTAAAAGAAATTGTTACAATCTGAAAATATTTTCTGGCTTTAAATAACCTGTAAAAGGTTGATAAGACATAAAAAAAAGAATCAATCAATTTGTTCTTTCCTTTTTTATTTTTATTTCGTTTTTCTTTTTTTTTGTTTTGCTTTTTCATTAATTCACTGATTTTTCTTTCTTTCTTTTTTTATCTCTATTTCCTTTTTTACATTGTTTCCTTCACATCCATTTTCTTCTTTCAAAACGTTTTTTGTTGTTCTTATTCTTTCCTTCTAATCCTATTTTTCCTTCCTCATCCTTTTATTCTTTCCTTCCTTCTTCTTTTGTTTTGTTAAATATACATTTTTTTTTATTCCCAAAGACAATAAGTCCGATCAAATATTACGTTCTTTCTATCTTCAACTTTCATTTTTCCTTTCCTCTTTCCTCTCTCAAATCCAACACGTTCTCTCCGGCAAAGCCCATATTGATCCTTCCCTGATAGAGTTCCGTTGATCAAACGAAAGATTTTTAACTCATTCATTCCCGTATCCCTACTAAGCTAATCACCTCTGACTTCGATCTGTCGACAAGTATGTATGTCACTAAACGGCTCAATGCACTAGCGCCAAGGAGTTGGTCACTTACATCGAAGTCAATGACCACAGGACTTCTTTCATTACCAGAAGTTCAGCCTACACGCCGTCGTCTATGTGAGGAAAAAAAGTAAACAAACAAATTATCTAAAACGGTAGGAACGGTAGGGATATAAAAACAAAAACGATTTGCTTCCCTTGGTAAATCTCTCGAATGAAAGATCATGCGAGGTCAAACAGCAATAGCAAACATTTGTTAATCCTGTAGATGTAACATTTGCGAAACGTTTTTTTTTTTATTGATTTTAGCTTCATTTTTGTTTTATTTTGATATAAACATACACAAAAATTACATATATATATATATATATATATATATATATATATATATATATATATATATATACTGAAAAATCAGGGCATGACTTTGATTAAATATTCATAAATTATTTATGTATTTATGTATGTATGTATCTTTTTCCTGTAGATTTTCAGGATGTGTGGCGCCTTTGAGATATTTCCTTAGATAAATTCATTTGTTTAGAATATGCTATTGGTTTTATAATTTTTTTTTCTGTTCATTCTGAATATTTATTCGTTACCAATCTCTCATCTGATCCATTCATTGAATTTTTATCGGTAGGGATCTGCATATTTTTTGTTTCGTGTTTCGTTTAATCTCCGAGTTTATATTTTCGTTTTACTTTCTTCTTTTCTTTATTGTCGGTCTCTGTTAATGAAGGTAGAAAAGTATCCTCTCTGAGGTGGTTAATTATATAAAATGCAGAACGGTTCGTTTCGCTGAAATTTATCAAGATGAAACCAGCGACGCAGAAAAAAAAATAGCAAACAAACATGGCGAAACTTATCGACAGGGGTAAATATAAGCATCGAGAATTTTCGATTGCGTTCGATGAATCGAATTTTAATCTCAATTGATTGAAGAAGAACTAATTGAAGTCATTATCGTTATAAAATCCTGCTGGCATTTTTTATTTAGGAATGAAAAACAAAATTCTGAAACTCACTCATTTGTTATACATTCGCATAACTCTACTGATAGAAATTTAATTCCGTTGTAGAAACGTACTCTACATTAACTTATTAGGTCGATGCAAGCATTTAACATCTTTTCAAAAGGGTTCATTGCATCAGAATTCAGTTATTAAAGTATTTTCGCCCTATCTTTTATCTAAAATGTGTACTCAATCGTTTTTCGGTGTCCTGGCAGGGTTGGAACAATTAAGCAGACAATGTGTGTTGCTTGGGATTAAAAAGAAATGAGATCCTTAAAATAGCAGACCTATAGATTATGCTGCACGTAGAAGAGCCTGCACAAAATGCGAACCACCTGCAGCACGATAGACGACCTAGCGGAGCCCGCAATGGGTTCTCAAAATAATCAATGTTGTGGTCACCAGAATAAATTCGGCGACTGAACGCATATAAAACATTCAGTTTTGTGTAGGCATGAGATGAATACAAGACTTCAAGCAACAAAAATGTGATTCTACAGAAAGATACTGAGAATACCATGGACCGAACATGTGAACAACAAGGAAGTTTTAGAGGAAACAAGAAGAACACTTATACACATCAGGCAGAGACAGTTGAAGTTTCTATGGCACATAATGAAGAAAGACGGCTTGGAAAATTTTATACTCGCATGACAGATTCAAGGCAAGGGAGATAGAGGAAAAAAACGCATGACCTACCTAGCAAGCTTGAGCAAATGGATGGCGAAACCAGGTTTAAGAGAGATAGTAAAAAGACAATTTATTAAGAGCTACAGAGGGCAAGGAATTGTGGAGAGCCATGATCGCTAACGTCCTATTCAACTGTCTTTATATCTAATTAATCCCTTTTAGTATCTGTCTATATTTCTGAGATTAAGTATTATGTACATTATTTATATTATTCAGACTATTGTCCTTATCTTTGTCGCCATATTTATTGCAACGTTTTGGCCGTTGTACGCTCCGGCCTTCTTCAGGTGGTTGGAATGTCGAACTGAACCCTTTATTTCACTCACTGGACACATGGCACAGTGGATAAAGGCGTTGGTTAGATCCAGTGACAGGACCCAAAGAGTGTGAGTTCAATACCCGGTTAAAGCAGTGGAGAACTTTCAAAGGAAAATTAACAAGAGATAACTGATAACTGACATCCGTTAAACATGGCATGTGGAACTAGAACAGTCTACCCCAGTGAGCGAAATAAAGGTTTCAGTTCGACATTCCAACCACCTGAAGAAGGCCGGAGCGTACAACCGCCGAAACGTTGTAATATGGCGACAAAGATGAGGACAATAGTCCGAATAATGTAAATAATGTAATCCTTTTTAACTCTTCGTAGAAAAAGAAAGAATTTCCTTGCCATTCTTTTTCTCTTTATCTAACTCATAAACAGTAATTTACTTAAAAAAAGTACTCCTGCGACTCACGACTAATTTTCTACGATCAGTGTGACCCTTTACATTTTTAAATTGTGAATGCATAGTTTACTGTACTGCATTTTTATGCTGGGGACGGACGTTATCAGAAAAGAATGGCCAGTGCCCAGAAAAATGAGTGTGGTCAAATATATCATTGAAACAGTCGAGGTGCTTTTTGAAAGATTGTATAGTAAAATTTCCATAGTTGCAATTCGTAATAAGTAATTACCTTTCTTCGTTCAAGAAGACCCAGGGGATTCTACTGAAGTTAAAATGTTCTGGCTGTAAACAGGATTTCCCTGGTTTCTCAGCCTTAAGATTACCATTAGCCAGCAAGGCAGATAAAGCAAATTTAGGTTAATTTCGTTGTTGTTATTATTATTATAGAATATATGATAAAACCCTACATAAAGAAAAAATTCCTTTGGCCCGAAGTGAAATAGTAAATTAGTTTTAAAAAAGATCCACAACATTCAATCTTGGAGGTGATTTTTCGAAATTTAAAAGGTGACCAGAAACTTTTGGACTATAGTGTGTTTGTGTGTGCGTATATTATAAATTAACTGATTTAAAAATATGGTTCATCGCTTCACAGGAATCACCATGTTTCAAAAACAGAAACCCAAATCTTCAAATTCAATTATATAATTAAATTAAAAGCATTAGTTTTGTTTCATCTTCAAGCGAATTTTGGAATAACATACTTTGAAATTTATTTACTGAGTTTTAAAAGCATATACATATAATATATTTTACTATTTTATATATATATATATATATATATAGGTTGGTGCAAAAATAATGACGTGATAATGTCGTTTTTTGACGTTTTTTTTTAACTTCAGAAAACGACATTATTACGTCATTATTTTTGCACCAACCTAATATAACATGATAGAATAAGAAACAAATAGGAAGCATAACATTTCGCTTTTATTTAAGCTTCATAGTCTGGTATTTTTATTTTTGTTTTGTCTGTTTTTGTCATTGTTTAAGCCGATCACATGTGTATCTGACCTATTAAGCAACGTTCGTGTGTATAATTCATGTGTGTCTATGCGCGATTCGGATGATAATGTCTATTCATTTCAGTGCGTCTGAGCCTCTAGTAAGTATTTTTACTCTATGTTTGCTGGTTGTCTGTATATGACATGTTATCAGCAGAAAGGATACTTTTGTTTTTCAACAAAGGTTAATTTCACAGTCCCCTCTGACCGCCGTTCGCCTTCTGTTGACGATACTTATCAGCCCAACGTCTAACTGTTGCGTATAAAGGGCAATCCTCGTGGTAGACATTTTGCATGCAATCAGATTTCTTGCCGAGTGATATGTTCCATAGTCAAAAATTCAATAACAATGCGATACTTTAGTTTCTGTTTCTAATTTTGGTCGATCATCGTGAACTGCTTCCATTTTCTTTTATTGCTTCTGATAAATCAAAACAAGAAATTACCGAGGACAATGAAAATGGCCAAATTTGTCGAAAACGATGTATAACAAGAAATGTATTATTAGACATTCAAGTATTTGGAAACACTGTTATGGCAATTACATTCGGGTTCAAAACTTTTTAAACGTTTCTGAGATAACCTGGAACTGCTGGATAAAAAGCAACCCACTTCCCCAAATCTGATGCGACCATATTAGAAACTTGGTTATGGCGAAAACCTTTCAGCACACCCCTTTATATAAAGTTTCATTTTACGGAACAATAAGCATTCATATTTAAGTGATGGCGTCATTTTTTTTAATGCTAACGTTAATCTAGTTTATATTATTATCATTATTATTATTAATAATCAGTGAGAGAGCACTACGCCATCAGTATTATTATTGTTATTATTATATATTGATGAGTGAGAAAGTACCACGCCATCATTTTTATTATTATTGTTATTATTAATATTAATGAGTGAGAGAGCACCACGTTATCATTATTATTATTGTTAATGAGTGTGAAAGACCACGCCATTATTATTATTATTATTATTATTAATGAGTGAGAGAGCATCACGCCATCAATATACTCATCATGACACCCAGTCTAAAAATGGTATGTCAAACGCGTTCATCGCGACGATTTTTTTAATTTTTACACTGAGGTTTACCTTGTACAGGAGCCACTCGAGGTAGAAGGTTGCAGATTAAGGGACAAAGTTTATGCGGATATGTTGGGAAGATAATGAGTGACTCTACATTTGAAGAAGTTAAGATAGTGATGAGGAAAACATCCTCTTGGGAGTCGGTGAGCAGTGGTTCGCGAAATGAAGCTACTTGAGTGGAACTTACCTCTCACCAGTGGAATATGTAGGGAATGAGGGTGGTTCGCTACAATGGGTGTGGCATGGTGGGTCGTAACCTTGAAGGTTAGAACTGGTGAAACTAAGGAATGAGAGAGTGGTTGCATGATGGAAAATAATTTGTCACTCAAAAGAACGCGGAGACGCTTTTGGAATCTATCGAGACTGGAAAGCGAGGACTAGGCAACTTCTACCCAAATATGACAGCGGTACTCCGTTTTAAACCTGATCTGTATCTTGTAAAGGTAGAGTATAGCATGGAGTGTCAGGTAATTCGTAGGACAGTGCAGAGAACGGACCATTTTTCCTGCATCTTTAGCGATGGATCGTATGTACGAGTTCCATTTAAGGTCTGGGTTGTGTTTGAGGCCCAATAGTGGGTCAAGGCACGAGTCCTCCCCGAGGGAACATCCATTCATCGTGACTGGTAGTTAGTTCAGGGTCACATCGGTGATGATGGAATGTAACTAGTGTGGTTTTCCAGGCATTGAATGTAACCAGCCGCCCCCCCCCACACACACACACACACTGAGATGTTAGATCTAGATCGGAGTAGAGATCCGCTGCTAATCTCCGGTCATCACGAGTTTGGGAAGTGCACCCATATAACGTTGTTTCATAAGATTTGTCCGAGATATGGTGAAAGGTTTTGATAAAAGTAGCGCATATCATTGCAGATGGGGCCCAGTTTAAAATATCTTCCCAGTCCAATCAGACGGTCTCTTGATTGAAAGTGTTACCAAGTATATAGATGTAACCCCCAAGTCGCATTGAGTATCTCGTCTTTCAGACTTAAAAAAAAAAAAACAACCTTTCCGATGTTGCCCGACAACTTCCGGTCATGAACAATGTTGTATAGTCTATTTATGGTCAAACAACTGACAAGCAAAATCGTGCTACTGAATGTAATATTTACTGTAACTCATCTTGATTCACCAAAGCAAAGTATCTAAATGGTTAAGACTCTAACCAGTTAAACTCAGAAGCCTTTAGAGCCATGTCTGGTGTAACATATATATATATATATATATATATATATATATATATATATATATACTAGCAGTATAACCCATCTTCTACCGGGTGTTTCATTACTGGAAATTTTTGCCGTTCAATTGGAGCAATTTAAGTTTAAAGTCAATCCACCCGAAAATCAATATTAATAACAACAATTAGGTGCAATTGAGGCACATCCCCAAATGGTGGGCGGGGGTTGGGTC
>OZ010600.1:20192535-20202535 GCA_963932145.1 Acanthosepion lycidas | reverse complement strand
CCTTAGTACAATCATATACAAATGCATTTGATCGGTTCTCAAAATAAAAATAAAGCCTACATAACGTATCCCGTATCCACAAGTCATATTTTTCTGTTAAAATTTACGAATTCTTTAATTACTCTGTTGGCAGGTGAAGACATTTTGCCATTGAGTGACAATAAAAGTTAAACTCACGTCCATTAAACTGCGTTCTAATCAACTCACCTACTTAATTGTCCACCTTTGTGGATATTTTTTGTCATGCATGTGTTATTTCCTTTCAGAATGTAGAATGGCTCTCCACAGCAATTTGTTTTTGCTGCTTTAAGTAAATCTTGTCGCTTTACCCGACCATCTTTGTCTTTTTGATCTTTGTTCTACCATTCATTTACTTAAACCCGTCAAGTAGGTTACACGCTGTTTCCTCTTGCTTATCTTGCCTTTAATATACCATATGTGTGTTAAATTATCTAATCCTTCTTTCGTCCTTTTTAAAATGCAATATAACTTCCCCGTTATTATTTGTGAATTGTGACACATTGCTGGAAAAGATGGGAAATTGGTTTCCCATCGCCGCCTCCACAGTTTGGAAGCCAAAGTTGTTCTGTTAGACTGGATGCCAACCAAGACTAAAGAGTACAATCGCTTTTGCTATTTAAATACCTAGCTGAGGATATTGACTCATGTTCTTTCCAAGGGAAATTCATGGAAAAGTGAACGCAAGAGGTTAGTCCGAAATTTGAACTCGACTCGCCTATTCTACTTTTTGCACCCGTAGTCGTAAGACTACCCGCCGACAAAGTGGAACTGGCGACTTTCCAAATTTCGGACTAACCTCTTTGCGTCCACTTTCGCACGAATACCATTAGAAATAACATGAGTCATCTCAGCTAGATATTTAAATACAAAAGCGACCGAAATCTCTAGCAGCCAGTCTAAGAGAAGTACAAATTTGAAAGGCATGTACCAGTCTCTCCTTCACGCACGTATGTTCTATATAGTAAAGTAGACAGGGGCTCTTTAGCCTTGGATGACAGCCTGTCTAAGAGAAGGCATCTCTGAATTCAAAACAGTGGAGAAATTAACTGGAAACCACACCACTTTCCCAAGAATGCAAGGCAGTTTACAAATAATAAAGGAACGGGATGTCTGCAGAGTCTTGATTGCGTATATCCCGTAGGCACATTTAAAGTAAAGGAAGCTGTGGATGGACATGACATTAAAATAATCGTAACATTCTTCCCAAAACTTCAACTGTCTCTTTTAATTCGTTAACAGCAGTTTGAAACACTTTTCAGTGTAACTTTGCACTAATATTTTGAGCGAGAACATCTTAGAAACTTATCAATATTCGATTAATGAACATGAAAATGGATTTTTAAAAATCTTTCTCACGCCATCAAGCGACACAAAATATGAATTAATATATACCTTTTTCTATTCGGTACGACATATACCGATAGAAAGATGGTTTAGCTATAGGAATACTAAACACGTACATGAGATACTTCAAAGAAATTGCTGCTTTATAGCGATTATACGTTTATAAAACTGTTGTAGCATAGCTACGGACGATAATGGGTATGTCCCCATTGACATAAATACAGTAGTAAATACTGTATGTTGATCTGCATTTGGAGATTCGTCTTCAGCTGTACTGGTCAAACTCTCTGCCTCCAGGCAGAGAGGATCCCCAGACGAAGCTATTTCGAAGGACAGAGTCTCGTCTCGGGAAACAGCTACCGACCCTCTTTTATACGCCGAGACTATGGGCTCGGATAACCTAAATTAAATTCGGCCTTGTGCCACATCTGACCGTGTGGACGATTGGCAGATATCCCGCGGTTGGAGATTCATTGTGGAATTCATTTGACTCAATTCTAGCAGTTGAGTACTTCTTCTACGCGCCGCTGGCGAATCTTATATGTGTTGTTCTTGTCCTAAGTATTATCGTTCATTATCAGCCTTTGTGTGATTCTTCTATTCAATAACCTTCCCTAGGTTACAACAAAAACTTTCATACTCGGGCCACACGAAAAAGATGTGCAAACACCTAAATTTAATAGAAGCTTTCATATAGTTCAGAATCGCAAAGGGCAGCTGGCCTTTTTGGGGTCATTGATCAGTCGCGTAGATTATGAGTTGAAGAACATTCACAGGACAATAGTCGAACTTCAGTTCGCATCCTCCATACAACGTCAAGAAAGAGATCGTCTGCTGCCAACTACATCGGGTCAGAATAGCGATCCGGACGAGCCTGGAAGAGATAATTAGCATTATAAACACTCTTCAGAGTATAAACTAGTCTGCAAGCAAAATATCGTCTACTGAAATCAGGGAGAGAAGAACTGAGGACAACAATAAAAGAAAATCTGCCACGGTTTGTCTATCATGCATAAGGGTTACATCCGAAAAGATTCAAATAATATGTTTTCTGTACAATATGAGGACAGTATTCAAAAACAGTTCAACCCTTGGGAGATATCAAGTCCCTTCTGAAGAAAATATAACGAAGAACTGTACGTAGATCCATCCTGTGCACCTTTATCAAGGAATACAGTAAACGTAACGGAAGAGCATAGAAATTCCGTCGTCCGGGGTGAGACGGTGAAATCATTCTTGGCTGATTATGTTAGAGAAAAGGGTGGTCATTAACACCTGTGGAATTAAATAAAGATTATAGGGAAAAACACTAAAAAAAAATAGGACGATTAAAAGAATCAGCATCCATGTTATCTTCTGACAACCTGTTCAATAAATCAGGTCTCAATAGATGAACACTATTTAGGTATCTCTGAAAACAAAGGTCGCACTAGAATTCCACTATCTGAGTACATATTCCACCACTGGATTTTCCTAGTAGATTAAAATGTTGGTTAAACCCTAGTTGTCTTGCTTGCTAGCATATGTGAATTCAATCCCTGGGTTTGGTAGTGCCGAAAGGTCAGATACTCTTTTTCAGTGGAAGGAACAGGCAATCGACGCTAATGAAAATGAACTGATACAACATAATACTTAAATCTGAAAAAAACGGAATGAGAACAGTCTACTCCTGTGGGTTGAATAAAAAGTCCGGTTCAAAATTCCGAGGTGACATACACCTAGGCAGCAAGGTACAACGGCCGAAAAGTTGTGAATATAAAAGGTGTTTCATTAAGACGGATCAAAATCAGAAGTAAATAAATCAGTGTTATTGGTGAAAATATATTTATTTCTCTATTGGATCATGTTATTTAAGTCATGGCGATTATGTGTGAAGAATAATATCTCTCAAATGTCCGCCAAATCTGAAAGAAAAAGAAAAAAATCATTAGACGCTTAAACTTAATTCACATTTAAAATCGGTCCAAGTTATTTGAACACCCTTTATAACAACCTTAGTCTTTATTGTGTCAAGGGAGAGCCTTTATCTATCCTCTTTATTCTCTAGACCCCTACGATTTAATTTGTTTCACACAACTCGCTCATCATAAACATTTTAACCGTAACTCTCTACATTGAGTGGTTTTCGAGCTGTGTAGTAGGTGAACGGTAGTATTAAAAAAAAAAAACAACCAAAATAAGTATACTAGTTCGAATAATTCCTCACCTAAAACAATCCGGTATATAATATGATGATGTTGTTAGTGCAAGAGTGGCTTGAGTCGAAGAGGAGATTTATGCAGTCGTGCACCGATGAGTGTATCAATTTCGATGTGGACTGCGTAGAAGAACTAATGCAGTAGTATTGGCAACTTATGCACAAGATTTTATTTGTATCGAAATAAACACTCGTAAATATTTGTCCTTTGCATTTTTGTCTTTCTTTAGAAAATCTGTTATTAATCCATTTTCAGGATTTGAAGCAGACATTTAAACAAACTTTGAGCTTTATATATCAAACTGGAAAGCCTTCTGAACGAAACTGGCTCTTTTAGTATGGATTGAATAAATTTGATTTGAATAGCTAATCATGTCTCTTGAGGATGATGTAAATAAACATTGCAGTCTAAAACACAACAACACCTTCCAGATAAGAAGCATGGTGATTTACGACTACATTTTTAAAAGATTTTATTTATTTATTTTTGTACCCTATCGATTTGTGCATCGACACGATAAAAGCCGTTTTACTGTTTAGGACACAAAAATGAATCTTTTTGGACTATGCAGTGCAAGCGCTTTCTTGGCATATACAGTTATTATGTCATTACAAACAACAATATGGCCAATGAGTATAAAAAATAAATAAAACCTTACGTTCTTGTTTCTTCTGTGAAAAGAGCGAGTTAAGTGTTCCTTTTTATCCATTCATAATCTCTTTTTCCTCAGCGAGCGCTTCACCATCCGTGTTTCTTCTGAGGCATTGGTTGACTGGAAATACAAACGGAAGCTACATGATTTTGTCTGTTTATTTATCTATTTGGTGTATGTGGGGCCAGAGGGGAAAAAGCTAAGATATCGCTTTCTGATGTCACACACACACACACACACAAAATAAAAGAGGGAAAAAAATGACGAGAGGCGTTCGCAGGAGAATATAAAGACTAGCATTGACGCAGGAAGGAACAAACAAAATGGCGGCGAAAAGACGCAAAATAAAGCGGGAAAGAATTACGCTTAAGAATCTCTCTTCCTGTTTAGTGATTATTTATTTATTTATTCTGGTAGATGCAGAAGTAGATAAAAATGGGAGAGATGAATACAGAAATATGTGGGATTTGCTCGGATGAATAGTATATAAATTGATATATTTATGTCTATTTCTTACCACCGTGTTTATACGTCCATAAATGGGCTCATACATACATTTATATATATATATATATATATATATATATATATATATATATGCGTGTGTGTGTGTGCGTTTAATATTAATCTGTCAATTGATAGAACAGAACTCTGTTGTTCCTGTTTTCTTTCTTTTATTTATTTCTTTATTAATGTATCTCTTTATTCTCTTTCATTCATTGTCTCCCTTATTTCATTTATTAATTCTTCAATTCATTGCTTCTTTCGTAAATTTGTGGCGCTTCTTTCGCTTATTTTTTCTTTCTTGTGTTTTTAGTTTCTTTCTTTCATTCTTTCATTCATCCATAGTTTTGTTTATTTATTCACTGATTTGTTTCTGGTTTTCTTTCATTGTCCCTTTCTTTCGCTTGTTGCTTTTTTTTTTTATTCATTCATCGTTTCCTTATTTCATTCATTTATTGCTTCTTTTTCGTTCATTTGTTATTCGTCCCCCCCTTTTTTTTTGTCTTTTCTTTCTTTTTTCTTCAATTTTTAGTCTCTTTACTTTTTTTTTTTTTTTTAGATTTTTTCAACTTTTTCTCATTCTGCAAAATAATTATTTTGTTTTCATTTTTTCTTCCTTCTTAATTTTCCTTCACTTTTTTCTTTCATTTTGTTCACCTTTTACATCTATCTCCTTCCTCTCTTCTTCATTTTCTTTCCTGTTTTTTTTTTTTTCTTTTGTCTCTTTCTTCTTCATTTTCTTCTAATTATCATATTTGTTTTTTCTTTCTATCCCTTCTGTCTTCATCATTTTTTCTTACATGTTTCATATTTCTTTTTTCTTTTCATTTTCTTTGAATGTTTCTTTTCTTTCTCTTTTCTTTCTTTTTTAATTGTCTTTCGCCGTTTTCTTTCTTTGTTCTCCTTTCTTCGTTTTCTTTCACTTTTATGGTTCTATCTTATTTCTATTCTTCATTTTTTTCTTCTTCTATCAATTCTTCAACTCTTTTCACTCATTCTTTTCTCTTCCACTTCTTCCTTCTTATTTTTTTTTTCTTCTTTTTAATACTCAGTGAATGGTATGATTTCTGTTTACTCTCTCTTTGTTCTTTTCCTCTCTTTATCCCTTTCATTTTAAAAACTTCTCCCGATTTATTTGTACTTTTTCTCTTTATTCTTTTTTTTATATTCTATCGCTTGTGTTTGTCTCTCTAAATCTGAAAAAAAAAAACCGACCTTATCGTCAATCAGCTTGTTCCTTTCTCAAATGAAATCAACCATTGTGATCTACACATTATTTTGTTTTTTGTATATACGTTCATCATTTTCGGTGTATTTGTATTTCTCTCTTTCACTCTTTCTCTCTCTTCCTAGTTCTCTCTCTTTTCTTCTCGCTTTCTCACTCTCTCTATCTCCCTCGTTCTCAATTTATCGTTGTCTATTTAACTCTAACAGATCAATCTTTCTTCTTTTCCCTGTTTCTTTCATTCTCTGTTTCAAGTATATCCATCTCTCCTTACTTTAGTGGATGTTACTTTACTTTCTTTCTCACATTTTCTTAATCTCTCTTCCTATCTACTTCTCTCAAAAATCTTTCTCCAAGTTTATTTTCTTCTCCACTTGTTTTCTTTATTCTTTCTATTTTCTCTCTCCTCCAGAACAACGTTTTACGTTCGACTCCCACACTTTGGATAGAATTCCAAATTGTTCTTTATTTATTTATTTATTTTGTTCTTTTATTCTCTTTCATTCATTCATTTGTTCAATTGTCTCCTTTACCTTTCAGAACTTTCTCGACGCCTTCTGTGATGCAGGCGAGACTTCCTTCGGTTGTTTGATGGTCTACAGAAAGATTGCCGTTGCGACACGCAGGTGGTGGAGTCTTTCGGCGACCGAACTTGTCCTTCTTTCAATGTTGGCCACCTCAGCCACAGCTTCGTCGTCTTCGTCCTTTTCTTCCTCACCCAAGTGCATATCGCAGGACATCCCCATCTTTTTACCCGACGAGAGCCCAACGGTAAGATATTAACAAATCAATCCATCTCTTTTTCTTATATCGTTAAAAAAAAAATACTGTATCAAATCAATTTGTCCTTTCTGTTTTTATTTTCTTATTTCACCTTATATATATATATATATTGTTGCCATGTTTCTTTTTATATTTACCTTTCTGCAATTTTGTACCGGTTTGTTTGTTATGAATGATATTTTTTTTACCTTTTTCATTTTTGTTTCGTTTCTCGTCAGCTCATTTCATCTCGTTTCGTTTTGTTTAGCACCGTTTCATAATTTATACGTTCCCGTTAGCGTTTATCAACAAATGGAAAAGCTGTTTGTTTGTGATGTTTTTTTTTTGTTTGTTTTTTTTGTTTTTTGGGGTTTTTTTTACCTGTTGCGCATATTTTGTTTAGATGTCCTCTGTGTTCATCTTTTGGTTTAGATTACATATTTTCTTTTCGAATTATAAAACGTTTTAATTTGTATCTTTTTTTTTAAATTTTATTTTTATTTATTAATTTGTTATTATTATTATTGTTATTATTATTATTATTATTATTATTATTATTATTTATTTGTTATTATTATTATTATTATTATTATTATTATTATTCATCGAGATATGCACAGATACGCACGAAGTTTGCATTGAAACGTAAGAAAGTTGATAAAAGGTTCAATTTCATCAGCATGTTTCTCTCACACACACAAACACATGTCAACGTGTGTGTATGAATCTGTCACATTCTCAATATATGTTTATTGATCCGATATTTTTATAAATATTTTTAATATTATATTATCATACTGTTCTTTCATCATACTCAATCTTACCATGTTGTATGAATACATTTATATAAGCATATATGTTTGAGAACGTACAGGTGTATGTATACATAGATATGTAACCGTATGCATGTGCACACAAATACACAACATATATACGAATACATAAGTCCATATGTGTATGTATGTGTGTATAATAATAAGTATTTATCTATGTATCCAGACATGTCTGCAAGCGCATAGATATATGTATGTGAATCCGGGCATGAAAAGAGTATGTGTCAAAGCATTCATCTCTGGTGTAATCAAATTCACATCTAATACTTGATTAAACATTTATGCACTCGCATGTGTATGTACGTAGATTGGAGCAGGAATTTTACTACATTCATCGAATGGGATGCTTATCCGGACATTTCTGTCCCTCTTTTGGACATTTGAGTCTTTCAAAATCAAAGATTACTTTTTGTTCCTTTTCAAGAATATTTCAGTTCAGATTCAAAACCTCGCAAAGAGATCGACAAAAGAAATCTATCCAACGTTACTTAATACTTTTTTCCAAATATATATATATATATATATAATTGGTGTATATACATATATATATATATATATATATATATATATATATATATATATATATATAATATACTTGGTGTATATACATATATATATATATATATATATATAATATACTTGGTGTATATACATACATATATATATATATATATATATATATATATATATATACACTATACTTGGTATATATATATATATATATATATATATATATATATATATATATATATATAAAGACATCAATAGCGTCTTAAGCTTCTGTTTGCTCAACAGCTTTGGATTCTTTCAAGTATAAAATAATTTCTTGATGTACTTTTTTCTGTACTGATTTCCTTATATATATATATATATATATATATATATATATATACATATATGTGTGTGTGTGCGTGCGTCTGTGTTTGAAATAATCATTTTTCCAATACATTGCGTCGCATTCTGCATAGAAAATTGACCAAAGAAATGATTGAAAGAAACAGGGAGGACTTTGTTATAGATTCAATAATAAATGCTTTCATGAGTCGTGTGTATTTCTCAAGGGGAAAAAAGGAGGCTAATACTTCAGCATTGAGAATCCGTCTATTAAAATAGATTTCTTACACTTCGAATTGGTCAACTGGTCGTCCCTGGAGACAACGGTAAGGCACTAAAAAACCATTTCCGCTTTGGAAGATCATTTTAATCACCTTATTTGTCTTCGCAGTAGATGTCGCTCCGAAGAACAAACTTGTCGGCAATCAATATTTGATTAACAAAAAAAATCAAAAAATCTACATAATTTCGTTAATAATGTTTCAGGAATGATGCGAATAAAATATTCTCCATAAGGCAAATATTAAAACACTGAGATTGAAAGGCACACAATAGTGAGGGGCAATCAATAGTTGATTATTAACTAACAAGCTATCATCATCCTTGATTTTGTTCGTATTTCTGTTCTTTGTCACTTTCTTTATTGCATAAATGCATTACGTTTTAATTATATCTTCCAATATCTAATCTACGAGGCAGTTGGTAAAATATTATCATATTTCATACCATTAACCTAGCAACTATAACCGGCATTAGAGGGTTATATTCCTTTCTTTTGCTACGCGGTGGTTTCTTTGTCACAAACAAAATTGTCATAATTGATACAGTTTAGAAATTTTGGTAAACAGTATCATTTGACGTAATATATAAATAAAAGGAATAATAAGTGATGTTCAACTGGATGGCCAGAACCTGAAAGCTGATCTCTCCTCATACTTCCAAGCAGACTCCTTGCACTGAAAGTCTGTTTGGTCTAAAGCTCACTCTGGTCCTCAAATGGAAATCTTATCGGCTTCTTGCCTTGAACGTATGTTTGATCTAAAACTTACTCCAGTCCTCAAATGGAACTCGTATAAATTACTTGCCTTGAACGTCTGTTTGGTCTTAAACTCACTCCAGTCTTCAAATAGAACTCTTATAGGCTCCTTGCTTTGAATGCCTGTTTGGTCTAAAACTCACTACAGTCCTCAAATGGAACTCTTAAAGACTCCTTGCATTGTCTGTTTGGTATAAATTTCACCCGATCCGTAAATGAAACTCGTATAAATTCCTTGCCTTGAACGTCTGTTTGTTCTAAAGCTTACTGCAGACACCAAATAGAACTCATATAAGCACCTTGCCTTGAACGTCTGTTTGATCTAAAACTCGACTCTGGCCCTCAAATGGAAGATTGCTGAAGATACTGGAAGAATGATCGGTTAGTTGTATCACACTCCAAAATACCTAATTCCTACTGCCATGCTCTATCTTCACAAAATGCACATCAGACCCAGAACGGAGTACTACTGCCATGACTAAGCTAGTGCTGACTGGTCCTCACCGTCCCGTTTCAAAAGCGATTTGTAGGTCATTGTTTTTCTCACGACAGTCTCACTCAGCCAACCATTACTAGCCTCTCACTATTCTA
>OZ010600.1:20065035-20187535 GCA_963932145.1 Acanthosepion lycidas | reverse complement strand
GTGGATTAAATAGTAGACTAGAGTTTTCTTGCAGATTGACAACTCTGACTTCCGAACCGTCAATGAAAAACGGAAACCATTCCACTATCCTTCACAAGAAATAATGGCAATTCACAGATAATAAAGAAAAGGGAGCGATGATCGCTTACGCCCTGAGAGAACACGACATGAAAAGAAAATGGCGATATAATGAGAAGTCCCGTGGTCAGTAGCAGCACGGAACTAATATAAGAGTTCTTTGAAGTGAATAATCTTCAGGGTTTCCTGACATATCTTTTGGTTGGAAGTAGCAGAAAGGAACTTGGATGGTTATTGCAAAATAACATTTTTGTCAACAAGGAACTTGGATGGTTATTGCAAAATAACATTTTTGTCAACAAGGAGCTTGGATGCTTATGTCAAAATAACATTTTTGTCAACAGCAGCTGTTCCCGCACCTATGATACTGAATCTTTACAAGAGTCAGGCCAAAAATAGAGTATTGCTGTTATATCTAGGTTGGATCAGCCCAGTCCCCACTTACCCATCTTGATAGAATTCAAAAGCGTCTACGCAGACTTGTGGGTGATAAATTATTTTCTACCCTACAACCCTTTTCCAAAAGACGAAACGTTGCCAACCTCTTTGCTACTCTTTTTCTATTTCCATGGGATAACTTTCTTTTTTTTTTTTTTTTTTTTTTTTAAGAAAATATGGAAATGTTCATTATGGAAAGTGGAGGGAATGAAAAGATTAATAAATTTTACATAAAATAATTATATTATGAAATAAAAAGAGGGGACAAGAAAGCGAATTTCTACCCTCGAAATAATGTAAGCTCCTGTTGGCATAATAGTGATTTTTCAAGCGTAGCTTAGATGTAGCACAAGGCCAAAAGTAGGGGGCACCCAGTGAGCATCGAACTCACTACTCAGTCGTAATTGTTCAAGCGACACAAGCTTGCTAACCATTACACCGCCTCGAGGTACCCCTTCTGTGGGCATAGTAATGCAAAAACGTCCTCGTCTTTGTTTTTATTATCACAACGTTTCAGCCGTTGTGCCCTCCGGCCTTCATTGGGTGCATGTCATGGAATTTCGAAGTGAACAATTTATTTAATCTACGAGGGGTAGATTGTTCTCGTTTCGTTGTCTATCCCTGAGAATATCTTGTTGCTATTTAGTACTGCTCAGTTATTGCTCACCCTGTTTCCACTTTGTCTAAGTAAAAACTGCCCAGCCCAGGGATTGAACTCACAATTACTATATCATCAAATTCACGAACCAACGCTTTAATCCACGAGGCTATCCTAAATAAGAACTAGACGAGATATCTCTCGACATAGACAACATAACGACATCTGTTTTCTATGTAGATTAAATAAAAAGGTTCAGTTCTAAATACCCCGAAACTTAATCGGGATGATGCAACGAACGAAGCATTGTGATAATAATGACAAAGATGAGGATATTAGTTCGACTGTAAATAATGTAAATATTGTCAACTCTTTATCTCCCAGAAACTCAGACAGAAAATACAAACAAAAAAAATGCTGTCGTCTGCTTCTGTGAATTGAAAATTACATTGCAAGGAGAATAACACAGGAAATTATTAAAATAATATCATAGATTTAAAAAAACATCACAGTTGAAATTTTAATTTTTTCTGTAAAATTCCATTTTTAAGAATACAAGGTTTTTTTGGGGGTTTTTTTTAACCTAAAAAATAAGTAAAATGAACAAGAAATAGTAGAAAAGACGGAAAAACCAATTTTAATATTGTTTGACAGAATCCGAATCATGGTACGAGAGAGGTTGTCAACACTAAATCTTTAGCTTTTAGCAAAATTTAGATTCTTCGCTCTCTTTTGAAGTTGGTGTCATTCCCTTCCTTCTAAGTTTATAGCATCTTTTGACAACCGGTGGGGGTGACAGTGGCCAAATCGGCCTCGGTGATGGTGGTGGTACTGACAGATAAAAGTGTCAACTGTCTTCATCAAGTGTAACTGAAAAGTCTCCCTCTGCTAAGTCACCCGTACTAACAGATCATGCATATCAATCTTGTCGCACCAGTCGACGTCACCCCTTGTTCAGTTCCTTCAATAGAGTCGGAAAAAAAAATCCATTTTTAAAAATATTGGAGATAATAAAAGAATAAAATTAAGGTTTTATCTTTTCATATGGGTGTTGAACAAAATTTCCCAAACTTTGTAATAGCGCTAAATCCAATATAAAAATAATTTAAAATCATATATATATACACACACACACACACACACACATATATATATATATGTGTGTGTGTGTATATATATATATATAATAACCGAATCGGTAAATACAGGTAAATCGGTAAATACGAGCGGGCGATCGTATACAAATACATATTTATATATATATATATATATATATATATATATATATATATATATATATATATATATATTACGAAATAAACATAATACCTTACATTAATTACACAACGCCGAGTTTCATGTCGGAGCAATTGTCAAGTGCTAGAATTATTATATTTTATTTTTTAAATAAACATAATAATTCCAGCACTTGACATTTGCTTGGACATGAAACTCGGAGTTGTGTAATTAATGTAAGGTATTATATATATATATATATATATATATATATATATATATATATAAGATAAACCTAAGGAGCCAGGCAAACCTACCTAGGTTTCACTTAAACGGATCGTCAGGGTAATGAGGGCCAGTATTACTCTGACGATCCGTTTAGGTGAAACTTAGGTAGGTTTTCCTGGCTCCTTAGGATTATCTTCGTGTATTGAGCCTTTTGTCTTTTACTCGTCTTGGAGTTTGTTTTTTTTTTCTTTGGACTCTGAGCTTGAACTCTGGACGATTGTTTTCGCCTCAGTTTCATGTTCTTGGTTCTTTCTTTTCTTATTCCTCATTTTTCCTTGGGTACTGGTTTGTTGAATTACAAGCCGAAATACCCAAAGTTTTTCCAAGCGAGTACCACCATTTTATTATATATATATATATATATATATATATATATATATACAGCTACCCCAGAGACAGCCAGTCTTAGACATGCACGTGTTAATGCAATGTCTACGTTTTGGAGAAGAACCCCAAAGCCACGCACCCACCAACCGACAGTGATTAACGAAGTCCGTAGTCGAATAAAGAATAATGTTGCGTATGTCAGATTAGGTCTCATGTTTTCATTAGTAACCTTCGACAATAACATTATAAGGTTCTCTCAACTCCTGTTACAAGAATTCCCCACGTTTATCGGAGTCTAGCAGAAAGAAACAAGTGCTAGAAACCTGAAAATCGAACTCCCAACACAGTAGTAATGCACGTTAACCATTGCTCAAGTGCTTGTTATATCAATAATGGCGAATAGATAAGGGAAGTAAATCCTATAAATTAGGATGCATTTATTTATACATCCCTGAAGTACCGGATAAATTAGCTCGTAAAAGTATATCAAAATCCGTAATTATCCCGTTGAATGTCCCCACCCCTGTAAGCACCAAGCAAATTCACTGATTATCCTATTAAAACTTACGACCACACCATAACGTTTACGATCCAGAAATGATCACTTCAAATTAAGAGACTAAAAGAACGTGTTAACTTGAAGAGTTTCAAGCATTCTTCAAATATACGAAGAAAACACGTTGATTTTTCTATCGTCAATTTGAAAAAAAAAAAAGTTTAACTTTGATCGCCAAATGGTGATGGTCATTTTTTTTTTTTTTTTCCTTTTTTGATAAATTTATTGTAGTTTTATTCTTGCACGCACTTAAGCTTTTCGTTTCGCATTTTTACTTTACTGAGAATAATTCAAGGAAATAAAAATGAAAATCAAAATGGATAGGTGGGATAAAAATAAAATATAAAAAGATGCGACGCGTTGAATTTCAAACGAAACGTAAGAGGCAATAAAAGTTCACTGCAATCTATTTACTTGATGATAAGAACATTAGCGTAATGTTTAGCGTTAAACGTGCAAGAATTTAAACTTCTTGCCTTATAATTCCTTCCCCCAAGTACTTTCCTCCCATTTAACTTGTTTCGATTCTCTCTCTCTCTCTCTCTCTCTCTCTTTCTTATCCTCTTCATATCTATATTAGTCTACTTACACCTTCTTCCCTGTTAATCTGTTCTTCTCTCTTCCTCTCTCTATCAGTTTGTTTGCATCCTTATCCCTCTCTCTCAGTTTTTTTTTTTTTTTTTTTTTGTATTTCTCCTTGTCTATCGGTCCGTTTTCTCTCTCTAGGCTTCTCCTTTTCTCAATTTGTTCGTATCTGCTCACTCTTTTTATCTGTCAGTTCGCATCCACCCTGTCTCTCTATCATTCTCTCTCTCTCTCTGTATCTGTTTGTATTTATCCCGCTCTGTCATTCTGTTCGTAGCTCTCTCTCCCTCTCTCACAGACTTTGTTCTTATCCACTTCTCTCTCTTTCTATCAATCTGTTTGTGTCCACTTCCTTCTCCCTTACAGTCTGTTTATATCCCTCTCTTCCTGTCAGTCTTATTTTATATATATATATATATATATATATACATACATATATATATATATATATATATGTAATTGCGCAGTCCGTTTCATGCTTGAACGCAATCTTAAGGCCCGAAACAGACTGTTGCTCGTTGGTGTTGACCTCATTGTCGACTTATATATATATATATATATATATATATATATATATATATATATGTGTGTGTGTGTGTGTGTGTATCACTCTTTTCATTCTGTCCGTAGCTCTCTCCTCTCCCTGTCAGTCTTTTCGATATTCAGTACTTTTGTCAATCTATCACTCTCTTTCTCTCGGAGTCTATTCGTATCTCCCCTCTGCGCCCGTTCTATCCCTCTCTCAGTCTGTACATATTTACCACTCTTTCTTTCACTGTAATAATTCTCTCGTCTGTCCGCATTTATTTCCCTCCCACTCTTTGTCTCACGCTATCAGATGTTTCTTGATTTATCTGCCTATAAATAATATCTATCTTTCTATCTATCTTTCAAAATTTGCTTTTATTGAAGCTGATTTTCACTCTCGGCATGTGGCTGTTATAGAAATGACGGCAAGAAGTGTTTTTTTTTTTAAACCTCCACGTAAACTTATATTTATTGAGTAAGCAATGCACAAAAACACCATCTGCCGAATCATACCATTTGCCATAAAACTAAAAGATTTACAAATTAGTTTATGAAGGAGTTCTTTTTTATCATCGACATACACGCCCGCTCGCCGGCTCGTAAATAACGCAAAAAGGCATCTGCGAAGTCGTGAAGTTCATTCAAGAGAATTAGGACATGATTGAACTCTCGTTCATAGACTTCTTTACATTTTTTTGAAGATACAGAAATGAGACAGTATCAGTGTAAAGTTAAAGTATTAACTCTACAAAATTAAAACTACTTGATAGCGTCCTTAGGAAGAGTTAATTGGGAATTGTGTGCATGGATCATCATTTGAAGTACGATAAACGTTACGTCACTTCTGCTATTGGACGTATTATCTTGATATGTCGATGGATATATCCTGTTATCTGTAATTTTCTTTGAGAAATTAGATAAAAGAAAGAACAAAACTATTCAAATAAATTATCTGAAATGAACATATATGCAAGGTTGGATTAATTTTTGATGTAAATGGAATAACCTGTCACCCCCATGAGGGACTACACTATAGGTAGTAACTACCTATAAGTATCCGTAAGTCAATAGACTACAGAGTCTAGCTGCGACCTGTTCCAGCTAAACAGTCGAACTCTCTGTCTTCGGGCAGAGAGGAACCCAGACGAGGCTCCGCCGAAGGGCAGAGTCTCGTTCGGGGAGGTAGACTGCCCCTGAACCCGTTTATGCGGGTTCAAAAAAAGGGAATATTTTTGGCCAAGCCTACGGGCTCGGAGAACCCACGTTAATCTGGCCTTGTGCCACATGCAACCCTCGTGGTGGAGGTAGCTAAATATACTAGCTGCAACCTATTCCAGCTAAACAGTCGAACTCTCTGCTTTCGAGCAGAGAGGAACCCGGACGAGGCTCTGCCGAAGAGTAGAGTCTCGTTCGGGGAGGTTGACCAACCCGATCCCGTTTATACGGGTTCTATGGTCATTTTTTGTTCGAGCCTTCGGGCTCGTAAGACCCACGTTAAACCCGTGTTTGGAATGTCGAACTGAACCCTTTATTTCGCTCACTCGGGTAGACTGTTCTAGTTCCAGTGCGCGAAATAAAGGGTTCAGTTCGACATTCCAACCACCTGAAAAAGGCCAGAGCGTACAACGGCCGAAACGTTGTAATAAATATGGCAACAAAGATGAGAACAATAGTCCGAATAATGTAAATAATTTGCAATAAGTTTACTACTTCAAGCTCACTTAAATGTCGCAAAAAATGTAGCACAAGTAAAAATTATCAAAGACGGGCGAGTTAGAGAGGGCTCCCTACTGAGGAGGGGTGCCTATAATTTGATTAGTCTACGGGCCCCAAATGTTTATAATCCGGCCCTGCATGTATTAGGTTGGTGCAAAAATAATGACGTAATAATGTCGTTTTTTGACGTATTTTTAACGTCAAAAAACGACATTATTACGTCATTATTTTTGCACCAACCTAATATAATAATAACAAAAGTAATAGTAATAATTTCTTATCGCATCAGTAGTTATTTCGTTCTGTGATACGAAAAGTTATGAAAAGTTCTCGGCCCAAACAAATTCCCAGAAATTTACGAATGAGCGCACATAAGAATCTGTATCTTTTTATTTCATATTTATTTATTTTCGAATCTTTCTTGATTGGGCTGCGAACGGAGAACTTTGCAAAATGCTCTGCTACGTACTAATATTAGGGGATTAGTTTATTACTTAATAACAATATAAAACTGAATCCGCAGTTTGTGACCAGTAGAATCTTATATTAATACGACAAAGAAGTGCAGAAAAGTTCTCCGCTCGACCCACTTCCTAAAATCTAACCAAATGACCAGACATCAGAACTATTTTTTGAAGGGTTCCTTGCTCGAACTGGGAACTACTCAGCATCCATTATACACAAAAATTTTAATATATTTGGTGAAGGTACAGAGGAAGACGTAAGATCGTGCTTTTTCTTAAGGTATTCATGCAAAGTAAATATAATAAATATACGAACAGAATTCGAAATCACTTCACTGATTTCATTTCTCTTTCTGTTAACAGAATAAACTGATATATTTTTATATATGTGTAAACATTCAGATATATAGATATATAAAAATTCAGATATAAATATATAAAAAATACATAAAAATTCATATATAAATATACAAACTATATAAAAACTCAGATATAAATATATAAAATATCAGATATAAATATATAAAAATATATAAAATACCAGTTATAAATATATATATATATAAATATATAAAAATTCAGATATAAATTTATATAAATAAATAAAAATTCAAATATAAATATATAAAAATATACAAATATAAATATATAAAAATTCATATATATATATATATATATATATATATATATATATATATATATATATATGATTTCTTAGTTGATTGCTATTATATTCACACCGCTACTCTAGAGATTCGTAGACGAACCTTTGTGCAATTGTTCGGTCTACTCGTCAGTGGGTAACAGCAAATGTCTGTCAATTTTCTCGTATTCGTTATTTTTATATTAAGTTAAAAAAATTTTTATTGGTGTTATATTGATTATTTTCTTCGTTGGCGTTCGTATATGTCAGATTTCGTGGTTATTTTTTCTTTTCATAATTCTCTTGTCTCCGTATATTTTCTCATTATTCCTTTTCTTTCTTTCGGATCTGAGTGTCAAAAGATGACGTAACAATTTTATATCCGGTGTCAGAGACAACTTAACATTTGGGCTAATTTTCCGGAATATTTGGGGGTTTAGGTATCTTCTATTTTTTTTTTATTCATTTCTTGTTGAAATAACTCATTTTTTATTTATTTCTTGTTTAAGTAATTGTTTTGTTTTTTAATTAATGCTTAAATGGCAAAGAGAATATTTGTTCATATGTCTTCATTTGATCATTATTTCGTTTTTCTTATTTAGTATTCAATGGTTTGTATTTTACCTGTCTTGGTTTTATTAGGATGTTAATTATTGAATGTCAGGTTTATAACTGTATATAACTTATTTATTATCTTTTGAATATACATACACACAAACACATATGCATATGTACATCTATATTAATATATTATTTAATATTTAAATGCCGATATATATATATATATATATATATATATATATATATATATATATATATATATATATAATTGTATATTTAGGCAGTAATCCTTCATTTATACATGTTTCATTAAAGACGGTAGACAAGATATTACGATTAAGTTCTTTATTTAATTTTTCTTGTGTTCGAACAAGTGTTTTCTTTGTTGCACACAGAGTGTAGAAATTGTCCAAATGTTCTATCATTCCGAGCGCATTCGGTTATAGTTTTAGCCATTATCAAGGATGATTTTATTTTTTCAAGTTGGGTGTGTGGCTTGTGTATATGTTTTTAGTGTTATAGAGATGTTTTGTTTTCCGAACACGCTCATCACATTGTGGCTGTGTTCATAGTTAATATTATTAAGTGTTGGCTTTTTCTTTTTTATTATTAAGGCTTTCATTATTTTCAATCTTTTGTTTTTACATGTGGATGAGGGTTTTATGTTTGCATTTTCTACTAGTATGTATGGTAAGTTTGGGTGTGTGTTTAAATGGATTCTAACATAGCTGTGGTCAGACAGGTGTAACGTAAGGCGTCTGGATAGGCATGTAGTTGTGTGAACGATGTCATTATGAATTCGGTTTGATCAGGAACACAGTTCTTTAAGAGGTATTGGAATTCATAGATAATGTTCGTTCGTTATAATTTTGATTTTGCTGGTGTATTATTTTTTTTTAGGATAAGATTGGCTGTTTTAAATAAAAACTTAAACGTGGTACCTTGTCTGTCATCTTTAATGAAACACAAACACACACACACACACATATATATATATACATATACATATATATATATATATATATATAGGTCAGAACGAATAGATTACAATTCCAGTTCGTAACATTTAATTTAAAAGAGGGCCCAATACAGAGTAGAGCAATATATATATATATATATATATATATATATATATATATATATATATATATATATATAGTCTTAAGAATACCCAGGACACTTGCAGACCTTGTCAAAGTCGGCAGAATACATAAAAATCAGTTAGACTACTTAAATCTAGCGTTTGTCAAAGGCATTTTCACACACACATATGCCTAACTGCAGAAGTGGTCACCTCCCAGTCATATGCAATTTAAGTGAAAAATTACAAAATTAAAAAAAAATAAAGCAGTCAGTGCCTAAACTGTAATATTACAAAATCCGCAGTAACTCTATTTGCAGACAAACGTATGCAGTTATGATCAAATATGAACATTTGAAACAGTTCGGAGATTCAAAGTGGAATACATTAGGGAAACTCTCGTGACAACATATAAAAATAAGGTACCGGATATTTCTACGTATAAGGCGACCTTTAAGACGAATTGAAAGTATATAGCAACTTTTCATGAATTTATCCTATGTTTGTAGTATAAGACGACTATTTATTGATTATATAAAGATGATGTTATTGGAAATGTTGTTACTGTATCCTTAGAAATTCAAAATAAATGAAATACAAAAACAATTCTATATCATGCTTTTCCTATACATCCCCTACAAGGGAAACCATTGTTTTGTTTACATTTCATCATTTCAAGTTACCATATATTTCTGCATATAAGGCAACCTTTAGTTAAGATGAGGTTAAAAAAAATATAGCAAATTTTCATGAATTTATCCTATACCTGTAGTATAAGATGACTGCTTATTGATTATATAAAGATGATGTCGTTACTGTATTCTTAGAAATTCAAATTAAACGAAAGAACAAAACCGATTATATATCATACACATATTTTTCCTACACACGTTCCTTAAAAGGGAAGAAATTGTTTTTGTTCGCGTTTCATTACGTGATCTCTTGCGAATACTGACTCTTCTTCCTTATATCTAAGCAGTTACAAACAACCTGGTGTACTAATGGCCATTTATTTATATTTCATTGACAATCACAAAATACCTCTAATAACAGTACGATAATGTACGATAATAGTATATTCCATTGCTGTGAACGCAATCATAACTCGATGTTTACATTTTCTCATCTGAACTTGCATACTTACAACTTGATTTCATTGATATGAAATTATTCTTCGAATAGGCAGTTTATCATGAAGTTATGCCAGTAATATATAAAGTAGAATTGTTTTTTTCACTTTTATTATAAGTTTATTTGATAATGTGAATCTTTTCATGTACGCACTGAGGTCGAGGCTATTCTACCGACAAACATCACTCAGAATTTAAGGTTTCTGTTTTAGAATTGTAGCATAAGACGACCCCCAATTTTTAAGGGTGATTATTGAAATTTAAAGCTCGTCTTATACGCGGAAATATGCGGTAATTCTTATACATTATGTCATAATTGACCAGCTACGGGTTAAATGACAGAGCAGACTGAACTCACGAGCCTTAGTTGACAACCACTCTGGAAAAAGAGCGACTATGGAGAAGGCAACAAGAAAACACTACACTATTAAATAAAATGAATCTGTTGAGAGCCATTATCACCTACATCCTGAAATAACATGGCACTTGATAAAAGATTGGTTAAATAGAAGAGTAGACTGGACTATCTAGCCTTGGTTAGCAGTCAGTCTAGAAAAAAAACAACGAGAAAAACAACAGAAGACCATTACACCCTCTTTACCAAGAAGTCATTGAAATTCACAGATATTAACGAAGAGGAAGCTGTGACGCATCACAATCGCCTGTGTCCTGTTATGACATTAAAAAATGTCATAATAACCCAACATTTTTTTTTATTAGTACACTGTTTTAAAACGAATCTGGTCGTAAATTAAAAGCCGCTCACTTTTTGCGACACTTTTTTCGCGGGGTTGAAGGGACCGGTTGGAGTCGGCCATTTTTGTTGAAATTAAGCATTCACAGATATCCAACTGTACCGTCCACACACACACACACACACACACACACACACACACACACACACAGGGCGTTTGTGCTCTGTTCTTCCGATGCAGTGATTAGAAATAACGGAGGTTACCTAAGCGGTGACTACTTGCAGAGGAAAAGACATTAATAACTGGTGAGAGTTAAATTGGCCTATCGATGGAAAGGTCAGGAGAGGTGCGCCCGATAGAATGACTCTCTCTCTCTTTCGTTTCTCCCGAGGGTTCCCGCTTTCGTCCCATGCCTCCTTTCGATCGTCGCTTGTCGGAAGATGACCAACTCTCGATTGGTCCGTATTCCCCGTGTCCTCGGTTGAGGTGAACAGAATTGACCGGGTCAGCCTGCCGGTTCTTGTCGAATAGATTGCCTGTAGAAATGTAGTGGTCAACTTGGACTCTGCTGTCCGTATCAACCGCGATTCCGATCTCTAACCAAACTCATTTTCTCATTTGTTATTGCGTTGTGTGTGTGTGTGTGTGTGTGTGTACATGCGTGCATTGATAGATAGATATGAACAAAATGGGATAGGTAGATAGGATCAGAATGGGATGGGTAGATAGATAGGAACAGAATGAGATAGAAAAATAGGAACATAATGAGATAGCTAGATAGGAACATAATCATATAGATAGATACAGGATGTGATGGTCAAATTGTCGCCATTTTATATTTTTAATTTCGCGCATGCGCGTGGTTTGTTTTTGATTTTGTCGACTGCACAGTATAGTGAGGTCAGTTGGGCACCGTCTGTGAGAAAAGAGCATCATGACGCAATTCGATCTACCAGAAATTTGGAAACGGCATGCTGTACTGCTTGGCATTCGCACCGGAATCTCCAATACGAACATTTCAGTGTGTTCGGATCTTGAGCTGAGGACATTAAGAGGATTAGGAAAGAGTTGGATGAGTCTAATGGTAATTACGAAGGTGTTTGGAGTGATCACTAATGATGTCGACGTTATGCCTCCATTCACCTTCCCACAAGGCCACAGACTCAACACGGAGACCTACATCAAGTGCCTTGAGGAGGTAGTCCTGTATTGGGTCAAGGTGGTGGCTGCTGGAAAACCCTGTGTTTGGCAACAAGACTCTGCACCATGCCACACAAACAGGTGAACCCAGCCATGGCTGTCAGACAATTTCTGCGATCACATCACCCCTTACATCTGGCCACTTAACTCTCCAGACTTCAACCCACTTGATTATTATGTGTGGGGCGCAACTGATTGTAACCCCAACAAAACTCCTTGTAACACCAGAGATGAACTGAAGGCAAGGATTATGGCAGCATTCACCAACTTACACAAGGAGACCGTCCAGAAGAGTTGTTGGAGATTCCAAAGTCGCCTGTAGGCCGTGTTTGAAGCCAATGGCGATTTTATTGAATAAATTTACTCTTTAGAATTTCAAGATATTTTTGTACAATGTTGCTAAATATATCTGTTAAAATTAGATGTCTATGTCATTTTTACTTTTGCGTAATTTAGCCGACAATTTATCCCTGGAGATAGCTTGGGGCATAATAATATATATAGATAGGAATATGATGATATAGATAGATAGATAGGAACAATTGATAAGTAGTCAAATATCCTCACATACATAGATACACAATACAGATTATGTATGTAATAGTCTAACCCTACCGTAAAAAATTGCTAATAATTATCTTTAAGTTTTTCATATTTTGCAAATACAATGCAATTACTATAGTACTGTCCAATTAACTGGAAGCCAAAAATAATTTCAAGCTTAAATTATGGCGTTTTATTTATTAAATTAAAAATAGCAGTAAATTCTATTTCTAATGCACCATTTAAAACACGGAAAATAGGACATCTTTCTGGTGATGTAGAAAGATTCTACGCACAGACATTACTCACACACACACACACACTTTTATGTGTATATATATATATATATATATATATATATATATATATATATATATATAATTTGTGTAGTGTCTTATGAATTGAAGTGTGTTTTGTGTGTAGAACAGTGCGTACACTTGCGATTGTATATTTGCGCGTGCATGGTTTTGTGTGTGTGTATATTTGTATGTTTAGTGAATTCAAGCTTAAATTATGGCGTTTTATTTATTGAATTAAAAATAGCACTAAATTCTATTTCTAATGCACCATCTACAACACAGAAAAATAGGACGTCTTTCTAGTGATGTAGAAAGATTCTATGCACAGACATTACACACACACACAGATATATATATATATATATATATATATATATATATATATATAATTTGTGTAGTGTTTTATGGATTGAAGTGTGTTTTGTGTGTAGAACGGCGCGTACACCTACGAGTGTGTATTTGCGCGTGCATGGTTTTGTGTGTGTGTGTGTACATTTATATGTTTAGTGAAGTGTATGTATCTTTCTGTAGGTAAGTCGATAAGTCTGTTGCCTAAACACAAAATAATCATTTACTTTACTCAACTTGTCACTGCACTTAATCCAACGTTTTTCATATCAAAAGTCATATCGATCGTACATTATTTCATATCAAAATTCAGTGATTTGACTTCGTAGATGGAGCATGGCGACTCCTTGCTGTAAAGGGCTGAACTTGTAGAAATAAATAGTGGAACCCATCTGGATATTTACCATAGAAATAGAGTATGCGTCAGGCTTGTAACTTTTCGCCTGTGGAGAAAGAGGCTGTAGACGGGAAAATAAGTGTTCTCCCCCACCACATGAACTTGTAAACGATTTTTGAACACTAATAAAGCTTAAAGGTGAGGATTGGGCATCTCCTAACCAGATGATAGCAATACTTCATTTTGAATCTAATCTGACTTTTGTCAAAATAAAGCATGGTAAAAGGAGTTGAGTACTTCCTGAAAACGAGCAAGACTTTTATACACGCACGCACGCACACACACATACACACACACACACACACACATATATATATAGAGAGAGAGTGAGACTTGAAACCAAAGAAGATATATATATATATATATATATATATATATATATATATATATATATATATATATATATATATAATGTGGGTGTGATGGAGAAGCTCTATTGTATATGTGTATACACTTGTATATCAGCATGTTTCGACTTTATGCATAAGATTAGACCAGTATGTGAACATGCATACACACACACACACACACACACACACACACACACACACACATATATATATATATATATATTTATATATATATATAATGTGTGTGTGTGTCTGTGGTGTATATATGCTGAAATATTTATATCTGTTTAGTTTGCTTAAACGTTCACTACGCATGCGTGAATGTCAACGGTGTAATTTTCTTCTGAATGGAGAAAAAAAAAATAGAAATACAGTGACAAGCCGCTGCATTGTAAGCACTATCATACGCCATATATATCAGACACCACTTTGTCAGACTGTCGATCTTGCAACAAGACAGCAAAAATTGCATGTTAATGGAGAACATATTTCACTTCTACTGCCATGCCACCAATAACCAGATTGTGAGTCAACAATAAATTATGAAACATTACCTTCGGTTCATTTTACGGCATATCAACTTTTTCTAGGATATTTAATGCCGAATAATGTCGCTTTGATAAACAATAGTAAGGTAGACATAGATTTGGTTTGCTCGAGAGTAAAATAGGGAGACATAGTTTCAAATTGTATGCGAGTCGAAAAGTAGATATAGGTTCAGTTTATATGAGAGTCGAAAAAGGAGACATACATTCAATTTGTATGTTAGTCAGAACGGTCGACAGTTGTATGGTTTGCATTTGATTTGAGAAAATTCCGTAAACAGTACGTCCCTTTTCTTGGGTGGGGTGAGCTATCTATCTGAACCGGCATGTATTCGGTGTATTCTTGATACTATCCCACAAGGCCTCAATACTTTCGGAGCAACCCTGTCTATGCGTGTATATGTACACACAGATGATGCTCACATATAAGAGTGTAAATACCCATGTGTGTATGATTTCACCTCCCCCATATATATATATATATATATATTTATGTGTGTGTGTGTGGAGAGGAAGAGAGAAATATTCGTACTTATTGAAGGGAAATGTAAGATGATGATGATTATTATTATTATTTCTCTTCACGCTTAGCCTGTCGAATAACATTTAAAGGGAGCGACAGATCAATAATATTCCTATTTCTATGATTATTGATCCCTTTTCGAATTGTGGGAAACCTTTTCTCCACCCCTGCAGCTGCCACACCTGCCCGTTTCATTTCGCGTCCCAAATCCTGTTCCCCTGCGCAATGAACATGAAAACAGGTCACAACATAATTGAACATACATTTATCAACGCACGCACGCACGCGCACACACATGCGTCCACGCACTTTCTTTCTCTCTTTCTCTTACCCCTATATATATATATATATATATATATATATATATATATATATATATATATACTCTCGATTGGATATTGCGTCATGAAGCATAGGTTACGATTCTAACTCGCTATTACTACTGCAGTGCAGTTGATCCTCATTGGGCAGTTCATATTTGTAATCTTATACTATTAATCAATATAAATCATCTTAGCTCGTGAATTAACTGTTCACTTCCTTCTTGTGCCAGCTGTCAGCGAATGACTGGCGCAACATTATCTTCCCAACCCTATTCCTCCCTGTACCGTACTAAGGCACGTCCATCCACACATTTACCAGAAACCTATCACTGGATAAGTTTGTTTCTCCATCGAAACAGGTCTCTTGTGAGCCACTGTATTGGCTTTCACTGTGTACCGCTTACAAAGGATAGCGGCAAATGCTGGTAGCTATATAACCTCATATAGTAAATGTATTAAAATTTATATTGATGAAATACAACGAAGTTTAAAAAAAACGTATTTATGAACACAATAGAACTATAAAAATCGGGGATACATTAAATTCTTTATTCTCCCATATACAACATAAAAACCATGCTTTCGATTTTGAAAACTCCAAAATGACCAAATTTAATAATCCTAAATCATCTAGAAGAATTATTGAACAAGCTATATCTCGATTCAAATAGATTAATAAAAAAGTAGTGTTTTCGTAACATATCACCTTTTTTTTGGCTAAGAAAATGCATAAAATTAATATTAAAATAGATACTAGTTAAGCATTTTAATAACATTTTATTTTAAATTTTATTTTAATTTCATTCTATTATTATTATTATTATAATACACCTTTAAGTGCCGAATCTATCTGCGTCATTTATTTTCCTTGAAACCTAAATAATATTATCCGAAATTATAATTTCGATCATGAGTATTCACTAATTATATATATATATATCCGTTATTTTTCTTCTTATATCTTTGTTTTATCCCGTATCAAATCATAATTGACATATTTTAACATTTTCCAGTGTATAAATTTCATTCATTTGTTTACAGATTCTTATTTTTAAAGTTTGTTAACTATTAAGAAATTTTCAAATTAACCTCAGCGTTTTTATGTAGTAAGGCTGTGATGGTAACGATGTTTTCCTGAGATCTTTTCAATTGTTCTGGAGATGCTCTTACACAGCGAAACGTTAAGAGAATAAAAGTAACCATCCAACTGGCTTTCGCAAATCCTATCTCATAGATCTCTCATCTCAAAGATGACAATTTCAATATATCAAACAACACACGGACAAAACAACAATGATAGTCCGCCCTTGCTTCATAAAACGAGCTGCGACGGTTTGTCGTTACTTTGAAATTTTTCATGCAGCAAGGGCGGACTATCATTGTTGTTTCGTCTGTGTGTTGTTTGATTTATTGAAAGTGTCATCTTTGATAATAGCTTATGTAAGCCGAAAGCTTAGATTGGATTTAAACATGTATCAATGTGGTGTTTTCCTTTCGTCTTTCAATGATAATGTGATTAAATTTATCAGACAATATGAAAGGAAGTTACTTAAAATAAATAGACAAAACTTGTCTATATTATTTACTGAAACATGCATCACTGATATAGATAAGTAGATAGATACTAAGTTCTAGGTTTACGACGGTCCCGACCTATGAGAATTCGTGATTACGATGCAATCTCCATAAATCTTGTTTCGACTTCTGCTGTTTGCTTTGTACACAAGACAAGACGACATGGTTCAATTCCTGGTTGTACGCCATATTGGATTGTTATGCATTTACTCTCTTTCGCTTGTGAAAACTTACGCCCCTTCCTTATGGCTACCAAGCGTAGTGTAACCTCTTCCGATAACAGTGCTTGGGAGAAAAGGAAAGCCATTACCATGGAAGTGAAATTAGACATTGTTAAATGCCTTGAAAAGAGAGAAACAGCGACGGACATTGGCCGCTAGCTTGTCTTGAGTCGTTTAACTGTCGCTTAAAACATGTACATATGTATACACATATTGAGCTTCTCTGTAAGACATAAGAACATTTTTGTTGTTAAACTATTAGGTTGGTGCAACAATAATGACGTAATAATGCCGTTTTTTGACGTATTTTTTAACGTCAAAAAACGACATTATTACGTCATTAATTTTGCACCAACCTAATATAAGTTGGTGACTTCCCGACAAAAAAGAAAAAGAAACTCACATTTGTTTTTCTTTCTTCCCCTGTTTTGTTGCTGCTTCCGAGTACTGACAAAATATTGCGCTTCTTCATGTCATCTACCGAAAGCCAATGACATCACTAGCAATAAATAAACAAGTTTCTTCAAACAATTTCCTTTCATTATATGTGTGGAGTGTGTAGCCATGGTCAAATGCAAAATAAGTAACAGAACTGCCCAACAAACAGAATTGACAAAATTTGCAATAAGTAAGAACGAGAAAAAGAAAAGAACATGGCAAAAAATAATATAAAGCAAGCAAACAATATATACAAAGGCAAATTAACAGTCATAAGACACAAATTCCACAAATTAAGAATTGGGGTCGACATACAAGAGTAAGTTCGGATCAGTGAACGTAGCGTTCTCAGTTCAAGATAAGACAGATCAGGACTGTGTCAGATGAAACTGAGAAACAGCTTATTTTATTGGCTCGGAAAAAATCCCAGCATGCATTTGTGTGCTTCTGCCTATAAATTGGGGGAAAGGCAAGTGTTTTGCAGTCATTCCTAGTAAAGATTCAACAATATTTATAACTTTCATTTCATTATATATATTATATTTATGTCCTCAATGTGTGTTTTGTCCTAATTATGTTACCATGTCATAGAACTATGTTGTTTATTCCTAGAGTATTACTTGACAAATGCGTTAGCATAGGTGATTGACATAAGTGCTTATTCACGGAAAATCTGTTTATCATCCATAAACATGGCTGATGCTAAACTTCAAGAGAATGACTCATTGCGCCTTCTTGGACTAACGTTTTCAGCTGAGACGAAGTGGAAAGAGAATATTGAATCAATTACTAAGTCTGCATCTAAGAAAGTTGCTTCACTATGTCGTGCTAGACAATCTTCCTCACCAGAATCTATCTTATCTATTTATAAGTCTACTATTTCTCCTCGTTTTGAATATTGCTGCTACATCTAGTTTGGTGCATCTGCTATATATTTAGAAATTCTTGATAAAATCTAAAGAAGAATCTGCAATGTTATTGGTCCTGACCTGGCATCTCAGCTTCACTTACTTTCTCATCGCCATAACGTAGCTTCCCTGTGTCTTTTCTATAAATACTTTCATGGTAACTGTTCTTTCCGCTATGGTACCTAGACTTTATGAATTTAAGCACAGTACTAGATTGGTGGCAAGTTCTCATCATTTTATAGTTGAAATAGCTAGATGTAACCGTAAGTTCTATGCTAACTGTTTCTTCTATCGCACTTTTCGCTTGTGGAACTCTTTTTCAGCTACTTGCTTCCCAGTCAACTTTGATCTTTAAAAATTTACATGCAATGTCAATCATTATCTTATGTTTTCTTAATTCTCGTTCTTTTATTTTTGCGAAAGGCAAGTATCGATCTTTTCACCCTCTTAGCTATGGGTTGTAAAGAAAAGCAGACGGGGATGATCTAGCAGTTGGTCTCAGAACTCAGAATGCCAAAACCGCAGAGATGGCCATTATATTTCCTAAGAAGTCATGTCAGTTGACAGATATTAAAGAAAAGGAAGATTTGGAGACTTATGTTCACCTACGTCCTGAAGATTTTTTTTATATTCAGTTTAGAACAATGAAATAAGCCTCTTTTTTTTTTTTTTTTTTTTTTTAAGAAGAATCCTGCATATTGGCCATCTTTATTAAGTCGGTGGTGGGTTTTACTTGGCCAAGCGGTAGGTTGCATGTGTTTTTCGTATAACTCGTACGATACAGATATGGATGGTTTTTCAAAAATACATGAGATAAATTTCGAGTGGGATACACTTGCTCTAGATGTATACAAATAAATATCTATGTCAACCGCTATTTGAGCATAACATTAAAAGTGTTCATATCTTTTTTATTTTATTCTTTTCTTTTTTAGGGATAGCTGATTGTTATTTGTTTGAAATTTTTCAACTCATATTTATACGCTGGAACACTTCAACGGGGTGTAATCGTCAGCAAGCTTGTCTTGCTAGATCCATTGCAACTGAGTAGTGAGTTCGATCCTGACTACGTGCTCCGTACTTTCGGCTTTGTGCCACATCTAAGCTACGTTTAGTAAATTACTTTATAATGCGCTACTATTAGGTTGAGTCATAAGTAATTTCCCTTTTTAGTAGCCAATTAAAAGAACGAATTTGTCACCCTAACCATTCAAATGAGGAAAAATATGTTACAAATGAAAAAGTTTAACGCAAAAGAAGAAATCTTTGCAACTAACCCCAAAAGCTGAGCTCCATAGAAGAAAGGCAATGTTGCTTGTATATTCGCATCCTTTTCTTAGTATTGCTTTAAGATCCTACCGTCTATAACACGTTATCTGTTTCATATATGCTGGCATATACAAATCATCTACTTTATGGGTAATGTGAGGATAGTGATTTTTCAAGCGTAGCTCAGATGTGGCTCAAGACCGAATGTATGGGGATCGAACTCACTAGTCAGTTGTAATTGTTCTAGCGAGACGAGCTTGCTAACCATTACACCACCCCTAGGTGTCCTGGGTAATGTGAGGATATTACGAGTAAAATACGTTAAATAGAAATTTTACTTCAAGTCTATAAATGCGTTTTTCAGATGAAAAATACCACCACGCACACAAGGGAAAGAAAAGTTTTATCGTTTTTCACATTCTAAATCTAACAAATAAATAGATCATCTAAGACGAAAAACTAATGACCTCTTAAATATAACTTTTTTGTCTCCTCCTCAGAGAATTATGATTTGAAAAATAAAGGTACTTTTTTTTATACTAATGTTAACAGAATACAAGGTCCAAATGCCACTCAAGTTACTGTGTGGGGGTTGTATTAGCGCAAGGAAGGGTCAAGATAATAAGAAAGATAGCTGATTCTACACTTGAAGGAGGGCAAGATTTAATTAGTGAATAAAATTTCAGACTTTAGAAGAAACCGGAAACTCAATCTTAAACAGGAAACAGGGGATGAACCTCTACTCCTGTTCGAAAGACTGAGGAGGTGCATGAACCAGATGACAGGCAAACCTATCTACTCCTATTGGGAGAGGGAAAATAATAATTAATGAATAAAATTTCAGATTTCAGGCATCGACGTCAGAAATACAATGTTGAAAGAACCGGAAACTCAATCCTAAACAGGAAACAAGGGATAAATCTCTACTCCTGTTTAAAAAAAATGGGGGAGGTTTTATGAGCCGAATCATAGAATTCAGGCAGATATGTTAGAATTATAGAGTTGTAGACTTTAGAAGCGATCGGAAACCCAGTTTTAAACAGGGAACTAAAGTTAAACCTCTGCTCCTATTAAAAAGACCGAGGAGATGTGTGAACTGGACGATAGACAAACCTCGTCATCGGAATCAATTAATTTCTGTCATGAACTGACCAGCGTTTAGAAATTGTCTAAAAGTTTGAGAATAGAAGAGCTAAAATTGTTCTAATTTATTCGCGTCCCTCTCTGGATTTTCCTTGTCGTTAGATGTATTCTTTCTTCTCTTTACTAAATGTTTGCACAATACAAGGAAGACTCCGGAGAGAAGGTAGAAGATTACTGTTGCAGTTCTCGGGAAGAACATCCATCTTACCAATGAAATACGAAGGGAATGAGGATGATTTGACCCTGTGGACGTGGCCTGGTGGATCTTAAAGGTTTCAGCTGGTGGAACTACGGAATGTAGCTCGCTTGAACATTTGTCGTAATAGCAGCGATAGGCTTGCGGTATTACGTCTGTGGGAAAATGATTGTAAGGTTGAAAATAATTCATGGCCGTCAAGGCCGTGTAAATGATTTTGAACTCATTCAAGACTGCAAAGTGAGGATTAGGTATCTCTAACCTTAGACATGACAGCAATAATTTATTTTTGGTTTAATCTGACTATAGTCAATATATGGTATGGCGGAAGGAGCCTGGTCCAAAGAAGTGAAGGGGAGTTTCTTTCTTTCTTATAATCTCCAGATGATATTTTAATCCCCTGATGTAATTTATTCTCTCCCTCGCCATTTGTTCACTTTAGAATGTTAATATTATCTTTGGAAATGATCTTATTCTTGAGCTCTGCGTCTATTGTTCTCAAAACATCCTTTCGGCAGCTGCACAAGAATATTAAATTGTTGGAGTGAGTTTGTGGGACAATTTCTCTCCATATAATTAGTTCAAGTACATCTTGACTGTAAATATATTGTTGATAACTTTGATATGAGTCATTAACAGTGTTCGGATACTCGAGTTTCTTCTTGAGTGAGGTTCATTTGCCTTCCAACAAAGAGGAAAAATATCATCTAGCTTTGACTTAATGTCAGGATGGACACACGTGTACGACGATGGGAGCCCATTTTTTTGCTTTGAGGCTGTTTTTTGTTGCAGGCGTCAGTGCATAACCATTGACCTTACTTTATTAATGCAATGAGAAGGTGCTGACCGGATGACGGATCAAGCGGCTATTAACCGTTTCCGATTCCACAGTGACCGGAAGTTACGAGCTGAAAATAGTAGATTTATTTCAAAGATAGGTACGAAGAAGAATACATTGCTTTCTCTCTGATTCAAATCTTCACACACACACAAAATATTAAAAGTACCACATCTGCATCGCACAAAACCAGGTCATCTTTGGGCAAGATTTCGCACCAGTCAGACAACTTCCAGCCGACTAATGTATATTTAAGCAAATGCTTACGGTCATATCACGATGAAACACTGCTTCTCATACAATCACTGAAGTTAAGCAACGTTCAGTCTGGTCAGTATTTAGATGGGCGGCCGCTTGGAAATACCAAGTGCTGTAAGTTTAGATGTGTGAGTGGAGTAATAGATAACGCTACATATCTTTTATTACAGTAGATTGTTATAATTGTTCCGTTTTATTATAAGTTCATGATTTTTAATTTCTTATTGCATATAATTTATAAAATAAATCTGGGTTTGTAAAAAAAGTTATATATAATGCTTGGCTACACATTCTCCGGGTACACTCATCTGCTCGGGTGGTTAGCAAATCCCTGTTACAGACACGTGTTTTTTCAAACTCACAGTCAGACTGCAACTAGGATGAGCGGACCAAAGTTAAGATTTCTAGCAGAGAACGCGTAATCTGGCACGGACAAGGTCAGTACACTAAAACCTTTGGGCATGGTGAGTGGTGACATCATATTGACTCCCACAGAGCAGTTTCATATAATTTCGCTAAAAGGCTTGCTGTGGTTTCAGGCACTTTTCAACGATGTCGCACGCTAGATCAAAATACGTTCATGATAATACGACCAAGCTGAGGTTCAAAACCTGATATCATCCCTGAAAGTGAGCGTTTTAAGCGCTCTGTGACTGTTTCATTTCCCTGATACATAGATGATAAAGTTCAATTCATAAATTATATGTCTGAGTGAATAAATTACAGACATTATGTCTGCTAATTTTTAACAAAATCTGTTCATACTCATGAATAATCTTCCGTGTATTGATGTTAAAGGATAAGAGAAATGTGGTATAGCTTTTTTAATTTCTTTTATTTTCATTTCTCAAGTACTTTTGATCTACTTCCAAAATCATTTTCAGGGGTGTAAGTAGTAGAAAACTATATGTTGTTCCTTAGTACAGGTATTTATACAAAATTGTGCGTTGTTATCTATTACCATGATTTTTCATTATCCTTTTAAGTGCAAAACGGTTGACAATGTGCTGAGTGTTCATTAGAACGTGAAAAAATTATCCATTATGGAATTTTTTTATATTATAATGACATGTTCATGGGCGCATTAAAGCATGAAAAAACTGTTCCTTTACAGGCATTTCAGAACATTACTGCACTATTCATAGTTCATTCTCATCACTGCCGGCTTCATTTTTTTTAATTTAAATTTCTTCTAGTATCTGTAATCTGAATTTGTAGTTTTCATGATGTAGGATAGTTGTTTTATCCATTAGTAATTTTTTATATTTTGAATGTGGACAGGAATGTTGTTGTAGATGTCTCGCAATGTGTGTGTCTGTGTGCGTGCTTGTATATATATATATATATATATATATATATATATATATATATATATATATATATATATATATAATGAAAGGTTAAAAACAACGAATAAAAAACAAGGCTAAGTCACTTAAGAAAAAGGCAAAAATATGAACCCGTCTTGATACAAAATGCTCGATAATGGAGAAATTTCCAGTTAGAAAACCAATATATATATATATATATACTTACAACTGGAATTAAGATACCATTAGTTAATAACAAAATGGTCTCCATAAACAGTTTAAAGAATATACTGCTAATTTAAAAATTAAAATTCGTAGGTGAAAATGGTCATTAACTAATGGTATCTTAATTCCAATTGTAAGAAAAATATTGCTTTGTTTAATGAAAATAAACATTGTGTGCTCTTTGTGAGTGAGTTTTAACATTTAACTTTTAATATTTCAAATTCTACATTGTGTAAATAAAACTTGCTTGGATTATACCAACGGATTACTACCTGTCCATATATATATATATATATATATATATATATATATAAATACTTCCACGAAATTGCTAAAAAAAACAGCATTCCGAGAGTAAAACATGCTCCAAACATAATGAAAACATAGTTTTATCGTCAAAATCTTTTTCCTATTATTAAAAGAAAGGACCAAAGTATTTTTGGATATTTAATTAAATGCCATACTACTTTTTTAAACATTCGAAATTTTGATTAAAAAACCTGTTTTTCTTGCGTCGCCGGTTGTACTTACTTTTCGTATAGCAAATTTTAGCCACTTTTTTGCGTTGACAGGCATATTGATTTGGAAATTCTAGGAAAAATCAAATAATTGGCGGAACCTGTATCCTATACGGAACCGTCATATAGCTTGAAACAGAGCATTTACTTAAATATTTGTATCTATAAAAAGAACATATAAACATAAAAAATATCTTTAATTTCATAATGTATGACGTCATTTGTTTACATTTGGATACGCATTGAGCAGATATAAATGGATGAGAGAAAATCATGGAGAATTGTGTTTAAAAGCAGTAAAATATGTGGCCCAATCGGTTATGGCACGTCAGGCTATATGACGGTTCCGTATAGGATACAGGTTCGATTCCACTAGGAGGACGCATATTTTCTATGAAAATTTCTCGGACATTCAAGTCAGTAAATGTTGTTAATACTGTTTATTATAAACAGAGCATTTACTTAAATATTTGTATCTATAAAAAGAACGTATAAACATAAAAAAATGTCTTAAAAATAATTGTCGGATTTTGTCCATTTCATAATCTATCTATCATTCATATATATATATATATATATATATATATATATATATGTGTGTGTGTGTGTGGCTACAAAAGTAGGTACACAGTAAGTATCATACTAGTATAGATATGTTTGTATAATCAATCCAATATGTTTTGTGGGCACTTTTTTCATCAATGTATACCTACTTTAGTATGACATATCTCTCTCTCTCTCTCTCTCTATATATATATATATATATATATATATATATATATATATATATATATATATACACACACACATACATACATACATAACATACGCAAACATATATATATATATATATATATATATATATACACAAATATATAATATACGATTCGTCAGTATCTGCGGTTACATGTGCATATAGTTACATGCCCCCACGGAAAAGGAGTTACTTCGGTACACAAAAACCATGTCTGTACTAATGTGATAGTTATTCTTATATGTGCATATGTATACCAGTTTATATGTTAACGTGTAGATATCCTTTAAAATCTAACTATATGTACGCATTATCAAATATAGACAATTCTACACTGTGTCATACGTTCTGCTCTTTCCTCGACGTTTTCAGCCCTCCTGGCGGAGTCATGTCTCCTCTAACCCTCGCCCCTTACTTCGAACTCTATTCCCCGAGGTGTAGGGTTCACTGCGCGTAATATAGAACTGTTCTGTTTTGTTAACCTGCAGACTCATCAAAATTCCACAGAAATTTCAGACGTCCGTCCGAATAAACCCTGAAATGAAAGGTGTTTCCAATATGGTTGTCATGAAACTATAGTGTTCTACCACCCTTGTAATATCTACATCCCTAGCGTTGAAATGCGCATCGTTTTGTTAAGGTTCGGTGACAAGTCTTTTTCCTCTCACCTCACAGCTGATTGGCTGTTTGCTTAATATCTTTCTCTTCCCCATCTACGATTGATATCGTTAACTTTTCGAAAAGTAGTTATCACTCTATACTTGTATTGTTTCGAACTATTGTTCTCATTTTAGTTGATATAGGTGTTATTATAGACACACAGTTTCAGTCAGTTACCCTATGGTCATCATCAGGTGTCGATTATTTGGCTGATCTGTCATATACATGGCCGCGTGACCGAGTGGTTAGTGCACTCGCTTTCTGTTCATGAGGCCCGAGTTCGAATCTCACCATGGTCAATTTGTCAGCAAAGAGACTTCCTGATGTTATCGGTCTGGAGGGGGGCGATCCCAGCGTGCGACACCTTTGCCTGAAAAGCATACCTCTGGTTGACCCAAGCTTTGTGTGTGAGATTGGGTAGACGGAACCCTTAGCGGCTGTCAATAGCTGTACTAGCATGAAGTCACAAGTCATCGTACCCGTGGGTTTGAGCGTGCTGGATTTGTTCAGATTATTGATCACGCTAGATAACACGCTCTCTCCCAAAAACTGTAACTAAGGTCTGCTCAGCATAGTTGCAGTATAAACAATAGGTGGTCTCTGTAGGTGTTGAATAAACACAAATACGCCTGAGTAAGCGTCTGCAATAAGGATTGTCTAGCCGCCCTAGTAGACGGGTATCCTCGAATACGAGTGGCCAGCTATTATATCACATATGTTGATTATTGTATTATTTTATCCTCGTGATATCAATTATTTTCCGTTCATGCTGGACTGGTCCTTTACTACTATATCCAGGGATTGAACTCACGACCACTAGATCAGTGGTTCCCAAACTTTTTTTTTAGCTCATGAACCTAGAATTTTTCTGTGGCTCATGAAATTATTAGAGTGAAAGAAATGGCTTCCATTTTACATAGAATATGTCAAACAAAGATGCAACTATGTCTATTCACAAGTATCTAAAATATATTTCGCATCTCCAATGAAACGACCATCTGTTAGCAATATTTATTTTTACAATTTTTCTTATATTTGGCACAAAACAAAAAAAGTAGTCAGTAAAAGCTCTATGGACCAGTCAATAAGCAGTAGCCCATATATTAGCCCAGTAAAAAATTAAAAATTTCTGTGGTCCACATGAAATTTAACATGACTCATTTTGGCCATGTGGCCATAAGTTGGGAAACCCTGCACTAGATGACAGTAACAAACGTATAACCAATTGTTATATCCACTACGCCACCGTCCCCAAAAAACACCAGTAATATCCTTCAGGACGGTGGCGTAGTGGATATAGGAGTTGGTCTTACATATGCTGCTGGTTGTGAGTTCAGTTCCTGGATCAGGTCGTGAAGCATCGGTTTAGCAAGAACGAGCAATAACTAACTTCGCAGGGACAATTTGCCTAATAAAACAAGTCGACCAGTAAATTTCTAAAGGATAACACATTCAAGGTGAGCAGTTTGTTTGCAAATAAAGCGCTCAGTGTTTTAAAAAAAGGAAAAATAGAGCAACAGTATTGAATAGAAAATAAAAGTTCAAATGACTTACCTTCCGACTTGAAGGGACACAGGTCCGCTCATCTGGGTAAAGATAATTCTTTTTAATTCAATGATATGAGGAACCTGACCTCGTGTATGTTCTAAAGCGCATAGAGTCAGAAAAATAGCAACTTGAGTTCATTTAGTTTTAATGTTCTTAGGACGAAATAAACAAATGTCGAAAACTGAAAAGACTCAACAATTTCTTCGTAATTATTGATGACCTACAAGTACTTTTTTCTGGGGTTGATTTATTTGTTTATGTATTGAAATTGTCGAAAAAGATTTCACTCGAATTATTATAAGTTTAGTCACAAAATTAACGGAATTGTCATTTAAAATACCCGTTCCATAAAAGCGTGTTTTTTTTTTTAACGCTTCTTTCATCTTTTAGCATAGAGATTGCAATGATTGCGTCAAATGATCTGTCGGTGATAAATATCGATCAAATCATTCGTCATTGAACAACCAATCGAAATGAACCAAATTTTGGTTACTTTTACGGTTTTGATTTTTGTTTATATTTTTTGGTATTTTTCTTATCAATCTGTTCATATACGAAGCGGTGCACAGTGGTGAATTCAATCATCACTAAGTGCCCAATATTTATGGCCTTGTGCCGAACTAAGGTAATTTTAGTAAACAACGATTTAATTGTCCACTCTACATGTGGTAACTATGACTATTTCAAAATCTGATGAACTCCGGAAAATTCAGAAATCTGAAAAGTTATAGAAAAGATAATCTCTAAATCGAAATCCTTGTTAACCTAGGGAATAAATACTGTTAAATAAAACACTTAATGAAAGTTTGACTGCAACAATTACAACTGATTGAATATTTAAAGAGATATTAAATATGTAAGAGATACTTCTGAGATGAGGTATATTTACACTATTCGGACTATTGTCCTCACCTTTATTGTCAATCTAATGAAAAATAGGAAGACCGGAGCGTACAACGGCCGAAACGCCGTGAATATGACAAGAAAGATGAAGACAACAATCCCAACAATGTAAATAGTGTACATACTTTTATAATGGTTTTGTCCGAGCTTTCGACTCTCACGAGTCATCCTCAGTCGTGTGTAATTAATGTATTATGTAAAAAAACGGTAATAGCCATAAGTGGTGCATTTAGTGCAATGTTATATTTAAATGTAATAGGACAAATCCAGAATGCAGGAATACCACCCACCACGTGTCACGTCAATGCGCGTAGAACAGTTTCTTTGTTTCTCGCGATATTTTCCTGTTTCTTGATACTTTGCTTAGTTTTTGGAAGGCACCTTTTGCTATTCCAAGGCGCCTTCTGATTTCGGTGTAATGTTTTCCATCCTCTTTTAATTAAGTACAAAAAACCTAAAATACATCTTCCTCATTTCCCTCACAAAGGAGCTGGTTTCTTACACGCTTTAAACATTTTTTATTGCATATGCGTTGTGGTGTAATGGATATCAACTCGGACTGAGAAATCAGAGAACCTAGTTCGAATTCCAGTTAAGTTCGTTATATTCACTTAGGCGCAAATACCCTTGGGAAATGTATAAATCCACCCCCCCCCAACTATAGATTGAATAGCAGGAGATATAGGCATGACACGTGGAACGAGAACAATCTATAAAATAAAGGGTTCAGTTCAAAATTCCAACGTGAATATGAGAATAAAAATGGGGGCTGGAGATGACGAGAGTTTAGTACAAGACCTGTTGAAGGGCGGATGAACCCTTCTGTATAGTCAACAAGACTGGGCTCCATAGATAATATATGCAACCAATGTGGTGATGACACTGCATCGTTAGGTGGAGAGCTTCCAAGACTAGTCAGCGGTCAGAGCGGAGTGTAGCTCCAGATTAAATCAACGACTACGTGTCCGTGACCGATGCGAACCTTACATTTTGAGGACATAGACTGTGGGCTGGCTTGGAAGGGGAAGGGCCTCGCTAGGCTTACCTGCCCAGGGCACGCCACACATGAATAAATGTCTCTCTGATTTCAATCCATATATGTACTTAAATACAGGCTGTCCACAAAAGCTGACATCTTTTTGTAATCTAATAATATCCCCAATTCTTCCTCAAATGATCTCAGTTTTTACACATTTTGTTAAAATTCAAGTTGACTGTGCAAACTTATCTCAATGAGAATCTACCAGGAAGATAGATCGGGCGTGCCAGTGATAAAGACAATGTGCTGTTGAAATGGCCTCCACGTTGACCTGACTTGACATCCTGTGATTTTTTTCTTGGAGGAGGAGGGAGCTCTGTGAAAGGATAGTTCTATATCCCCACTTCTTCCTACAAGCCTAGAGGAACTTAAGCAGAGAATCACTGAGGCGCTGGAGAATGTTACGCAAGACATGCTACAGCGTGTTTGGCAGGAGCTGGACTACCGATTTAACGTATGTCGTGTCACAGATGGCGAGCATATTGAATATTTGCGAAATCGGTTATGAAATCTCCATCCCTTTGAATATCTTGTTTGAATTTTGAAAAATTAATCTTTTATTGTTCAAAATGAAGCCTTGCCTGGGTAATGTAGTTACTCAGTTATTCACATTTTAAGTAATGTCAGTTTTTTGTGACAGCCTGTACAGTGACTTCCAAATTGCAGTTACCATAAGGTGGCACATTTAGGCCACTACTGTTTCAGTTATCCCTGGGGCATCAGGTTCAATACCTCTGAATTTAAAGTCCTACATTAAGAAAACCAGAATAATGCCTCGTATCGTATTGCCTCAAATGTCTGCGTTACTTGGCACTGTAAATATTCTGCAATAGCGGCTATTTGAAGCCGTATGACTTGGAGAATACCAATAATTCAAGATCAAAAGCAAAAACCGTTCGAAAGATTATAATAACAATAATAATAAATCAATGAATGAATAAATAGATAAAAATTACTACTACTGGGAGTCATAGTAGTACGAGTAATAATAATAATAAATTATAAAAAAAAATAAAATAAAATAATAAAGTAATTTTACAGATACCTGAACAGGAAGGTATTATTTTTTAAAATAGGGAAAAGCTGTTATTTTCTGCGAGAGGTTAAACGAAATGTGTTAATAAATAAACGTATTGGTCTTTTAGTTTTTTTGTTTTTTTTTTTTAAATTGCCGACTTTGAACGAAAAGTAAAAGTACTTTTTCTTTCTCAGAGAAGTACCAACGAGAACATATTTCATTTTAGCGTGTGGACTTTTTTGGAGATTTTTTTTTTTTTTGTATTTGAAGATTTTGTGAAGAGTTTATAAGAAATAGAAAAATGCTTGAAATTGACAGAAAATCCAAAGACAAAAATTGAAGACAAAAAAAAAAAAAATGTAATTGAATAATAAAAGTGAAAATTTAAAATGAATAGAACAAAAGAAAATTGTAGCAAAAGTGTGGTTTAAAAAAATTCAAATTTTTGAAAATTTCAAAATTAAGGCATAAAAAACAACGCAAGATTTAAAAAGTAAAACAAAAATCAGATATTTTTTAAAAGGACCCCTACTAAATCTAAATTTAAAAAAAAAAAATTATTTTATTTTTGCAAAATATGACAAATTTTTAGATATCTAAAGCGTGATATTCTCTAAAAATTCTATGAATTTTTTTAGACAGTCGTCAGGTCAACATACATTTTTTTAACGAGAAAGTGAGAAAATTTTTATGCTTTTTGTTTACGTCAAATTTTATTCGAGGCTTACAATGATTCGTTCTCTTAGCCTGACATTTTTTTTTTTTTTTCTCAAAACCTCAAAACCTCTTCCATCAAAGTACAGACTTCGTGTCACGGGAAATGGTGGACGAATGGACTCGCCGTTGAACACAGACAACTGCGTTTTTCATCCGGACGACATTGGCACGCATGCGCATCTGTCGAAACTTGCTGTGGCGATAGAAGAAAGACTATTTTAGTTATTTCTGATTTTTACTTTGTTTTGTTCTTTAATTCTATTTTTTTTTTTATTTATTTAAATTCTATTATTTTACTTTATCATTCTTAAACTTTACATTGACGACTTCCTTTCTTTTTTTTTGTCATACATTCTTCAATCATTCTCACATCTCTTTTCTTTCTTTGTTTTTATCTGTCCACATATTTTTTGTACTTTGTTTTTCTCTTGTCTTTTGATCCCAGTCCTGATTTTCATATACAGTTTTTCTTATATTTTATTGAATTTAAATGCTTGACAGTTTCATCTTTTCTTTCTTCTTTTCTTTTGTTTTATTCAATATTAATTTGACTTGCTAGAATTAAATTTAAATATTCATAGTAGAATACTGATTCATATAATACACATAAAATAAACACTTAATTATTCATTTATTATCTAAATAGCTTTCTTCTGACCACTTGGAATTGTCCGCAAGCAAAAGTATTAACTAATTGCCTTACCATTTGCGTTGGTTTGGTAGATTTTACGACATATCCACTCTTATTGGGTTAATACCGAAACCTTTTCTAATCACTTTTTTTTTAGATTTGAGTCTTTCAGTAAACATTGGTCAGGTTTATACTTGAGTCTGCAAGCATCCTCCGGGGAAATGCAGTCTTACCGTGGAAGACTCTGAAATTTGTACGCTTTCAATATATTTTCGCCTTAATGAATTACTCTGTAGAGGATCGTGTGGATTTGAGTGTTGTTGAATTAGGGACACTTTTATTCCTGCTAGAAGATCCAACTACAAGAACAATGCCGGACTCAAGTTGAATCCAACCGAAGACGTAAAGAAAAACAAACAAGACCGATGTACATATGTCAACAAATATATGTATTAAACAACAAATTTACAAATGACAAAGATATTAACATTTGTGTGTGAACATAAAGAGTTTGTATTTTGGTGAACGTTCGTACGTACGTGTATGTGTGTTTAATGTACACGGCGTCTTCCACAAATGGGAAGACGCGGATCTCTACGAGAGATCACATTTTCCAATCTGTCCGCTAAAATGCAAAGTAAAAAAGAGAATGAGGCAAGAAGTTGCCCAGTATTTATAGCGTAGTGAGAATGACCCCTAGTGAACTATTATGGAACTAAGGAGGAGCTAACTCCGACAACTCTTTCTTTTAATTTAAACTACATCCTTTAGATCCAGGATCATATAACATATATCCTTTCCTACAAAACTGCTGCCATTACAATGTGGGATACATTTTAATAGCGATAAAAATAAAAAACAAAAGTAGTAGAAAGCTGAATGTGGTCGACTGGGTTAGTTATCTTGTATCTCTGTATAAAAATCGATGTGCTTCGAAACCAAACACATTATTAGATCCTTAGATATGTGATTGAAGATTTGAGAATTCTCCAGAAATTTGTTTCGTCACAATGAGAAAGAATTTGATAGTTTATCAAATAACAATATTTCTGCCGAATTTTTTTAGGTGAACAATTATCATTCTTGTATATTGTATATACTTGAGTATAGTGCTAGTTTTTATGATCCGTTTTTTACGCAAAGATAGGGCGTCGTACTATAAACAGGTATTATTTTTTAATTAAAGCATTTTTGGTGACCAGTTGCATTATACACAGGTAATTTTTTTTTCTGGGTGGTGTAAAATTTATGCATTTTCGGTGACCATAACCTACCTGGTAGGCCTACATTTTTATGGTACCTTTGGCTAAACTTAACAGTACAGGTAATCTCCTTTAGCCTGCATCCTGTATTCTTTCTGTCATTCACTACGTGTACTGCTTAAAATCTACAAATACCTTATATAAATGAAGAATTTTTTTTTCCAATTTACTTTCATCTTCGTTCGCACGTGTTTTTCCAGTTGAACCAACTCTTGTCTGATACATATCTGCTATATAGGAATAAAGTGTCGTTGCCGACACTGGAGTTTGAACACAGATCATCAGAGAGCAAACACAGGCAATCCCATTTTGAATAAGTAGATCGCGTGATGGTAAAGGAAATGGAAATTAACGTGGAGTCTGACTGATCACTATTTCTAGTCTATCCTCTATTACTATACGGATCGCTATTTTCTATACTATTCATTATACAATTTCTCTACTCGGATCACTATTCGGTGGTTACTATTCGATCGAGTATTATCGAGAAAGTACTATTAGTGCAAGTGATATTCGAAGGCGTCTGACAATAGTATTGTTCAACTGCGTACATGGTTGTACTGCGATTACAAAGTCTCTACTACAACGAGCATTACGAAAGTTACAACGAGTATTCGTTGACATTGCAAAAGTGATAATGAGTTCATTAACATCACAATACTGTATATTTTTCAGTTGTTTTCCTTAACCTGTCTTCCTCTGTTTATTGATATTTATTTTTATTATATTTTTTACATTTACTGGTATTATTTTAACTTACAATTCTTCCATACATATTCTTAAAATATTTTGACAAGATGTACAAGGATATATGGTAAATGATGATTGCACAGGGTAAAATACCAAATACTTCTTGATCAGACCTACAAAATTTACAAATACCTTGTATAAATGAAGAATTAACCGTGTTTTTTTTTCTTTCTCCAATTTGCGTTCATCTTCGTTTTGCACGTCGCTGAGGTAATTGCTTTTCCAACGTCACCCCATTCTTCTCATACATATCTATATCTGTTTCAGTTGGGTTACTTATTATGTCTCCCAATATTTATTTTATTCTTTATATTTACTGGTCTTTATCTTGTACTTCTCCGTTAAATAATCTTAAAATAATTTCGACAATATGTACCGGAATGAAAACCATTTATTTTTGTAAAATATGTTCAGGATGATGCCCAGTACTGCTATCTTTGAAAACTGTAGACGGAGAGTATGAAGAAGGGACTAAGTATAAACTACAAGAAAACAGAATGCATGGCCACCAGTAAAAGGATGAACCCGAAATGCGATTTACAGGTCGGGAAACACTAGAATCAAGTAGACGCGGAAGTTTAAATATCTGGGAAGCATTCTGACAGAGGACGGCAAATGCAACACTGAGATCCGTAGACATATTGCCATGGACAAGGACGCATTGCAAAAGCTGGGCAGAGTATTGCGAAACAGGAGGATTTCTTTGGTAACGAAGAAAAGAATACTGACCTGTAACGTGACACCTGTCTTTCTTTATGGCAGCGAATGTTTGACGATTTCCTTAAAGATGAAGAAGAAACTCGAAACGTGGTTCTACAGAAGGATGATGAGAATATCATAGACCGAGCGTGTGATCAACGATGAGGTCTTAGAGAGGATGCAAACAAGAAGGAGGCTGAACATCTGGAAGAGGCAGCTGGAATTCCTAGGACACGTAATGAGGAAGGAGGGCCTGGAGAATCTGATACTCACGGGTCGAATAGAGCGAAAGAGAGACAAGGGAAAACAACGCATGACATACCTAGCGGCCTTAAGCAAGTGGTTGACAGAACGTGGTCTGGGGGAGGTGGTAGAGGGAAGGAACTTGTTGAGAGCTGCAAGGGATAGAGGGAGGTGGAGAGCCATGATCGCCTACGTCCTGAAAGGACACGGCACATAGAAAGAAGGCCCACTAGTATTGCTCAGAAGCTGGGGTCACATTACACACGAGCTATATGAAAAAAAAAAAGAATTCAGGGATCGCACTGTACATGAGTAGAGGCTTACATACGAGTATATACGGTACTTTGCTATTCGGGCGTACAAGCTCATATTCGTTGTTATACTCACTAAGTTTCAGCTGTTGCGTTCTCTGGCCTTCTTCAGATATCTGTTGTCGTACTCGGTTACCTTATTGAAATTTTTAACCAAATTCTTTATTCCTCTTCTTCGTTTTCTTTATTATCTGTGGGGTTTTCAGTCTAAACTAGTTGAGTGGTTTCCCGTTGACTTCTCTGCTGTTTCGAATTCAGAGTAATCATTCTCTTAATCTGGCTGCCACCCAAGTTTAGAACCCACTTTACCCTGATTTGGTAGATAAGAGACAGATTAAGGTCTTTCCCAAAGATATTTAAGTGAAAGTGGACGTGACAGACGGTCCGGAAATTGGGAAACGGATTGCTGAATTTCATTTTCAGCGATGGTAACCGTTGCGTTACCCGCATATCCATTGACTCGTGGGACGAGCTGGATCATTATTGCTGTAGAGGAGCGTTCAACTTCCTCCGTAAAAAAAAACCAGGTAACTTCGAGAACATCGATTGGTGTTAAGCCGGTGGGAATAAGCTTTGATTTCAAACGGAGATTCATAAAAGTTACAAGTTCAAGCAAATTTTACAAACTGAACTTTGTGTTTTGTTCGAGAGTATTGCTATTTTTTTTCTTCTCTCTCTTTTCATTTTTAAGTATAATGATATTAGCAAGGCAGGTTTGTCGCCGCTTAAATGTGAACACTGATCTGTGGATTCCTTGGAAAGATTTCTCTCACTCTTTCCTTTCCACGGATAATTTTTTTTTAAAAAAACAATTTCAGTCTTTATCTCGCAACATTTTCTTCTGTTTTTCGATGTTTCTAATAGCGTTTCTTTTGAAATATTATTTTTTATTTATTTAAATCCCCTGTTTTAGTTGAATTTAATGCAGGAAATTGTGAGGACTCTTACAATAAATAGATAATCTTTCCAGAAATCTTTTTTTAATTAATTTTATTTGTTCTTTTGTGAAAATTCTTTTTTTGCAAAGATTTCATTTTTCTTCAGTTTTTTATTTTGTTTCTCTGTGCATTAATTTTTGTGCAAGTAAAATAATTTTAAATTTCTTTTCTATTTTTTAACTTGCCATAATTTTCTTAGACTTCATTCAGCTTCAATCATTAGAATTTTTTTTACTTTCGATATCGAGAAAGCGAAGTTTTTCAAAAATTGTCAGTCAAATTTAAAACATCTGGTAAAAGTGCCCGATTTTCAAGTCATACTTTCTAAATGTGAGTACCAAGTATCGTAAAAATTTATTACCATTTCAAACTAAACTTGAAATAAATCATTATTTATATATATATATATATATATATATATATATATATATATATATATATATACACACACACACATTTTACAGTTGAGAGGAAAGAATAAGTCGTACTGAAAATAACCTAATTTTGTCCTGAAAATGTACATTTTGTATATATATATATATATATATATATATATATATGTATGTATGTGTGTGTGTGTGTGTATGTATATATATATATATATATATATATATATATATATATGAGTGTATGTATATATGTATGTATATATATATATATATATGTGTGTGTGTGTGTGTATATAAGTTTATATGTATATATATATATATATATATATGTTTATATGAGTTTATATATGTGTATATGTATATATAATTATATTTATATATATGTACATATAGAAAGAGGTATATGTATGTACATATGTATGTATATATATATATATATATATATATATAGGTATATAAATATGTGTGTATATAGATGTGTGTGAATATGTGTGTATTGGCATATATATATGTCTGTGTCTGTGTGTATTTAGGCAGCAATCCTGTTTCATGCACATTTCATTGAATACGATAGGCAAAGTTCTTTTATTTAGTTTTTTATACAATTTTTCATGTGATCTAATAATTTTTTTCTTTTCAGATGATAAATTTATATAAATATAATTTTTATATAATTCATTATCGGAAAAGAAAAAACTTAGATCACATGAGTAATTGTATAAAAACCAAAATCAAACCACCTTGTCTGTCGTATTCAATTAAATATATATGAATATGTGTATGTATGTCTGTGTGTGTGTATATATATATATATATATATATATATATATATAGTACAAGCAATCTATCAGTTGTTATATAATGCGGGTGGATCCTCGTTATGTCATATATATATATATATATATATATATATATATATTCCACTTTTTCCTCCAGTATTCTTGATATATAAAAATTTACATATCGTTATCTCATACATATTAATAAATAATCAACTATAATTGGCTCCCAGAAATGTTCAGGATTGAAACTTCTCGGAGGTAGTTACACCCTGTATTTAAGAAGTCGGAGTGTGGGTGGCGTCTACTTTTAATTTCTTCACCCACTTATGTTGATTCCCACCACAAACTAAGAATTCACAAACAAATTTTTAATTAAACCCACCAATGCAAATATGGCCCACCCATCTATGGCTTTTAATCCAATTTTTACTACTGCCTTATTTTTCTGTGTAAAGAGAATCAGTCAGTTAAGTGCCACACGTGATACACGCTTGGGCGATCATGTGTCTTTCGATATATGACTGACAAGATTTTTTCCTGCAGTTTGAAGACATTTCCTTCTGCGTTAGACTGGTTGCCAACCAATACTAAAGAAGCCACTCTATGCTGCTATTTAACCCATAGTTGGGGGAGAAGTGATGGATTCTTACCTTTCTTAAGGCTATTTGAGCGTAAGGGAATATAACGAACTTCACTGGGATTCGAACTCAGCTCTCCGATTCCTCATTCCGAGCCGATATGTATTTATGTATGTATATATGTGTGTGCGTGCACGTGTATATGCCAAAATCGAGTAGCTGCAGAAATTTATCTGTCTAGTGTAGTAACAGACGTCAGAAAATGTAACACGAAAATCCGAAGGCGTAGGAATAACGAAAGATACCTTTCTGAAAATAAGAAAAGTATTAATGTAAAGAGAATGTCTATAGGAATCAAGAAAATAGTACTGAACTGCTATATAATATATAATCTCATATTTAACAGTGAATGTTGGACAATCTCTTCACAAATGAAGAAGAGGCGTGAAGCTATAGATAAGTGATTCCACTAATGAATACTAAGTATACTATGGGCGGAGTATGGGAGCAACGAGGACGTTTTAAGGAAAACTGGAAACAAACACTTGTACTTATAATCATGAGAATAAATGCATATGCAAATATAATAATTTGTCATGAAGCTCGCCTTTTGAAATATTTTTCATTGTAATCTTAGTCACGTTAAATTTCCCGAATGAATAATGAAAAAAGACAGAATCTTGACCAGTTTAATCTTGTTTTGATTTGTCTAACATATATCATTTGCTCTCTAGTTATTTCTAGGACTGGTCAAGATACTGTCTTTTTTCATTATTTATTTTTTAGCCTTTCGTTAATGTACCATGTGTATTAGAATAAACACATACACATATGTAATAATTACACATACACAATGTTTCCAGATACAACTTCAGATTCAGAAAATGGCTACCATATGATATTAGTACGTCCTGGGTAAGACGATAAACTACATCCAACAGCATGGCTTCTGATCAGGAGGTTTTGAGGAGCCTCTTAATTGCTGATGTTCCCTGGTCCACCCTGACCCGGGGTGGTAGCACCTGTTAGGGCCCCAGCTATGAGCAAATGGTTAACCCCAAAACTGGGGTCAAAGCACTATGAAAGTATAAAAATAGGTTTTAATACCATGAATACATTTTTGTAAAAAATTATTACCAGCAATAAATTTTGAAGAAAATATTTATTACCAGTAATACATTTCTGAAAAAAAAATATATATATATATTACCAGCAATAAAAAATCTTGTCGGCATTAAATAACCACCTGAGGTTGATATGTCGTAAAACGAATCAAAACCAAACCAAAACATATGGTATTAGTAGGCATCTGTTTTGTTTTTTATTTTATTTTTACTAATGTTCACCCAATACAAGGCCCAAGATCCACTCAAGGTAGAGGTTACTGTGCGATTTTGTATGATCGTAAGAAAAGGTAAGAAGTGAAGTTCTTAGGGCTATGCAGGTAAGGTAACCACTGACTCTAGACTTGAAGAGGTCAAGATTTAATCTCTATCTATAAAAAGGCAGGATGTGTGTGTGTGTGTGTGTGTGTGTGTGTGTAACGAAAGCACGGCAGTAATTTTCGGCGGATTGCACCAAAATTTACATGCACATGCTCCTAGTTAGCGGGAAGGCCAAGACCGAGTTTGCATTTCCCAACTCCCACTGATAGTGGAAATAATCCATTTTTTCATGCTTCTACGGCAGTTTTCGAGTAGTTTGCGGCCATTTTCTAGTGGCCAGAGTGAAAGCCAATACCTCGCTGCCACCAATAGGCAGGAAAATTCTATTGGCCAGCGTGAGAGCCAACACTTGACTGACACGAATGTTAACTAGCATGCTAGCATGCAAAACAAATCGATAGCTGCATTCGTCACAAGTGGGAAAATTAAAATCTGCATGGCACTTTACTCCAATTGGCTCATTCACTTGCTTAAACTCAACGTTGATTCTGATTCCGCAGAACTGGCTTGGGTGTGAAAAAGTATTTGTTGTTAACATTCTTTTTTCATTCGGTTTTTCCAGGTACGAGTCTTTTTTAAAGGTGATCATTTTGTGTTCATTTTGTTTAGTTCTTTTTTCGTAACAGATTTAATGTTTAGTATAGAGCTTAGAAAAATTCGCAGTGTGAGATAGGCAAGAAGTAAGGCATGTAGCAACATCAGCACGGCAAAGGGCACTCCTTTAAAGGCAAGGAGGGGCAAAAATATTTTAAGTCAAGTGATAGCGATTGCTGTATGAGTAGTACGATTTTTGAATCAAGCACGAGCAACGCCGGGCCATGCTGCTAGTTAGTATATAAAATTTCAGAGTTCATTCGGAGACGTTAGAAGTATAGAAGTGAAAGTAGACTTTAGAAGGAAGCGGGGACCCAATCTTAAACAGGAAACAAGGGACATAACTCTACTCCTGTTGAAAGAGTAGTGTATGAAAACCTTTGGAACATATATAATGTTTGTATATAAACATTATATACACTACATGTTTTAGAAGCTCACAAAAAATAACGGTTTCTTTTAAATATATAAAATATTAGGTAAATAAAAACACTAGAAAGGAAGACAAATGACGAAATAGTCGTACATAAATAAACAAACACAAATATCGAAAAGTTTGTTAATTTTAGAAAAAGATAGAAAAAATGAAAATATAGGTAAGGATTTAAGTCTAAAATATTCGGAGATTATGAAGTCATTATACAATAAGATAACTTATACTATCTTTTTGACAGTACTACCACCTACAGTATCAATGAATGAGAGTAGAAAATGCAAAATTGGTAAATATAACCTTAGGTAAGCAAAAACAAAGTAAAAAAACAAACGATCTTCAGGATAGTTGTACAAAAACAAATAATTTCAGAGGGAAATTAGCAGGAGATAACTGATAACTGACATCCATTAAACATGGCACGTGGAACTAGAACAGTCTACCCCAGTGAGCGAAATAAAGGGTTCAGTTCGACATTCCAACCACCTGAAGAAGGCCGGAGCGTACAACGGTCGAAACGTTGTAATAAATATGGCGACAAAGATGAGGACAATAGTCCGAATAATGTAAATAATGTATATAATACCTCATCTCAGAAATATAGACAAAAACACATAAATATAGGAAAACTCGGTAACTGTGAAAGAAATTGAAAGAAATAATAATAAACAATACATATTCAATTTCAAATGAATATAATAATTAAAAATATATATATAATAAATGAAATAAGAGATATTAATTGCGAAATAAATTATTATATTATTTTTAATCAGTTTTTTTTTCCCGTCCTGAATATGACGATAAACTACATCCGCGTCCTGAGTAAGACGATAAACTACGTCCAACAGCAAGGCCTTTGATCGGGAGGTTTTGAGGAGCGTGGAACCACCTCTTAATTGCTGGTGTTCCCAGGTCCACCCTGACCCAGGGTGGTAGCACCTATTAGGGTCCCAGCTATGAGCAAATAGTTAACCCCTAAACTGTGGTTAAAACACTATGAAAGTGTAAAATACTAGAAATACGTTTTGTAAAAAAATTATTACCAGCTGTACATTTTTGCAAAAAAATATTACCAGCTGTACATTTTTTGAAAAAATATTACCAGCAATAAAAAAAAAAAATTTCTCGGCATTAGATAACTTATTGAGGTTGATGTGCCGTAAAACAAAAGAAAATCATTTCTTTTTTTTTTTTTAGTTAAACTTAAAATCCGTGAATTTTATTGAGCTTTGAAAAAACGCGTTATCTTTCCTTGAGTTCAGACTATGAGATACACAGCAATTAATCCATTCTATCTTGTTGGGGCTCAACCATGACATCGTCTACGGTTTGCCCATCAAAAAAGGCGGTAAAATCAGAAAGACGTGTGACAACCGTTGAAAACTGGTGACGACTGATGTGACTGAAAAATTCAGGAAGAAATTTTCCACATTTTGTCAATCCCCACGTCGAATGATCTTCTTTGAAAAGTACGATAACTTGACGTTCAAAATTAGTGAGTTGTTTAGCCATACGTGGAGGGCATAACGAATGACGAAAGATGTCTTCAAATGACCTTTAAATGACGGGCCATAAGATCAAGCAGCAATTAATCAATCATAAAAGAATCAATCAGAGTTAAGTAATTACGCGAGAGTCAACTGATTATTCAAGGTCATGAATATTCAAGAAATTTATTCAAGGTTATTCAAGGTTAGTTATTCCTGAAAGATAAAACAGTGATAATAAATATGCCGCTTTTTTATTGGACACACTGTATTTTAATACAATTGCTCGCACTAGTTTTTTTATTTTTGTTTTGTTTTTTAGTAGGATCGCATGCTTGAAAATATAATTTGCATTCATTCATATTCCTGCATTCACCAAAATTTTTCGCCAAAATTTGAAGTTTATCAACCGTTTCGTACAATTTTTGTTGGTCAATTGTTTCACTATGTCTGTCACCTTCATTTGTATTCGTATCACTGTTTCAAATAGTTTGAATCTGTTTATACCTGACGACCGGATGACTGATATTACAGAGAAATTCAGTCATCTTTTCTTTGTTTCTAACGAAATTTTCCTGTTTTTTAATACTTTGCTTATATTTTGGAAGGCATCTTTCGTGAGTCTTTGAATGTTGGTGTCACGCAGTAGATGTTTTAATGAAAAGGCTGGCAAGATCACGGCAAATTTCGCGCCTGTTTCTATATGCATGATATATATCACTCTCTTAACCGCTGAACATGTTTTTTTTTTCCTCTCTTCTCGAGAACATTCCTTTTAGACGAAGAAATGTTGCTTGCTGACTCAGCTGGTCTCTGAAAATTTGTACATTATTCAATAATCTTTTATATTTAATAATGTCGAAGATAAGACAGTCGTGCTTTTGTTAGAATAGAAACTTTTTTTTTTTTCCATCTTGTTTGTTCATTACGGCGCTGGAAGATGTGCACCCTCCAGGTTTACCATTCCTAAACCATATGTGTTAAACATTAAAAAACAAAAAAAGAACGTATTTTTGTAGACATCCACATGTGAAATGACCTTGCAGTCTGAAAAGACACGGAAACAGCTAAATTAATTATCATAATTATTTTATTAAAAAGAAATGTAATAATGAAATTGAAAAGAAAAGGTAGACAAAATAAGTTAATATTGATTGTAGTCGAATTAAGAAAGAAATAAAAAGGTATGGTGATAATAAATATATATATATATATATATATATATATATATATATCATGTATGCTCCTGGGCGTAAATTTATTGTAGAAGATTCCGACCAACATCAATGCCTTTTCAATACATTTTCTCTTTAATAAATTACTTTTTCATTTTCATCAGAAACGCATTCTTTAAGTTGAAAGTTTGGTCAGATCTATTACGATGTACGAATAATGCATTTTTGTTTTTGAAAGATCTCTTTGATATTCAATATAAATTTTTATTTAAATTTCTAAATATCTAACCAATGTACAGGGTGTCCCTAAAGTGTTAGACGCATAGGCAAAAATGTATATTTTCAAGAAATTAAATTTTTTAACATTTTATTGAATTGGAATATTAACAAATAACATCTTTAATATGATTTTTATATTTAGTACATTCACTCTTCATGCATTCATTCAAGTGTGTGGCATTTGTGATTTTTATTGAGTACACCTCCATCTTTAGCATACCCTACAAAAAGAAGTCAATTCTTTCTTCTTTCGACAAAACCATATTTAATCTGTGAACGTAAAAAAAAAAAATATGGTTAATGAGATTTCTTGTGTCCAGATTTTAGGGAACCACCCTGTATTTCATGGGACATTTCTTTTCGTTTAATTTTTGGATTTCTACACATTAAATATTATTATTGTTTTACTTATATTGCCTTCGCTCGCAAAATTATAACTGATACGATGTTAGAGAATTAAAAAACAATAGGCGATGAAAAATAAAAATAGCAACAACAGAAAGTTGAATGAAACTGGTTAGGTGTAACATTTACATCCAACGGGCGTGAAAATCTAAATTTAAAGGTTGAACGTTCCTATATCGCTAACGTTTCGATGAAAATTGTAACCGGCTTTTGTTACTTCTCTCTTTTTATGGATAAATATGATTCCATCAAAACCGTTACTTACCTGAAGAATTTCTTCTCAGAACGAAACGCGTCACTACTAAGTTTTTTTTTTCTTTTCATTTTGGCATCTACGTGCATGTATATATATATATATATATATATATATATATATATATATATATATATATATATATATATATTAGATTATTTTAAAAAATTACTAACTTTTATTTGTTAGACATTAAATTACGTCACTTACCATCCTCCATAATTTACCTAAATTTTTCAGTTAAGCTGATGAATATTTATGTGCTTTCTTGAATTTTAAAAATTATGAAAAACTAACGATATTTTTTGTTTATAAATGCTTGTTGCAAAATAAACCTCTTAGATTTGGCTTGATAAAGTCCATCAGAGGGCTAAACACGTTAGCTAAGATAAGTTTTCCTTATGTAGTTATATAATCTTAAAATGTCAGTGACACTAAAAGTTACGTTACTTCAAGTTTCACGCTATTAAGCGATTCTCAGATGATACGCTGAACCGTCTTAGTATCGCTTTTTGCGTCAAACATGAAGACACCTTTGGATTGGAATTCATCTCTATTCTAGGTTGGTTTTCTAAATGAACATTTTTATATATATATATATATATATATATATATATATATATATATATAAATGACAAACTGGAAAGTTTTTTGTGACGCGTTACATGCGTTAGAATTTCATCGGACTGGGCATCGGAATGCGCACGAAACGCGAGACACAGGTAGTTTCGGATGAATCGCGTCACAAAAAAAAAAAAAAAAAAAACTTTCCCGTTTGTCATATTTTTCTAAATACTGTTGATATATAAAATTATACAAAATTATATATCCTTAAATCATATATATATATATATATATATATATATATATATATATATATATATATATATATATATATATAAGGTACTTAAAGTTTTAAAAGAGATTAAGAGATATTAGAATTGACTTCTTTTCGACCACTTGACCATTGTATGAATGCCTATAAATAAACTGTGTATGAAAGTGCAAGACAGTTAAGTATAAGTATTTTTTTTGCATATTGTATTTTTGTGTATTGATCTCTATATTTTTTATGCTTTACATTGGGATTGTGTTTTTGTAGTATCCTTTTATTACTTGTTATATAAAACGATATACAGGAATCCCTCTATTAGTGCGGCCAACGTGTTCATACAGCGTAACTATAAAAAATCAATTTTCCTTTACTGTTTTCCATTAAACTGAAGAACGTTTTACCGCATTAATTGAGTATTATGTATGGACTAATCGAATATTTGGTACATACAAATTTTAGCGCATTAATCAAGGGACACACACATACACATATAAATATATATATATATATGATAGATAAAAGAAGAATAAATCGTTATTTATTGATTTAGAATCAATAAATGAAATATCACTCAGAGACAAGCGTAACCCTTCAGTCGGACTCGTGAAAGTGTAAATATAGTTTTAGTTAAATTTCATTGATAGAATGTGACGTTATGTTATTGTAGAATGAAAAATTTCAGGATCGATGTGATGCCATGTTGCAAAGAACAATCAAAAATAGTTTGGTCAGTAAATTTTTTTATACTAAAGTTCACCCAGTTGAAGGCACGAGAGCAACTCGAAGTAGAGTGTTATTGCTAAAATGGTGGTTATGATGAATGAGGTGTGTGATGGTAAGAAGTAAAGATTATGAAGATAAGAAGGATAGATAACGATTGACCTTTGACTTGTAGAAGTTATGATTGCAGTGTAGAGGGTTACTGTTAAAATGATTATGATGAATGAGGGGTGTGATATGAATGAAAGAGAAGGTGGTAAGAAGTGAAGATTTTGAGCGTAAAGGGGATAGGTAAATATTAACTTTCGAAGAAGTTATGACTGCAGTGTTTAGTGAAGCACCCATAAGGTGTCTGTTCCACAATATGGACAGTTTTTGGGGAAAAAAGCTATCAGAGTGGAATTTCGTTTTTATAGAATACGGAGGAAATGAAGCTGATTCGACCTCGTGAAAGTAGCGTATCCTCGCAGTAAATGTCTGAACTGACGGAACAAAAGAATGGAGCAAATCCGAAAATTTACCATAGTAAAGAAGATAGAATAGCGATAGGCTTGCGACGTTTGATCTGTGGGATGCAGATTGGAGAAGAATGCATAATCGATTTTGAAAGCAAGTCAGGGTTTGGTTTATTTTGTCTTACGGTATATCAACCTCAATTGGTTATTTAATGCCGACAAGATTTCTATTGTTGGTAATATTTTTCCCTTCAAAAATTGATTGCTGGGAATTTTTTTTTACAAAAATGTATAATATTTTTTTAAAAATCTATTTCTGGTAATATTTTTCCTTCAAAAATGTATAGCTGGTAATAATTTTTTCTTACGAAGTATTTCTGGTATTAAATCCTATTTTTACACTTTTATAGTGTTTTCACCCCAGTTTGTGGGTTAACTATTTGCCTATAGCTGGGACCCTGACAGGTGCTACCACCCCGGGTCAGAGTGGATCTGGGAACACCAGCAATTAAGAGGTGGTTCCACGCTCCTCAAAACCTCCTGATCAGAGGTTTTGCTGTTGGACGTAGTTTATCGTCTTACCCAGGACGCGGACGTAGTTTATCCTCTTACCCAGGACGGAAATCAAATCAGGGAGTGAGTAGCTCCAACCCAGATATAACGGCAGTACTCCATTTTTGTCTTATCTAAACTTTGTAAAGATGAAGCTTGACATAAAGAACCAGGTATTTCTTGGAGCGATAGTTTGAGCCAACTATTTTTTTATCACCTTTAGCAAGGGATCATATACGAGTTACACTTGAGGTCTGGAGTGAACCTGAAACCTAACAGAGTTCAAATGCAACGATCTAAGTTAGCGATAACCTCTCCCCAGTTTTTTGCCTTGTGCCATATTTTTGTATCAACCAGAAATAACTATTCCACTCCCCATTACCTATTTTATCTTTAATTTTCTGACTAAATTAAGAAACTCTGGTCTCTTAGGTGTCTAATACAAGGGGTGTCTTAATAATCTTGAGCTTTTTCTCAATATACAATGAACAGTCTTAATAAAGTTTTGTCTTTGTTTTTGAGATGTGTGAATAGGTAATAGAGATAATGCAAAATGGTTAAAATGCTAAATTATATGAATCTTTATATTAATGGTTGGTGGGTTGGCAGATATGCAACATCCAGTTGGGATCAAATAATAAATCTGGGAAGACTGGTGTTCATTTTCTCCTGAATCCCATAAAATCCCAATAACCTATATATGGAGCCCGGGCAAGGAGTAATTCAAAGATGTAATATATTTAATGTTAATATAATTTGGGATAATGAAAAACTGAATACACTCCACTGCCGATTTGTTCTGCAATAAAACCTCGTTAATCATCACATTAAAGTATGTACCGATTGTTTTTATTTTTGTTTTTTACCAATTTTCAATTAGTTTACGACAGTGTCTCAAGGTTTCCAGTGTGGATTGAACTATCTGTTCTACAGAGACGAACTAATGATAGCACTAGTAGGTGGCCAAATGTGCGTATGCGAATGAGAAAATATATATGTAGCTAAATTTGTTCTGTGTAAGTTTTTGTATGTGGGCAAGTATGTCTTTTTGTGTATGTACACTTTTTTTTGTGTGTATGCCGATGGTATAGACGTATGTATTTGTGTGAAAATGTGAATGTTTTTCTGTTTGTACCTAGTCTATGTGTAGGGATGTATGTGTGTGAGTGTGTCTGTAGCCGTATAATTTGGTGTATTAATGTATCCGTCTATGAAAGTGTGTGTTTTTTGCGTACACATATGTCTGTATATATAGATGTAAAAGTCTAGATATGTAAAACTGCGTAAGTAAACTTGCATTTATCTCTCTCTCTCTCTCCCTCTCTGTATGTGTGTGTGTGATAAATTCTTAGATATTTCTAATCATGAAAAGAATCCGTTTGGTTTTGTCACATAAAATAACATGCCCGAAAAACTCGCCAACAAATTAGTCGGGGAAAAAGAAGAAGCAAAAAAAAACAACAACAACATTCATTTCCCACCTTTCCTCTTAATTAAATCAACGACTTCTTCGCCGATGGGTCAACATTCAAAATACAAAGAAAGGGAAAAATAAAATAAAATTAAGAGAGAAGGCCAAATAATAAATAATCGATTCGCGGAAGACAATTAGCGAATCATTTTATGCCTGCATACAACGCATACCTATATACACATACAGCACACGGATATATAGGCGTATAGCAGTACTAAAGAAATATGTAATAAAAATTATATATATATATATATATATATATATATATATATATATATATATATATATATATATAAATTAAGTTGAAATAATGGCAAGCAAAATATATATGCACTCGCTCATATAATTGTGTGTGTTAATATTTTCGGAAATACTTATTTGATATTTCAATTGCGATAGTTCAAGAGAACATTTAAAGCCGCAAGGCGCTTTGGTAATGAAAAGATAAAATGCTACTTAAAGTCGTTCAATACTTTGATGTCATATTTTCAGGACGAAATCAGCATTGGCATAAGGCCAAGTCTTGAGATCTATCAAAATCTTGAACAATACTGATTGTTTGTTTTTTTCGGATTATTTTGCTTTCGCATAAAAACATGTCACATAAACCGTTGCCTTTGCTATATTTTCTACTTAATAAAATATCTGCTGGTAAAGCAGAAAGAATCCCTAACTTGAAAAATTCAACCATCGAAATGCGTTTGGTTCGTTGCAATTGTTTAAATCCTTTAAAAAAATGATATTTTTTTAAGCTATTGCTCTGTCAATTATCGACACAACCATCAACTTCATATTCCAAAACATCTTCAGTTTACTGGCAGTGGGCAGGTATCTTTTTCCTGCTTTCTTTCTCTGTGGTCTGCTGGAACATTGATATCTATGATCTGACAGATTTTCAGCACCTTCGTATTACATTGGTAAGGAGGAAGGTCTACCCAGACGTCTTCAAGTCTAACGTCAACTGTTATCTATCCTACATATCCTCATAATATACACTTTTTAGTTTCTCCGCTTATGTCCTTAAAACAACCTCTTTCAGTAACCTTGGGTGAACAGTAATATAAAATTACTTGTTTGCCATAACTAGATCTGATCTTTTGCCTTAGAGTTTTTCTTTCTTTAGAATGCCTTATGGTTTGCACATATACTGTTATTTTTTTTTGGTCAATTTCTTTATAGATCATCATTCACACCCACTTGTTAAACTTTGTAGTCTTCCGCACTAATTCTCTTCATTCGCTTAGATATGAAAGACGATTTCATTTTTCTTTCTCCGTATAAACGACGATAACGATTCTGCTGTACCCCATTTTGGACACTAGAGCCTGCTCTTAGGGAATCGAACTAAACCTCTCTGAACAGGGATTCAGTTTCTCTATTCAGATGTCCTTCCCGCAGTCATACCTATGTCATTTCTCTTGTTTGCTGTTTTATTTTTGTTTTGGAGTTTTCTAATCAAACATTTATCTTCCAATCACTTTCACTGAAACTTTATTATTAGTTTGGTTCAGTTTGGTTTATTTTGTTTTACGGCATATCAACCTGAATGGGTTATTTAATGCCGACAAGATTTTTTATTGCTAATATTTTTTTCCAAAAATGTATTGCTGTTAATATTTTTTCTTCAAAACTTCATTACTGGTAATAATTTTTTACAAAACTCTATTAATGGTATTAAAATCTATTTTTACACTTTCATAGTGTTTTGATCCCAGTTTGAGAGTTAACTATATGCTCATAGCTAGGACCCTAACAGGTGCTACCACCCCGGGTCAGGATGGACCTGGGAATACCAACAATTAAGAGGTGGCTTCACGCTCCTCAAAATCTCCTGAACGGAGGCCTTGCTGTTGGACGCAGTTTATCGTCTTACCCAGGACGTGGATGTAGTTTATCGTCATACCCAGGACGGTATTATTAGTAGTAATAGTATTAGTATATATTACATATACTGCATGGTAGTAACAGTAATACACGCGCACGCGCGCCCACACACACACATATATATATATATATATACAGACACACACACACATATATATATATATATATATATATATATATATATATATATATATATATATATATAATACCAAAGCTTCTTAAAGGAAAGCTTCAAATCGGTCACTCTTAAAACATGTAAAACTTTGCAAGTAAATAAATGAATAAATATTTACAAAAATAGGCTGTCAAGAGGCCACGTCTAAAAAAAAAAAAGCACAAATAAAAGTGCTCAACGGAGCCCAACAAAATTACATAATAAATATGATAATATCGAAAAGTATCTTAACGACACGGGTTTCGATCTTATGATCTCATCAGGTGGCTTATAGTTTTAAAGTATGCTATACTTGTGGCTTATAGTTTTAAGGTATGGTATACTTGTGGGTTAAAGTACTCAATGTCAGGGATAGAGCGTATGTAAGTATAAAAGTGGATACTGAGATCAACACCCAGCGAAGACAGTTTGTTTTGGGCCTGATTGCGTTTAAGCATGAATCGGACTGTCATCACTATATAGTGATTTTCCAAGCGTAGCTTGGATGTGGCACAAGGCCGAAAGCAACAGGCATCCAGTGAGGATCGAACTTACTTCTCAGTCGTAATTGGTCTAGCGAGACAATCTTGCTAACCATTACACCACCGCGAGGTGCCCCTGTTATTTTTATATATATATAAAAATAGACAAAGTCCGACAATTATTTTAAGACATTTTTATGTTATACATTCTTTTTATAGATGGTATTTATCAATCCACCCACGAGAATTGAATGTGGCACAAGGCCTTTTTAATGTGGGTATCTCCGAGCCCGTAGGCCCAGCCAAAAATAAATAACCATCAAACCCCCCGAGGGGGGCCAGTTCCGTCAACCTCCCCCAACGAAACCCTACCCTTCGGCGGTGCTTCGTCAGGGTTCCTCCCTGCAAGCAGGGAGTTCGACAGACACCCGACCCGGCAGCTCACAAAGCACAGATACTACACTTTGATCCTAGCCACCGGGCCGAGCGGGTATTCTTTTTATAGATACAAATATTTAAGTAAATGCTCTGTTTATAATAAACAGTATTAAACAACATTTACCGGCCTGAATCTCCGAGAAATTTTCACAGAAAATATTCGTCCTCCGATAGGATTCGAAACTGTATCCTATACGGAACCGTCATTTAGCTTGACGTGCCTTTACCGATTTGGTCACTGAGGATCGTTCGGTTAGTAAGGTCGAATTTACTGTATTTAAACTTCAATCGGTAAAGGCACGTCAAGCTGAATGACGGTTCCGTATAGCATACAGTTTCGAATCCTGTCGGAGGACGAATATTTTCTGTGAAAATTTCTCGGACATTCAGGCCGGTAAATGTTGTTTAATACTGTTTATTATAAACAGAGCATTTACTTAAATATTTGTATCTATAAAAAGAATGTATAACATAAAAATGTCTTAAAATATATATATATATATATATATATATATATATATATATATATATAATCTATATTTTAAGTTGCTACCCAAAAGGTTGGGGAATTTAAAAAGATTGATGACGCTTATTCTCTCATGAGTTACTCGGTGTTTCCCGGGTCTCGCAAAACATTTATCCTATCTCTCTAAATAACTCTATTTGGAAATAAATGATTTCATTTTCTATCTGTTCTTTTTTGTTCTTAACATCGCTCTGTGACTTGCGCCATATATGGATGTAGATGTGTGTCTGTCTAGCATCAAGCGAAAATTCTTAACGCAAAATCTCAAAGAAAATAATGATTTGAAAAGCGTATCAGAAAACTACCCTAAGGAAAAATATGAATCCATCTCGTCAAGCTATAGGTTAAATATCAGTATAAGGTTGGCTCTCTCGCCGTGATTGGTAACCAGTATAGGAGAAGGACACCTCTGAATTCAAAACCTTTCTGGTGGGATACATAATTAAACTGTAACTAACGTCCACTCAGCAGGGCCAACCCCAGGTTAGCTCTGCGAGTGTTGAAGAAACACAAATGGGCCTGAGCTTGTTCGCATTCTCTGAAACGAGCAGTCATGGCCACGACGAAGATGAGAAATCACACTGATTTGCAATGTGCCTTCAAGTCAAAACAGATGTGATGATGATAAGAAAACTGAAGATTCTTTCAATGAATAAATATTTAAAATGCGTTTCTCTCATTTTTTTTATCACTCGTTTTAAATAAGTGTCTCCGTACGTACGTACGCGTGTGTGTGTATCTGTGTGTGTACGCACGCACGTACCCAAACATACCCGAAGACATAATTACGCTGAGTAAATCCATGTTGTAGAATCAAAATCCCTCTTTTCTCCCTCGACTCTCCGAAGACTTGTTAACCTCTTTTTTCACTCGAAATTCAAAACTGATACCCTAAACGTCATATATCAGAATCAATATGTCGTCCCTGCCCATGTTTTTATCAACACCTATTCGTTACTTTTTAAATTTTTATTTATTTTTCACTTTGAATAATTATGTAACATTTGAACAGCGTAGAAATGGCGAACGGCAGGTTTGAAATTATTTATTTATTACGAAGCCGGTAAAATCATTCGGCAAAAAGAAAGTGTTCAGACGGTTATGTTTTAAATGTAAGTGTCAAAAACAGAAGAAAAAAAACTCGAGTCGATTATATTTGTTAATTGTAATAAAAACTATCTTTGCTGAATTTAATTAGGGTATTCAACGAAAAGTTTAACTGAAAACGAAAAGCCTCGTTTTGAATGCTTCCGTGCTTTACAAGACAGTCTCGTTTTACTTGCGTAAGTAACCCAATAACTGCCACAGAATCCGATAATTGCAATGAAATTATTTTACATTATTATTTTTTTCTTATGCTTTGTTTTCTTTATGATAACTAAAGAATTTGTTTTCGGGATGTCTGTCTCCTGTTTCTTCGCTCCACTCCGCTTCCATACTCAGTCGAAAAACCAGGCTTGGATTTTAAAAAGGGTCTAGACATTATTCAGTAAGGAAGTAGGCGAACATTACATTTTTGTTAGAGCATTTTAAAGCTACGATTTTTAACAGCTGGAAATTGCTGCATTTGCCATTTTCAAAAATAAATAAATAAATACAGACTGTTTTCTTAAGAGGTTCTTTTGACTTCACTGCTGTTCGTAACGCATAACTTTTCAAAGTGTAAATCAATAGCCCATGAATTAATAAATATTACCTGAAGATTTAAGATTAATTAAAGTAAAACCTCAGTAACCTTAGTAAGAACTAATTACGCGTGTTAAATCCGATAGATCCCACATTTCGTAAAAAAACAAGCAAGTTCCGTGGGCCCCTGCATTTAACTACAGTGTAACCAGGATATAAGAGAGCTTACGGGACCGGAGAAGTCTCTTATATCCGGGTTTGGTCTATTTTGTTTAGGTAAGTATGGGAATAATTTGGGACCAGATAAAATCTCTCTTATATCCGGGTTTCTCTTATATCCGGGTTACACTGTAAGATCATTTGGTTAAATCCATGACAGCCCACATGAAAATAACCAATTTTACGTAAAACTGTATAAAAAAAAACATCAAATAAAATAATATGACTCATATTGAAAGGATTTTGAAAGTGATATCTCCAAACTAGTGTAGACATATAATAGCGTGCAATACTTCCTGTTTAGTGGCGTATTTTTTATTATATTGTGTGTTGGTGGGGGTTGTTTGTCTTATTCTGTACTGTAGAATATTCGATCGAAACCAGAAAGGTCGCTCCTTTAAGAAATAGTTGTCAGCGTCACTTATTTTCAATAAATGGCAATTTCCTATTTTCCCATAAATGGGCCAGTACAGCCAAGCAGCAATGATATAATAACGCAGCAGTCAAAGTGCTAAGTAAAACATGAAATATTTATATACATATATAAAGCCGATATTTGCAATGATGGATCCTAAAATTTGTTTGAGCATGTTTCGGCACACGAGCTCTTTGTTAGACATAGATGTTTGACAATGATCAGAAATTCAAACATGTGTTATTGACAGAACAGGGCTGTTCTTCGTTTAATTTTTCCTTTTACTCACTATGCCAAATTGAGCAAGAAAATTCTTTGATGTCAACCACGAAAGTGTTTCGGTATATGATTATTCAAATGTGCCTCGTTGTGAAACAGTGGCTAGCAAGGTGGATTTACAACCCATTACTCGTGTAACGAGTTCAGTCTTCACTCTATCCAAATTTTATCTGCCTTGTCTGCAGGGCTTCGAAGACGCCGAAAACCTTCCCCACTAAAAATAAGGGAAGCACCTATAAAATAAATACTTACAGATTACAACCAATTGTCAGTCATGTAGAAATCACTAAATACTTTTCAGACTCAAATATAAATGACCAATATTCACGTATCCCCAAACCATGCTTATAGACACACATGCATACACACACACACACATATATATATATATATATATATATATATATATATATATGGACAGCAACAAGCATTTTACCCTTTAACTGCAGTTGTTCTCAGGTCCATTCTGGTAGCACATGTTAGGATCCCCGCTATGGGCAAATAGTGAAACCCCAAACAATAATCCACAGCACACTTTCATAATGAAATGACCTAGAATATATTTTTATTGCAAAATGACAATCAATGCAACACTAAAAAAATACAAAAATACATTTTTATACTAGAATTACCAACAATACATTTTATGATATAAAATGTGTGTGTGTGTGTGTGTGCGCATATATATATATATATATATATATATATATATATATATATACGCACACACACACGGAATTGTGCGGAATAGTTTTAATGACCGATTTTTCCAAATTCCAAATAATCCCCGGAGGAAATTCCCACAGAAGTTTTCTTTTGAAATGTACTTCGGACAATTTCTGGTGGAATTTCCTCTTTATTTGTTAAGGATTATTCGTAATTTGAAAAAGTCGACGATTAAAATTAATCGATTCAAAATGTCTGGTGTCTTCAATAATATTTGCCTTAAAGAACATTTGCTGCCTAAATACACAGTGTATATATATATATATATATATATATATATATATATATATATATATATATATACAATATTTACGTATCCCTGAACCAAATAAATGGATACAGACTCAAATATAATAAACTGGTTTAAATAACCCAACAAGGGTTGATATGTCATAACATCCACTAACCCACCTTACCTTTTGTGACCACGTGCTTAGCTTATATATATATATATATATATATATATATATATATATATATATATAACAGCAAAATTGTCCAATAGTTAGATTAAGCTTTGAACCGTTTCATCTTAAAAATGATTAAAGATATCCTACTGGAATTCTCAGAGGCTTTTATAACACTGCAGCAATAAAAATGTATAATTACTCCCCAAGCTTAACAGAAGAATCGTAATGAAATCGTTCATAAACGAAAATGACATGTTCATCATTAATTAATCTGAGTAAACGACCCGAAACTTATGAAATATTGAAATTAAGTTCAAATATATATATACATATATATATATATTATTCCAGAATCATTTACAACTTATTCAAAATGATCTTCGACCTCTCTAACATTCTAACTTTCTATCCTGGAGTAACAAGGGGTGCCTCACAGATTTCATGTACGATTTCATTTTCATGTCTTTTTTCACTGCTCTTTGGACTGTCATGGGTGAAACTCCTCTCTCACGTGCCAAAAGTCTATTGAATTGAGTTGGATCTAATTGATTTCTTTTGCTCTAAATTGAAATGATGACCTCCTCTTCCTGTTGTGACCTCCTGATCCAATTTTCCTATTTACTGTTCCCGCTTTTTTTAAACTCTTAAATTATCTTGATGGTTCAGAATGGACTTTGTAGATGAAAGTCAGAGTATGAATGATGGTACCATTACTGAAGGCCTGAATGATCTTTTTCCTCTCTCCATTGCTCTTTTGGGAAGAGCGTGAGGCTGACATAAAATGATTTTAACCTGTTTTCTTTGTATCTGAATAATTCAAAGGGTTTTTAATTATTCTTACGAAAAATGTTGTAGAGGTGGCTAAATGTCTTATCTGAAAACCTGGAAAAAAGAAACTCAATTATTTTAGTGTTTTTTTTTTATATTAAACATTTTGTGGGATGGATAATTATGCTGTTCCACGATTCGGAGAATTTTGCTGTTACACACACACACACACACACACACACATATATATATATATATATATATATATATATATATATAGAGAGAGAGAGAGAGAGAGAAGGTAAATTTTTCTTTACCAGCTCGTTTCGTCTTCTGATGGACTTTATCAAAGCAAATGTGAGGATTTTATTTTGCAATAAGTATTTATAAACAGAAATAAAAAAAATATAAAGTTTTTTATCGCAACGGCTCGCTTTGGCTATAGGAGTGGTTTCTCTGATAATAAAAGGAGAGAGAGGTTCGATTCTTGTTTGGGGACACATTTCTTTTTAGTAAGACTTCTCGAGCTAGGCCGGTTGTTATTTCAATTTATTTTTTTCAGAAAATAACAGTTGTATCAATGAAAACGTGTACCCACTGAAAATAATGTTTATATTACTAATAATGTCGGATCAAGAACACACACACACATATATATGAGAGGTAGAAAGAGGGGTACAGGTAAGTTTTTAATCACAGTCTCGGCTAACCCCACTTCGCATACATCATTTTCCAACACGCTCAGTTAACCCTCACGGCGTCTGAAATCAAAGTGACATGTCTACCCATGGGCAATGCCAAACACTTTAACCCCTCCCACCCCATATTGAATGGATGGAATAGTTATTCCCCACTTTATCGTTGTTGAACACAAAATTCGTTTCTTTTTGCGATTTAATCAGACATCAAAAACCTGTCAGAAATCTCATTATGAAATACTTTCGGATTTTCATCCACCTTCTTCCCGTCATGCAATGAAAGTTGTATGTTCCCGCGCTGCGATGAACATGTAATAACTGAACAATATATGGGGGGGGATGCTCCACTCGCTTACCATATGGCAGCGACCCATAGGGGAAATATTAGTAAGGGCTTGGAATCGGAGTTGAGTAGTAGAGATTTGAACATATGGAGGTAGGGATTGACTTTGATCTCTCAACCACCTTATCGTAAGTCATACATTAGAAAAGCCGGAAAATAGTCACCGAGGGCCAATTTCGATTTTGTTTTACACCTTTTTTCCTAACAATGCCTTTTAAAATACTTGAATATTTATTGAACGCTTTGTAGATAAATGTTTCACAATCAGTAACGAAAGGAAATGAGCAGTCTTACAGAATTTAAACGTGTGTGTGTGTGTGTGAATAATAATAATAATAATAAGCGGATTTGGTTGCGTATAATAACTTCCCATCCATTATCATTTAATATTACATTATTATGGACTTAGGTGAGGTACATGTAGTTTATGGTGTCTGTGTAAACATTAGCCTCGCAAATACCTCAACTTTGCTGATAAGACTACTTCATAATATTGAAGAATTATTGTATTATGGAATTAGGTTACGTACAAATATTAGTAGTCTATTCCTCTTTATCCTGCTAGATAACCCAATTTTGAATATAAAATCTGGAAAATATTTGAGGAGGGGGAGAAAGTGGATTTCTTTTGTGTGCCATAAGATGATACTGAGATTCATATAAATTTTAAACAATGCATATTTACAATATGGCTCTTTAGAAGACATTACATATTTTTTTATGTTCTTCATGAAGCGTCATACACTTTCTTAAAAACATATTGTGACTTTGAACTTTGACAAAACTTTTGCTAAAAACGCATGAATAAAATAGGCGTATACGCTTGTCTCTGCAAGTGAGTGTGTGTGCGTGTGTGACAGAGAGAAAGAGATAGAGAAAGTGAGTCTTCATATAGATACATGCATAGATACAACACACACACACACATATATGTTGTGTATTTTGGCAGCAATCCTTCTTTCATGCAAGTTTCATTGAATATGAAAGGCAAGGTGCTTTGATTAAGTTTTTTTATACAATTTCTCATGTGATCTTATAATTTTTCTTTTCGGTAGATAAATTATATAAAAACTGTCCGAATGTTCTTTTTTCCGGGCGCTTTCGTCTATACATTTAGCCATTTTCAAGGTTGAAATATATTAACACTAAACAAGAAATAGATTGTTGTATGTATGTATTTATATAATGTAAAACTTAATTTTGCGAATGTCAGTGTGTCACTGTGTCGCATATTTTCAACTTTACTCCTAGATGACGTAGCCCAACATATACCATTTTGGAATCAGGCTGACTCCATGAGCAAATTAAAAATTATAATTTTGGTTAAACAAGCCATGATTACAATTAAACGAAAAATAATAGGAAAAAAGATTACGATCATATAAAAACTTTATTATATCCATTATATAATCTGTACGACCTGCGCTTTGTAAACGTCTTATTAGAATAATTAGGATATAAAAATTCTGATTGTATTTATACCATTGCAACCGGAAGTTATTGCGAGAAAAATATGAATGAAACAAATATATTTTACAAATATATAATTTGAATTTATTGCATATAATTTTAGTGAAACAAAGTACTAATATTAAACGTGATGAAATTAATATAATGAATATTATCAATCATAACACTTCATCTGCATAATAGCCTTTTAAATAATGATCATAGGTATATGAAAGTTATTCTAAAGTCTAAGCTAACAGGAGTTGCCAGGTTGCTAATTTCGGCCGACTATCGCAAATTTTAAACCGACATATAGTATATAAGACGCAGAGGAATTTTCTAAGAGATTTTTAGTAAAAAACAAGAAAAAAAAGGGGGCCTTGTATGCCGTAAAATACAGTATATACATAAATATAAGCACACGCACACACACACACACATATATATTATAGGCGCGGAACTTATTGGAGTATATATATATATATATATATATATATATATATATATAAGCAAATATATGGATATAGATCCGACAGTATGAAGAAAAATATACGGAAAAAACAAACAATAATTGCATATAAGGATTTTTGTTTGTTTTTTCCGTATACTTTTCTTCATATATATATATATATATATATATATATATATATATATATATAGTTTGTCTGGTGGTCGTAAAAACGTGAAAGCCAGGTTCACAAACTCATATCCATACAACTCAATATATATATATATATAGAGAGAGAGAGAGAGAGAGAGATGGGATTGCTGAAAATATATCGAACCTAACCACTTCCCAAACAATAACAAAACATCAGAATATTGATTTTAGGAAGTGGATCGGTTAACACAAATTTAGCACTTTTTTCTAAAAACATTTTACCACAAGCAAGGCAATAAAACCACTAAGACGAAAGGTGTTACTGATTATGAGTGAATACGAGGAAAAAAAAACTCCATTAATGAGAGAGAACGGTAGAATAACAGGAATTAATGAGACTGAAGTTAACGATTTGCATTGCATTTAAATTTTTGAAGATCAAAGTTGGTTGGGAAGCAAGAATCCGGAAGAGAGTTTCACAAGAGGAAAGAGCGAATGAAGAAACTGGTAGCATAGAACCTACATCTAGTTATTTGAGCTGTAAAATGATGACAGCTTGGCACCATCATTTTACAGCTCAAATAACTAGATGTAGGTTCTATGCTAGCATTCATAAAACCTAGATAACATACTTCCTATGTCCGTATATATATATATATATATATATATATATATATATATATATATAAAATTCTCAAAATCAGTGTGTGTGTGTGTGATTGGATGTTGTTTATGCATTTCCACAGTTTTCATCCGATTTTGATGATTTTTTTTGTTTGATAGATAATTCTTCAGTGCAGGTTTTGAGTTCAAATTATTGGTGACAATGGCTCTCCACTACTTCCTGTCCTTTATAACTCTCAGCAACGTTTTACTATTTACTATCTGTTCTAGGATATATATCATTCATAAAAACTTTGATAAAAATAAATAGTAAATTATTACAATAATGTTATTTATTATTATACAGTTCCTTTTCAGGGCCACCCCCCCATTCAAATTGTTAAACCCCCATTTGGAGATGTGCCTCAGTTGCACCCAAATGTTATGACTAATATTGATTTTTGGGAGGGCTGATTTTAAACTTAAATTGCCCCTATTGAACGGCAAAAATTCCCAGTTATGAAAGTCCCTGTCGAAGACGGGTTATACTGCTGATGTATATATATATATATATATAGATAGATAATATTAGTGATCAATGTGTATGTATATATATATATATATATATATATATATATATATATAGATAATATTAGTGAACAATGTGTGTATAAATATATATATATATGGATAGATAATATTAGTGATCAATGTGTGTGTATATATATATATATATATATATATATATATAGATAGATAGATAATATTAATGGTCAATGTGTGTATATATATATATATAATATTAGTGATCAATGTGTATATATATAGATAGATAGAAAATATTAGTGATCAATGTGTATATATATATATATATATATATATATATATATAATATTAGTGATCAATGTGTGTGTATATATATATATGTATAGATAGATAATATTAGTGATCAATGTCTGTGTATATATATATATATGTATAGATAGATAGATAATATTAGTGATCAATGTGTATATATATATATAGATAATATTAGTGATCAACGTGTGTGTATATATATATATATATATATAGAGAGAGAGAGATAGATAATATTAGTGATCAATGTATGTATATATATATAGATAGATAATATTAGTGATCAATGTCTGTGTGTGTATATATATATATATATATATATAGATAGATAATATTAGTGATCAATGTCTGTGTATATATATATATATATATATATAGATAGATAATAGTGATCAATGTGTGTATATATATATATATATATATATATATATATATATATATATATATAGATAGATAGATAATATTAGTGATCAATGTGTATATATATATATATATAGAGAGAGAGAGAGAGAGATAGATAATATTAGTGATCAATGTGTGTGTGTATATATATATATATATATATATATATATATATATATAGAGAGAGAGAGAGAGATAGATAATATTAGGGATCAATGTATGTATATATATATATATATATATATATATATAGATAGATAGATAATATTAGTGATCAATGTGTGTGTATATATATATATATATATATATATATATATATATATAGATAGATAGATAATATTAGTGATCAATGTCTGTGTGTATATATATAGAGGGAGAGATAGATAATATTAGTGGTCAATGTGTGTGTATATATATATATATATATATATATATATATATATATAGATAATATTAGTGATCAATGTGTGTATATATATATAGATAGATAATATTAGTGATTAATGTGTGTGTGTGTGTATATATATATATAGATAGATAGATAATATTAGTGATCAATGTGTGTATATATATATATATATATAGATAGATAATATTAGTGTTCAATGTGTGTATATATATATAGATAGATAATATTAGTGATCAATGTGTGTATATATATATATATATATATAGATAGATAGATAGATAGATACATAATATTAGTGATCAATGTGTGTATATATATATATATATAGATAGATAATATTAGTGATCAATGTGTGTATATATATATATATAGATAGATAGATAATATTAGTGATCAATGTGTGTGTGTATATATATATATATATATATATATATATATATATATAATTTTGCAAGAGGATAGAATCCAGGTAGAACTAAATGTCCAGGACAGAGTAAGAATATAATAATTTCCCTCTGATACTTGTTTTACACTCCTACACATACACTCTCACTAAAATTTTGTTTTTTATACCTGGAGTTGTATTTTCCAATTTCTTTTTGAATTTGTAGCTCTGATGAATTGGATCGTGATTACGATTCCAATGTAATAAATTATAACCATCGAGTATTAGTGTTTGTGTCCTTTATATTTTATATATATATATATATATATATATATATATATATATATATATTCACTTTAACAAATTACTTTCCCGATTAATCAAAACTACACTCTTTAAATTGTGGTCAGACCTCTTACAATGGACAATTAAGACATTGTTTTGTAAAAGATCGCTTTCCAATGTTATATACTCCTATTATTTATAATCCTATATGTTTCACCAATCTATTTCCTGGGGCATAAAAATACTTCGGTGAAACATGTAGACATTTAAATGAAAGATTATATAAACAGGAAAGGATCTTTTTACAAAACCGACCACTCGTCATTCATCGTAATAGCCCTAGTTTCAACATAAGTAATGTTATTTTAATTAAAAGATAAAGTAATTTATTGCAGCGATAATGTATTGACAGTGTACTCATTTCGGAATACCCAAAGGTAAATTTAGGTTCAGAATCATAGAACATATCTCGTTCCCTCCAATATTGTTGTAGCATACCTACGCACGATAATGGGTTTGTCCCCATTGACATAAATACAGTAGTAAATACTGTATGTTGGTCTACAGTTGGGAATTTGTCTCCAGCTGTCCTGGTCAAACTCTCTGCCTCTGGGCAGAGAGGATCCCCAGACGAGGCTATGTCGAAGGGCAGATTCTCGTCTCGGGAAACAGCTACCCGACCCCGTTTTATACGGGGTCTACAGGAAATTTTTGGCCGAGCCCAACATTAAATTCGGCCTTGTGCCACATCTGACCGCGTGGTATGGTTGGTAGATATCCTGCAGTTGGAGATTCATTGTGGAATTCACTTGACTCACTTCTAGTAGCTGACTACTACTTCTACGCGCCGCTCGTGAATCTTATATGTGTTGTTCTTGTTCTAAGTATTATCATTCATTACCAACATTTGTGTGATTATTCTACTCAGTAATCTTCCCTAGGTTACAACATATATATATATATATATATATATATATATATATATATAACTCCAATGATAATTCAAGTTATATATATAAGTTATCATATAAGAATTATGTAATTCAAGTTATCATATAAGCTTGAATCATAAGTAATTTCCGTGTTTATCAGCGTTATTCTTAAACAAATAATAAAGAACAAATGCATTTTATTCAGTTATACATTCATTGTTTACAATGACTTCTTGCAACTTAACAGGCAACTATTTGATACCTTTTCAGTAAAATTGTGTTCTGTCAGTTTTAAGATAAATGTTTTTTTCAAGAAAATCTTGAATTTGGTTTTCATTAGAGTAAGTTATCCTCAACAAAACGTTTTTAGCTATCGAAAATGTAATAATTGACTGGTGCGAGTCCTTATATATATATATATATATATATATATATAGTATCCGCCCTCTTAAGAGTCTGTGTTAGACTCATCCGCCTACTATAAGTTTAGTAGGTGAGAAGGAACAGTGAATGGTTTGAGCGCTAGTTCATTCGATACTCTCTCATTAGTCATGTAATACTCTTCTGGTGTACTTACTGTTTAATATACGATATATCTGCAAAGCTGGTTTTTGTTATTACTTAACCATTTACTTGATCACACCAATATATATATATATATATATATATATATATATATATATATATATATATATATTCTTTCTAAGGCATCAATATTTTTTTTTAATCTGACATTACTTTTTATCAGTCTAAACGCTATTTTAGTGTATACCCTTGTTTGAGTAGACGGCTCGATTTTTACGTCTACCGGCGTGCGCCTTCGAGAGACGTAAAGGAAGTTTTGCTTTCCTTCAAACCCTGCTGGAGAGCCCATTCACCTTTATTGTCTCGAATGCTCAGACCGGTAGGTGTAATTTCCGCTGTTTTTTAAAAAACAAACAAAATACACAGGGCGTCTACTTAAACACGTGTCTCCACTAAAATAACGATTATAGTAATATATATATATATATATATATATATATATATATATATATATATATAGTTTTATGGTATTCTATATTTATGGGATAAAGGGCTCAATATCAGGGATAGAGCGTATGTAAATATAAAAGTGAACATTGAAGTCCACACGCAGAGGCGACAGACTCTTTCATGGTAGACATAATCGTCAAGCCTGACGATTGTGTCTCGCATGAAACAGTCTGTCGCCTCTGAGTGTTGACTTCAATGTTCACTTTCATATATATATATATATATATGCATATATATATATATATATATATATATATATATATATATATATATATATATATATATATATATATATAAACTAATTAATTTGTTTCTGTTTCAATTTATTTTAGGAATAGCTCTCAGTGAAGCATCTTTCATCCATTGTTTCAGTTTTATATTTTTACTGGCATTTGTAAAGCAGCCTATTTGTCGGCCATATTGGAATGGACATCAAAATGGATGCTTCATGCTATAGAATCGACAACAATGTCTAGGCTATATCTTTTCCGACATTTTGCTCAGCCTTCAGGCACCAGCATAATAACAACAATAATAAAAATTTTAATATAACTTGGCCACTATTAAATACGACAATTCTTTTTTTTCTTCTTCTCTTTTCGCCCGAGCAGGCCAAGCAGGTTTGACGCATTTTCCTCTCTCATTCACAAATCATTTCTTTCACTGTATCCTGGCTATCACCGTTATCAATAATCGGCTTCTTCTTCAATATAAATCGCTTGTTATCTTTTCTCCCCTCTTTCCAGTCATTAACAGTATATCACACACGCACGCACACACACACACACACACACACACACACACACACACACACACACACATATATATATATATATATATATATATATATATAGTGACTATACAGAAGGCAACGACAACAACAAAAAAGAAAAATGCAATCAAATTTTAAAAAGAACGTAACAAAAAATGCTGCAGCCAACATGGAAACATTACTTAGATGCAGATGTAGATATAAAAACATCCCACTAGATAGGGTTACACCAGAAGTGGCCATATCATCGCTGGGTATAAGTCGTCAGGTCTCTCGTTCGTATGTAACTGATATGGCTCTTACGCATTTTCGGTCACCTGTCAAGTCAGATCATCTTTCCAGCCATTACGTACCTTATTTAGCTTATTCCTTGCTATTATTGTCTTTTGTTTCTGCTGCTTTTTGAAGTTGCTGTAATTTTTTTATGGCATGCATCCAACTTTATTGTATAATTAAATAAGAACCCACATGTTTGCATGTTGTACGCTAATCGGTTTCAGTCACACTCGGAGGCCATTCTCCTGAACGCTTTTTTCATCCGTGTTCCATCTGCGCATATCCAAGTAATCTAGCTTTCGTGCAACAAAGAGATCCGAAAATTGATATCTTACAATAGATGTTTACTAAGAATTAGCTTATTATAAGGATAGAAAGATTATATTACGCCAGTAATTTAACAGGGGAGGGCCTACCTAGAACATTAGTATTCGAAATTACGATTTTTACTTGAGCTCGAACACCGACCACTGGCACTATTTGAAAGCAGAGTAGTTGGATATTTCGCAAGAGAATTTTTTTTTGTATACTAGCTGAAATACACGAGGCTTGCAGGGAGCAAATTGTTGATTAAATTGCAGTTTTTTTATTCGTTTTCTACGGCTTATCAACCTTTTGCAGGTTACTTAAAGTTATAAAATATTTTTAGATCGTAAGAATTTTTTTGGAGATAATAATGACTTAATAATAAAAGTCTGACTAATTAACCCATAGCTGGGGAAGAAGAGGTATATTCGTATCTCTCTATTTATACGCATGTGAATATAACGAACCCGCACGTCCAGGCTTACAGCACCTGAAGTTTTGAGAGAGAGAATATAAGAAGGTGAGAGATAAATTGAGAGAAAGGTTTTCTGAAGCGATCACTCATCTAGGTACTGACTAGGCTCGACTTGCTTAACTTCGGTGATCGTACGGGAACTGGTGTATCTACGTGATAAGCCAAATTGTAGTTTTGAATGAAACAAACCCAAAGAGAAAAGGGTAAATTTTACAGATATTTTATGTATATGTATAATATAGTCGATTTATCTATTATTTTTTTTTGGTGGGGGGCAATTACTACAGGTGATCGAGTAAATTCCTCCTTCAAGTTTTAGCTTATTTTTTTTATTTAGTATTGACTAAGTATTTTATTATTGTTCTAGATGTAGTTGTAACAAATTTTATGTCGAGTTTGGATAAGTTCTTTTCGCCTGTAGTGGTGATGGAGATAGTTGGCAAGACAACATAGTTTTTGATTCATTGGTTAAAAAACTTAGTCAGCATTAAACAAAACAATAAGGTTATACTTGAAGGATAAATATATAGAAACAACCTCAAAGAAATAAAGAAATAAAAGATTAAAAATCTATGTAAAAGATTATATGAACACAAAAGGGACATATTACAAAGCAGTACATTAAATGTTTTAGTTGCTCACCTTAATGAGGCTGACGACAATTTTGCCATAAAAATGCTACTCTGGTTAAAAGTGAAAACAATTCACTAAGATGGAAATGTTTAGAAAAAACCTTGATCCCAATGTCATAAACAATAAATTTGCGTCCTGGTTCTTACCATTCCTGGCAGGTCTTCTATTATTAAAGTGTGGTATATTTAATAACTAAAGTGATGAAATCAACTAAATTACACACGCACACACACACAAACACACACACACACATATATATATATATATATATATACATATACATACATACGTACATATATATGTTAAAAATTTAAAAAGATATTTTATTGAAAAAAAACTTATAAGGTTTCTCGCACCTCCCGCCTGTGGAACTCCCTCTCCCTATTCCTGTTTCCCTGATAGCTATAATCTCCAACTATTCAAATGTAATGTCAATCGACATCTCCAGTTGTCTTGATCTATCCATTATGCTTCTCCTCATCCTTTCTTCTATCACTCCTATCTGCTTTCGCTTCAAATCTTCTGTAACCCCTTGCGTACTTGTGGCTTCCCGCCTTGCTTGGGGTGAATCGATTAAAAATAAAGATTCTCGCGATTATTTTTCTTTTAAATTAAAAACAAGATATTTGTGTTTACTATTATGTTAAAAAAGGTTTAGGCAAAAAAGACATGCAGTCTTGAGTTTACACAATATAAAATTCTGGGGAATCTTTTACATGTAAAAAACAGAATTGTGTGTAACACAACGTTTATCGGCACAGAAAGCAGAACCATCGATTCGACTAAGATCCAGCCAAGTCTATTGAGAAAGGCATGAACCCATTTTTCTCTATCCAGCTATGTAACTGGGCTCTCTAATACTCAGAAAAACAAGAAATAGGATGAATGTTAGAGTTTTTCAAGATTCATTTTATCTTATTACACACACGCACACTTATGAATATTGGAGGTGATATGGTAATCTAATTTAATTTAATTTATGGTCCCAACTTCAGCGATCATTTTTTCCTCACATACAGTTTTTTCTTTCTTTTATTCTAACCTGGGGAAGCCAAAGAAAGCAAACGGTCTCGGCAAAACGCATCGTTTATAAATTTTCCATTTTGTCTCATCATCTTCAATTTTATTTCGTATACTTTTGTGATATCAACGAACACTCGTCGCCATTTTTGAGATGTCAATGAATTGTTGTCATATATATATATATATATATATATATATATATATATATATAATTCCAGTACTTGAAAATTGCTTCGTCATGAAACTCGGAGCTGTGCAATTAATGTACGATATTATGTATATTTATTAATACATACATACAAATAAAATGTGACACTTAGCTGGTTGATATTATATTCGGCACCTCAACTCTCAAGTTTCGGAGATTAACCTTTTTGTGATGGTTCGATCCACTTGTCCAAAGGTTTCAGCAATTGACTGCCCCTTTTTTCAATTTATCGTTAGTTTTATACTAAGTTTGATGTAATTCATTTGTCTGCTAATTATTGATGTTTGTTTGTTTTTTTTTTTTCTGTTTTTGTGTGTGTGTTTGTGCGTGCGTGCCTGTGCATGTGTTTATATGCGTATGTCTGAAATTTCTCCTTTTGATTATTTTCTTATAGCAAGTAAGAATTAATTTCAACAGATTTCGTTAAGTTCTGCCGAGAAGGTCTTCCTCTTTCATTTTTAATGTATTTTTCTCATTTTCGAATAAGCGAACTTCATTCAAAAGTATCCGGATCACGCAGAATCGTAAATGCTTGCCAATATTGCCAGGATGTATTTTTGTATATAAGAATTTTCAACTGGCACCTGGGATCAGTGTTCACCCCCCCCAGGATTTCAGTTGTTCATTTTGAAGGCAGGCGAACTCTCCCCAACTTGAAAAACTGATGCATCCCTTCTGTCTTCTTACGTAGGCTCTGCAATGCTCATTAAATCGTTGCCGAATTATACAACTTAACAAGCCGCTTACGTCGAAATAATTGTGTAGATAAAATCTTGTTCAACATTGGTACCCCACGCTTGTAATCTGAAGCGAGAGTAAGATCTACTTACTTAGTAAAAGAAACACTTGTGTATTTTGAAATAAAATATCGGTGTAACCCCAGGAAAATGCCCAGTATTTAAAAAAAAATTTTTTTTAATATTTCAGCTATTAACTATAATTAACTTTATGTAGAATAAATATCTGGATATATTTTTAGGAGTGACTTCGATGCTATTTTTATAATTGTTTTAAATAGGAAACTGAAATGAAATCTACCAGTAAAATAATAGATTTTTTTTATAAAAATAGTTTTTATCACTTAGAAATTGATATAAAAAATAGGGAAAAAAGGAAAATAAGAAGAAATGAGTAACAAATAACAAGAAAACCAAAATAGGTAGAAATCTGAAAATAAATATAAATAGAAAAAAGTTGAAAAATATTAAAAAAAAAAAAAAAAAGGTAACAACGATAAAAAAAATAATAGGAAAAAAGAGAAACAAATACTGAAAAAGAGAAAATGGGAAGAAAAGGGAAATGAGAAAAAAAGCGGGAAACTGTTAAAAAAATAACAACAATGGGAAAATCGAGAGAAAAGGAACAGGTTTACGAATAATGAGAAAGAGAAAATTATAAAACGAGAAAAGGCTGGAACGACGACAAAGGGAAAGTTGATAAGAAAAGAAGAGAGGAAAACGCTTCCAGATAACTAGAAAGAGGAAAAGAGTAACAAATACGGAGAAAGCAAAAATGGCAAGAAAAGAGAGGCAAAGATAAGTAGGAAAATAGAAGAAAAAAAAGGGAAAAGGCATAACAAAGGACGATAAAGAGAAAATTGGAAGAAAGAGGAAAAAGTAACAAATTGCTGTTAACAAAAATGAAAGAGAGTGTGTGTATGTGGGGGGGGGAGGATGATAGATAGAAACTTAAAGAGAAAAGGAAAGTGAAAGCACGAAGAGTGGGAGAGCAAGGAGCGAGATAATAGGGAGAGCAAGAAGCGAGATAGCAGGGAGAGTGGAAATGACGTTCGTGTCAGTTAGTCAAGGTCAATTTTAATTCTTTCTGCGTGCAATCTCTATAATACGAGTAACCAACCAACTGCACAGCTTTAGTGCATCGTAGCATCAATGTTTCAACTTATGCAGCTATATGGGGGCGTGGGGTATCGGGTGATGAGAGCAGGGGGGATACACTATATAACATCACATAATACCATTCCTAGGGCACTAACTTGTTTTGCCTAAATGCACTCCGGCATGTTACTGCTTAAACTAAGGACTTGGAAGGGTCTCAGACCGGATTGGTTTTGCAGTGTGTTGTCAAAACAGTTTTAAGGGCATGCGTCTTAAATGTCAGGGAATAGTTGAGGTCAAAGTAACCTAAACAGAAATAAGGGGAGGATTTGTGCAATATAAGAAATTGACTTAAATTCTTTAAATATATATATATATATATATATATAGAGAGAGAGAGAGAGAGGCAGAGACAGGGAGAGAGACAAAGATATGAGGAGGTGTTGAAAAGTTTTCGGATCGATCAAGAAACCTTTCCCCCACCCACCTAAAAATCAGTTTAGTCAGATTTGGTGAAGCGTGTAAGGCCGAAAATTTTTCATCACCCTCTCGTAAGATTCTGCCTTTCACCAGGAACTTCTAAAAAATAAATTAAGGATAAAAAAAAGTGTCACTTTTTTTTCACATTCTAAATACTGCATAGCGTGCGTGGATATCAAAATTTGTTCAAAATAGTTTAGCACACGGTTACAATAAGGATTGAACTCAACACAATAGCCTGTAGATTAACAAGCTAACCACTCCTCCAAAACGAAGTGAAAACGCTCGTTGGCGTATAATGAGTGTTTGATTTCATTTTATTTTTTTTATTTTACAGATTATCGATTATTTTCAGGTTATTTAAAGCCAAAAAATATTTAGAGATTATAAAAATTTTCGGGGAGATAATAATGATTTTACTGATACTAATTAATCCATATTTGGGGATAGGGAAGAAGAGATGAATTCCTATCTTTCCCAAAGGTAGATACGTGTAAGTGAATATAACACACTCGACTGGAATTCGTCTCTCCGATTTCAAATTCCGAGCCGTTATCTATTCCATCACCTGTACGTCCACGCTTACAGCACCTCCTATCCCCAAATGGTTATCTAAGTACTGACCAAGGTCGACGTTGCTTGACTTCGGTGATCGCATGAGAACCGGTATTTCAACGAGATACAGCCGTAAGCTTCACGTAACATTAAAGATAGAAACAGATGGAGCGAGATACATATTGACAGCTTATGGTAATGAGATAAATACAAAATACACAAAAGTAATTAACCCTCCTTTAGTTCAGTGGTTGTGTTTCAGTGCCCCACAGAATGTTTTTCTTTAATAATTATCAAGTGGCAAGTCAATATTTCACGATTAGTTTCGTAACTTTCTGAATACCTCTGTTAAGTAAATGCAAGCAGTTTCTCGTTTTAGTCATAATATTGGTGTTAATTGCAAGCACATGACCGTAAATTAAAACTGTCTGCAAAGATCACAGTAACTTTCTTGTTCGTTGCCTGGAAGGTGAAAAAAGTCGCTAAGTATTTAGATTGATTCATAAATTGTTTTAAGAAATCACACTGAAAATTAAAATGAAACCTATTTTTACATATTTTAATTTTTGAAATTCATTTTCTTTAATATCGACTTTTAATTCTAATTTAAAAAAAAAAAAAAGAAGAAACCATTTGTTCGTCTCATTTTGAATTATTCTATAAAAAACCAGAAAGAACACACAAAACAATATATAACATGAAAATTAAGAACGAAATGATATATCTATGATAATTTAAATTGGGTGTTTGAAAACTCCACAGTATTGGTGGAATGTTAATGATGGAGAAAACGTTAAAAATTTTGGTTTCATGCCTTTTCCAAATAGATTAGCATAAAAGTGGTATTAACTACTGTGGCAAGATTTGAAACCCGCTGTACATATTTTATTTCTGATCTAATATCATTATATTTAACGCCCCCCCCCCAACCTGGGTCGTATGTGGCAAAAGGCCGGTTTATTGTGGGTTCTACGAGCCCGTAGACTCGGCCAAAAATATTCCCTTTGAACCCGTATAAACGGGTTCAGAGTCTGTCTACCTCCCCGGACGAAACTTTGCTCTTCGACAAAGCCTCGTCCGAGTTCCTCTTCGCTAAGGCGGAGAGTTTGACAGTTGAACAATCTATGCGACTGTTATATTTAACATCCCCCCCACCACCACCAAGGAATGTATGTGGCACAAGGCCGAGTTTAACGTGGGTTTCTCCGATCCCGTAGACTCGGCTAAATATATTCCCTTTAAACCCACCTAGACGGGTGTTCAGGGACTGTTACCTTCCCGGACGAAACTTTGCCCTGCAGCAAAGCCTCGTCCGAGTTCCTCTCTGCCGAGGCAGAGTTTGACAGTTGTACAGTTTATATCACCGTTCCTAATATCATGATTTAAATATTTACTTATTGAAGTATTGTGCTCACTATGGAACATCAATGTTGTAAGTATTGAAAAAAAAACGTGTTCCTGAATATAAAGTAATAATTTAACTATTTTTAAAAGGTTTACTAAAGACAAGGCTTTGTTTATAACAATGAAGGTATTATATACATCGAGACGATAATTCATTTTTTTTTATTTATTTATTTGCTGTCAGATTACCTAGCTAAGCAATACTCCAAAATGAGGTCATAAAGCGCGTGGATATATAATGAGAGAGATAGATACATATCGGCAGCTTATGGTAGCGAGATAGATTTAAAATACAGTAAAGCAATTGAAGCTGATATTAGTGAATTGAAAATAAATTCAAATTACGGTTGCGGCTAACTTTGAATTTCTTTTCACTAAATAAAGCAAGCAACTTATCAACATAAAAATAAATAACTCCTCTATGTTTCCATAGAAATCACAACCGATGCAGTCTTCAAGTCCTCAGCAACAAAATGCTTTCTTTCTACATAGTCATCACGATTGGCCAGACATTGTTTTTTTTAAATTTCTTTTACTTTTGGCATTGGCAGCTGCACCAGACCGCTCTGAACATAGCTTGTTCCACACATCACTTCCGCGACTACTGAAACACATTACAAACAGCCTGTGCTCGCATCCACTGTTTGATCTCCGTAAGCATCCAGCAAGTGTTAAAGAACATCAACGGCTGGGACTTTTTCCGCACAAAGAAATTCGGTGTCAAATCTCTCCTTTGTACACACTTTCATGCCAGACTCAATTTTGTCAGACCCTCTGTAACAAGGCAAAGAACAATATGGGTTCTTGGCGGGAAGGTTCAGCCTTTGCTGCCATATCATCGACATCCACCTCTGACATTGTGGGCCAAAATAATAAAATCAGGCACATTACTTTCGGAGCGAATTTCGTATGTTTTCAGAAAAAAAGTGCGAAAAATATTGAGGAAAAATTTCCAAAGAAATAAATAAGGCTTGTAGCTCTACAACACTTCATTTGTGTCGGTGATATATTTTTTATTTTAATCTTTTTATTTTATTTCCATTTTGGTCTGGATTATTTTTCTTCTTTCATGGAGTCCTGAGTAAGACGATAAACTACATCCGGCAGCAAATCGGGAGATTAGAGGCTTTCAGGAGCGTGGAACCACTTTATTGAAGCTGTTCTCAGGTCCACCCTGTCCCGAGATGGTAGCACCTGTTAGGGTCTCAGTTACAGGCAAATAGCTAACTCCCAAATAATAAGAAAGTATAAAAATACAAGCAATACATTTTAATATAAAAATATCAACGATACATTTTAATAGTAAAATTAACAACAATAACATTTTTATAGTAAAATTAACAATACATTTTTTTATAGCAAAATGATCAACAATACATGTTATTTTTCGTTTGTTTGTTTGGGTTTTATGGCATATCAACCACTGGGTTATTTAATGCCAAATCCAGTTTATATATATATATATGCTAAATATATGAATTTTAAATGCCTATTTTATATGGAACATTTTTAGCAAGCTAGAGCTTATTTGCTTGCACACTGCAAAATAATCCTAGATATTTTTTGTTTAAGTCAAGAATTTCCATTTGATTGTTGATTGTTTTGTTCAACGGCATCTCACGGCCACTTTATGCGGAAAATGATTTTGAGTGACTTTAAAAGTCAAAAACACATAGCTGGCAACATTATGGTTTCAAAAACGTACAGCTGGCAACATTATTTTTTACAAAAAACGTATAGCTGGCAACATTATGGTTTCAAAAACGCATAGCTGGCAACATTATGGTTTCAAAAACGCATAGCTGGCAACATTATTGTTTCAAAAACGTATAGCTGGCAACATTATTTTTTCGAAAACATTATCTGAGGCTTTGCTGTTGGATGTAGTTTATCGCCATACCCAGGACCCGGATGTAGTTTATCGCCATACCCAGGACGTGGGTAAGATCTGGAAAAACTAGGAGTTCACTATTTGCCCATAGCTGGGACCCTAACAGGTGCTACCACCCCGGGTCAAGGTGGACCTGGGAACACCAGCAATTAAGAGGTGGTTCCACGCTCCTCAAAACCTGATCAGAGGCCTTGCTGTTGGATGCAGTTTACCGTCATACCCAGGACCCTTATTTTTCGTCGAAGCCATAAAATTGTGTTCATAATATTTAGATTTCGGCATTAGAGGTTGATATGCCTCGAAACAAAATCAATCAACCAGCTCTTCTCACAGAATATAGAATTTGGCATAAGACATTTTTGTCATGTATGTAATGACTGTCGTCATAGATGAAAATCTTCTTCCACCTTTAAGGGAATTTGGCAGATCTCTTTATTATGTTTTACTATAATCTTTCCCGTTATAGGGCATTGTTTTTACTGCAATAGATAGACCGTGTAATCTAAAGCAATAAGAACCATTTCTAGTTTGGGGAGCAATCTGTGCACCCAGAATGCAGAAGAATGAGTCGAATTATATAATCAAATGCTATCTTTGAAGCTTCCGGTCTTGTTACATTCACGATAGTTGATGATTTTTGCATGAATTGTTACTTGGGAATGAAACCGCTGGATTTTAGGGAACGATCCTTCTCCGAAACTTATGGGCTGGCGTTACAGAATCCCAATTAAAAATTGTACAAACAGAAACCGCATTACTTGATAACTTTCAACAACACCAACAATTAAAATGGATAGCGAATGTAACAGGAAGAGAAACTGATACTCTGAGCCAGATGTTAATGTTCCATACTCCTTCGAAGAAAAAGTTGGAAAGAAAGCCCCCGTCCATATTGGAAAGAGCAATAACAATTAATGAACTTAAGAAACATTTCCTGAAAAATTCTTTTGAGAGAAAGATTTTTTTTTTTTATCAAATTCAACTGAGCGTAGCACCAACAGGTCGGTCAATGAATGTCGAATGTCTCCATATTGACTAAATGGCTAATATTATCATTACAATTACCAGAGTGTTGCCTATCATATGACAGCATTTTTTAATGTGACAAATTTAACCAGTCACTATCAAACAATAAAGATCATGTCCAGTTAGGTCAATGATCTATGCATCCAGGATTTAAAGCAAATAATTATACGATTTTGTATTGTCTTTTAGGTTTCCATTGGTTTCGGGCAGCTTGTGAAGTTCCGTAAATACGAGAAGAATTCTAGTTGCGGCTGGAAGTAAATATTACTCTTCTGGCAACATTTATTAAATTTCCCCTTAAGCGGGACTAATGAAAGGTTGAATATACCGCAAAACGGCTTGTATCAATTAATTTACAAGTGTATTTCTGAAGGTCACTTTCTTGTTAAACATCTTCATGTTGTCTCTTAATTTCTCAGCAATCAGTAATACTTTGTTTGACAACCTTTCTTTTATTAAAACTAGTGTGACATGTTTTGTGCGTTACAAATAACGGATACTGGCTTATATATTAAATCAGAAATAATAAAGTTCAATACTTATCGATACCAACGTGATAATTGTTGAACTTTATTCTATTTATTATATATACGAATATTTATTATAAACTCAATCGGTGAGTATCGATTGAACTTTATTGCTCTCGTTAATAATGGGGAACTTTTTTTGAAGAAATTCTGTTCGATTATATAATTTTACGTATATCAATAGCGAAGAGGAGAAGGAGGGGGAACAACCCCCCCCCCCAAAAAAAAACGATGTTTTTATTTTTGACAAACATTTACTCCAAAGTTTATTTCATGTACACATCTAAAGTCTACTAATAACTCCCCTATATTTTTATTATATAGTATTAGGATGTATCAAAGTATTTTCATTTTTTAAAGTTTTTCTCCAAAGTTTATTTTATGGACACATCTAAAGTCTATCTGTGACCCAACTATATTATTTAGAGGCTTTTTTTTTTTTTTTTTTTAGCCCAACGTTTATTTGGTGTACACATTTAAAGACTATAATTCTACGACGTATATTATTAATACATTTACCTATATCAGGAGCAAAACTATTCGGCTGTACTTTTTGTTTCAGATGTTATAATGTTAGATACAAGTATTGGGGTTCTGGTAATTTTGAGGCGGTATCCTTAAACAGGACCTCAAAGCAGCTGAATCTGCTCGGAGATTTGGGAAAATGAAAAGAAAAGTTCCTACTGCCCAAAACCGGTTTCAGCATTCAGTAGGATGATTTTTCCCTCTTGGTCCATTGAAAAAAATAAAAAAATATGCTTCCTTTTTTTTTTTATGAAGAATGTGAAAAATGTTCTTACTATTCTCCTCTTCTTTTATGTGACAAATCCCTCCAGGGCGTAAATGATATTGGCTCTCCACATCTTCCTGTCTTTTGTTGCTCGAAGTAACTTTTGAACTTTTACCATGCCTCTATGTTCTTGTTCTGCCATCCATTTATACCAACACATTAAGTAGATTGCTTGCTGTTTCCTCCTGCTTCTCTTGCCGTCAATACCTCTTGCGTGTTTTAAATTCTCTATGCCATCTTTCCTCATTATATTTTCTTGAAATACCAAGACATTCTCTCTCTGGTCGTAAGTATCAGTTTCTTTGTCGTTCTTATTTTCCTTAAGATTTTCTCTTTGCTCACGGTCTGTCCATGATTTTCTAAGTATTTGTTGGTAGAACCACACCTGTTACTTCAAATCTCCTTTTCATTTGTGAGGGAACTGTCCAGCATTCACTGGTGTATATAAATTTAAAGAAAAAATAGAAAAAGACAAAAGAAAGGAAAAAAAACAAAAAAACAACGAATGATATAAACAGGATTTTGGTCTCCACGAACAGAGATTTAAACCCATCGATTGCGATCTCTCGTAAGAATATGTAAAATCGAGTATCTGAAGTCCTGGGTATGACGATAAACTACATCCGGCAGCAAGGCTTCTGATCGGAAGATTAGAGGTTTTGAGGAGCATGAAAACACCTCTTAATTGGTGTTGTTCCTACGTTCACTCTAACCCAGGTGGTAGCACCTGTTAGGGTCCCAGCCATGGGCAAATAGTGAACTCCCAAACAAAAATAGAACACATTGAAAGTTTAAAAATATATTTTTATAGCAAAAATACCAGCAATGTAGTTTTTATGTAAGTCACCAACAATACCCACATACAAACAAATTGTAGCAGCTTCACCTAAATCCGTTTAAAATACCACCAACCAACATGAAAAAGAAGACTTTCATGACATTAATCTATATAGTATCCTACAATTTCTTAAATCAAACTCTATTAAAAAATATAACTTCAAAAAACCACAACATAAAACACACATCATCGCCTCTAGTAATTATCTTCACACAAACATGTATATGCACAAAAGCTGAGGATCATCTACCATGTATTCAACTGTGAAAGCAGAATAACATATTTTTAATAGTTCTAAGCTCCCAATAAAATTAAATTTCGGCATTAAATAACCCATAAGGAGTTTGATATACAGTTAAATCAATCAATCAAGTTTCTGACTTTTGTGATGAGTACTCTTTAGGCGCAGTGGAGTAATGGATAGCAGCTCGGATTGAGGAATCGAAGAGCCGAGTTCGAATTCCAGTCAAATCCATTATATTCGCTTACGGGCTAATACCCTTGAGAAAGGTATGAATCTTCTTCTTCTCCCCCCCCCAACTATGGGTAAATAGCAGGACAAACTTTCTATAGCCTTGGATGGCAACTCTTCTACCGTAGAAAGAAATGGCAACTTATTGTGGAAAAAAAAAAACTGCCTCGTTAGTCACGTATCGAAAGATACATGATCGTCTAAGCGTGTATCACGCATGGCACTTAAAAAAAACTCTTTCTTTGAACAGTGGTTATCATGTTTGTCTTGCAGGCAAATTTGCGTGTTGAATGAATTCAGCTTTACTCAAAGCTCCACTACTTTGTCCTTGTCTCAGACTAAATGTAGCCATTAGCTCATAGCACTTATCATGGCGTAATGGTTAACAAGCTCTTCACAAAAGTGATCCTCACCAGGTGCCCCACTGCTATAACCTGAAACTAAATCAACTAAGAATGGTAAATATTTGGGTCCATGTGTCATGCTCGAAACTAAGCTTAGGGTATAGCAGGTGAGTTCCTCTTTTGCTCGAGTGACGTAAGGTTGATATTCGAGTCTAGGTAAAGGGCAGGATTTTGAATGCTGATTTTCAAATTAGACAGGTAGCCATCCCTACGCATTCTCTATTTGAAAGTTTGGTGCAACACAATCGTTTTTTTTTTTCTCCTCGTCATGTTTGGTCCTGCGTCGTACTCAGCTAATCTCACTAAAAATATTGGGTTACGTGAGTGCTGCCTCTTCCTGATTTCGACTCGGCACATACACACAGACACAAAGCCAAGCAGGGGGCAGAAATGTTACGTCGTTACAAGTCTGGGATAAAAAGGAAATTGACTCTATGGGACGGGGAAGGCATGATCTGTGTGTGTGTGTGTGTGTGTGGAGTGTGTAATGGATGGATAATATGTAGATGACGCGAATGTAAGAACAGGGATTCCATTTTTCTGAAAGGTTACGGATGCTTGCTTTAATGAAAAATGATTTATTCGGTCTGTAATTCTCTTTGGGGATTATCATTTGTAGTTGAATTTTCTCGTTTTTTTTTTGTTTTTTTCAGGTGGTCGTCAGTTTTAAATAGTAAAAAAGAAAATCAATGAAATTCAGCACGCATTACGTGTCGCTCGTTTTCCTCTTTCTTTGCAGGTGTCCTAACGTATACTTATATATATTATTACACCTACATGAATATTTTCATATAAACGCATGTGTTTCCATCTCTGTCTGTTTCGCAATACAGGAATCCATGTCTTAGTGCGGCTAAATGTGTACATTAATAGATACGCAATGATCGAAAACGTATTAATCGAATATAAACAAAATTCTCAAACAAAAATCGTTACCCATTTTTAAATTTTAGAAAATTCCTAAATAATCGGTAACAATAACAAAAAAAAAAAAAAAAAATTTCAATTAAACTGAAGAATGTTTTATCGCACTAATCGAGTATTATGCATGCCCTAAATCGAATTTTGGTGTCCAAAATTTCAGCGCATTAATCGAGTATTTTAATTTAAATGTGTGTGTGTGTGTGTGTGTGTGTGTGTGTGTGTGTGTGTGTGTGTGTGTGTGTGTGTGTGTGTGTGTGAATTAAACTTCTTTCCCATGTACGAAATGGTTATCTGTATGAGGTAAATTGTTTGGATCTCATTGTAATTAACTTATATGCTCTATAATAAAAATTATATTGAGCTCTCTTCTTTGGATCAGTTTTAATATTTTATATTAATAGGATCTACTTGGATTACTTACACACGGATTTTTTTACCTGTCTATATATATATATATATTTCTTCAGTTTCTTAATACAGATTAAATTTAAAATTGATAATTTTTCATTTTCAATTTTATAGTAAAATTTAATATTAGAATGATTTCTATTTTAGTCAAACCCTAACATTAAAGCATTAATTATTATAATCAAGGTTCGTAGTCAAGTTTTTTGAATTCTCATATACTTGTATTTTGATTGGTCATTGCAGCTTATATAACAATATTTCCGCTATCGAGGGGTGTTTGGTTGTTTTGAACCTTTTAAAACTCTTTATTCTACAATCTACATTCAACACCATCACTTGATAAGACAACAGAAGTGTTGAAGCAAAATGGCTATTTTTGTAGTGATTTTATAACATATTTATGCTATTATTTTCGAATAAATTATATATATATATAAAGAAGTTTGACTAGAAATAACCGACAAGGTATATCTGTCTATATTTTTAGAACACAGTACACAACACCTCATTCGAAAATTGGAAAAATACAATAAAAAAATTAAAAAGACCGATTTTGTTAGATCTTTTTAATTAAACTTGTTTGGTTGAATACTTGCTGCCTAAACACACTCACACACGACACACACATATACATATATATTTTTCTGCATCAAAACAATGTTTGACAATACAATGACAAAATGGGTAAAATAACGAGTTTCGTCATTTATAAGGACTTCATCAGACTAAACTGATATTCATATTGACGGAATTATATATTGAAGTAGAGAAGCGGAAATATAAACGAATTATAATAATTATGCGTAATTTTAACCGATGTTTTTCTTGATATTTCTCCTCACCATACATACATACATACATACATACATACATATATATATATATATATATTATATATATATATATATATATATATATATATATAACAGTTTCTCTCCAAATCTGATTCAGATGTGCAACAACAAAAAAGAAGAAAAAGAAAAAAATAAATTAAACAGACAAACCTTGAGAGCTGAATATTATAAAACTTGTACGGTCGAATTCTTGTCTATATTGTGTGTGCGCATTTACTATTTTATATTTTCCTTTTTGTTGTTGTTGTTGTAGCACGTCTGAATTAGATTTGATGAGTAACTATTCAAAGTCAATGTTTTGTTTGTTTGTTTTTTTTTTCGTGTTGTCTGTTTTAGTCATTATCAGGAGCTTAGTATTTTCAGAATCATAGATACGCGTATAAATTTAAAATGTAGCCTTAAGAAAAAAGAGACAGAAAATTAGTCTAATTAAAGAATAGTCTAATAAAAACTTTTCTCTTTAATTTTCTTAATAATGATCGAGATGGTCGAAAGTACTCAAACAAAAAGTAAGTGTTTATATATATATATATATATATATATATATATATATATATATCCCACGGGGGTAAAAATATAAGAAAAACAATTTGAAAATGCAGCTCAAGTCTTTATGAATATTTATTTATTTTACAGTAACTGTACCGGTTTCACATTTCTATGATTTTCAAAAGTTACATTGACACGGAAGTTGTGTGGCTATGAAAATCATAGAATCATATATATATATATATATAAAGAATATTCCAATAACTTGGACCGATTTTAAATATAAATTGCGATATTATATTTTCACACATAATTGGCATGACTCAAGTAACATGATTATATAGAAAAATAAATTTTCACCAATAACACTGATTTATTTCCTACTGACTTTGATCCGTCTTAATGAAACACCCTTATATATAATCCGTTTTAATGAAACACACTTTTTTATATATATATATATAAGCGCAAATGTAATGGTTTTATTTTGCAACAAAAGCAAAATTTTATCAGATCTAAAAAACACAATACTAATTCAGAAGCAGGCATATATAAAATAAATTGCCGAAATCTTTCCTCACAATACATTGTGTAAACATGCAGAAATTTAAGAAAACGTATTTATGAGCACAAAAGGGACCTCATAAATAATAGTTTAACAGTCATGCACAGAAATAAATTCAACCACAATTTTGATCTTAAAAAAATGACACACTCATCAAAGAAGAAAGTAATTTACTCAGAAGGAAATCCTCGAGAGTGCCGCCATCAAATATTTTATATATATATATATATATATATATATATATATATATATATATATATATATATATTATTGAATTCGGCTGTCTATTCAATTTTCATTATATTTTGCAGTTTGTGTATGAGTTACCGTACATTCAGATTAAATTTATAAGGAAACTGTTCAGATGATTTACATTCAGGCTCAACTTTGTTGTTATTATCACAGCCTTTCGACCGTTGTGTTATCCGGCCTTCTTCAGGTGTCCTCCAATACCTGTAATTTTAGGAAATTTCGAACTAACCTCTTCATTTAATCTACGGAGATAGATTGTTCTGGTTTTGCTGTCCATGTCTAGGGATATCTCATTTTCTCTCTCTTTTTAGTACTGCTCAGTTATTGCTTATCCTGTTTTCAGCGAGTTTGATTCTCTATTACTGGGCCCAGGGATTGAGCTCACTATTACTACGACAACAAATTCAGACAGAAACTGTTTAACGTTCATGTTCTTTTTAGTACTTTCGATCATCGTTCGTCATAGTTAAGCACGCACCGCTAATATTATCAGTTACAGCAGATAAAGTTTGATTAATTCTATGCTACCATTTTAAAGAAATGTCATAATTTTAATTTAAATGCATTTGTTTTAATTTACAACAAAAATATCTTGGTGCTGTCAGGTTATATACCTCGTGACTAAATTAAACACAAACAAAAAAGATTATATATATATATATATATATATATATGTTGTAACCTATGGAAGATTACTGAATAGAATAATCACACGAAGGTTGGTAATGAACGATAATATTTAGAACAAGAACAACACATATAAGATTCGCCAGCAGCGCGTAGAAGTTATAGTCAACTGTTAAAAGTGAGTCAAATGAATTCCACAATGAATCTCCAACTGCAGGATATCTACCAACCGCCTCACGCGATCAGATTTGGCACAAGGCCGAATTTAATGTGGGAGTATCTGAGCCCGTAGGCTCCGCCAAAAATTCCCCGTAGACCCCGTATAAAATGGGGTTGGGTAGATGAGACTCTGTCCTTTGACATAACCTCGTCTGGGGAACATCTCTGCCCGGAGGTATAGCGTTTGACCAACTGCAGACCAACATACAGTATTTATATGAATGGGGACATACCCATTATCGTCTGTAGGTATGCTACAACAATATACAAACCGTTGACACTTGTACATTTAAATTATAATTATAGCGTTTCTAAAAAATGACAGGGTGAAATTAATTAAAACACTTCTTTTTGGTAACTGATAGTATTAATGTTAGTGGTTAAATATCCTGAATTTATGATATGTTCTTCAATATCTTTATCTGGAGAGAGTACAAGATGACATTGGAAGATTGCATTGTATGGACTTTAAAAGTTAGCCTAATTTAATTATTTATGCACTACGCTTACAATTCTCTACGGTCAATCTCAGACTGGTCTCATGTACAAATATCATCGATTATCGCAAAAAACAATTTATAGCATAAAAAAAAGTTATATTCGTAGTGGGTTCATTTCAAGGAAGATAAAAATAGTTTTTTTAACATCTGGTAAGGATCTTCATTAACTGTTATATAGGAATAAAGTGTCGCTGCCGACACTTGAGTTTGAACATAGATCACCGGCGAGCAAACATAGGCGATCCCATTATTGAATTACCACATTACATGTCCATAAAGAAAACGCATATATGGGAGGTAGCCTCTGTCTAATTGATTGCATTTCTAGTTTATACTATTTCTCTATTCGGATCACTATACGGATTACTGTTCAGTGGTTACTTTTCAAGCGCGTATTATCGAGCAAGTCCTATTAGGGCGAGTGTTATTCGAAGGCCTCTGACCGGGGATTGTTCAACGGCGTTACTATAGTGGTATCTGCGATTACAAAGTCTCTACTACACCAAGCATTCGTTGGCATCACAAAATTAACATTTCCCAATATTCCAACATGCTTTTCTTATATGCGGGTTTGTCTCTCATTCCTGAAGGCACTTACTATAAAGCGGCGAAACACGTAGTCTGAATAGCTTTCCACTTTGTTTCATCATCACCTATTTTGCTCGAATATTATTCTGCATCTTACTTACATCTGTACTTATGTATAAAAACAAAGAAAGTATATTTTTAAAAAAAATCTTGTCTATTCAATCGGTGTCAGGAGTAGAGTAAAAATGCAGGATTTCTTGGTCTTCTGACTAGAGACAGAGTGTAGGATCTGTTTCACGTTTGTCGTTTGGTTTACGGTTTTTGCAATGAGGGATTTCTACCCCAGGAGATTCCAACCTTCCATCAATATCTCCCTCATTGCACTAAAGAGGTGTTGTTGATGGATATCAATGTAAATATGATAGTGGTCGCAGACGACTGGACAATTTTTGTCTTATATTATCTTTATATATACGCTTGTGCGGGCCTCACACCAACCTTGTGACGCATCCTGTCACTAGTTCAAAGTGTATGAGCACTCAACAAAAATCCGACCATCACTTCCTAACTCCGTTGGAGTGGGATAGGTAAAGGGGATCGTCATAAAATGACCAAGATATAAATGTAGGTAGACACCCCAGACATGTGTACCAGAATACAGCAGCTGACCGACCAGCTGTTATATTATGGTGCACTTGCGTGTATTTCCGTCTACCAACTGTTGTGCCTACTTACATTTATATCTTCGTCAGCCTATGAACTTTTCAGCTGACCCTCGCATATATAGGATTTCGACTGATGTCTTTAAAAATAATAATCTACTACATTTTCAAATTTTTATTAACAAGCAAACTATAAGAGGTGTTCCTGTAAAAATAATAAAATACTACTAGTTCGGCACTTGTCGATTCGCTGACAGCAAGATAATCAAATTTATAATCAAAATTGTTTGTCCATTTAAAAGACGATGTTTACTAGAAAATATATTCAATTTAAATCCAGGAGAGGACATAAAAATAACTTCAAAGAGCTGGCTTATACTCATTTCCGATTTTTCAATGGTTTTTATCAAACAGAAAGGGAAAATTGTTATATAGGAATAAAGTGTCGCTGCCGACACTGGAGTTTTAAACATAGATCGCCAGTGTGCAAATACAGGCGATCACATTGTTGTATTAAGTAGATAACGTGATCATAAAGAAACCCCATAATTAGGAAGTATCTTGACGTCTAATTGATCACTATTTCTACTCTGTCCTCTATTATTATACGGACCGCTTTTCTCGATACTATTTACTATACTATTTCTCTATTCGGATTACTATTCGGTGGTTACTATTCGAGCGAGTATTATGGAGCAAGTACTATAAGTACGAGTGTTATTCGAAGGCGTCTGACACCAGTATTGTTCAACGGCGTTACTATAGTTGTATCTGCGATTACAAAGTCTCTACTACAACGAGCATTTCGAAAGTGACAACGAGTATTCGTTGACTTTACAAAAGTGACGATGAGTGTTCGTTGACATCACAAAATAATTAACGCTCGCGACATAGATTTCCATTTCAATTTCATGCAAATTGATTGTGTATGTACATTTCCATGTGTATTTTAATTCAATGAGTGATCGAAAAATAGTTCTACAAAATCTCAAAAAATTTATTATTGAGTAATTTTGGAAAAATTCCGTAAAATTTTATAATTATCTGATCTTTTTCAGAGTTTAAAAAAACAAAAACTTTTTTATTCAGGATTTTAGGGAATTCCAATTGTGACAGACAAAGAATCAGCTCTTCTTTTATAGTATAGAGAAGGCAATTGTTCTAATGAGATCTTCTCCTTGGTATCTCGACTGCATGAATTTAAGTGTACTTGAAGCACATACTAAGCAGCTAATCACGACACGATGATCCCGACGACGGTTTGACTAGATTGGCAATTAGGTCTCATTGTTTTACTGTTGAAATAGTTAAATGTAACCGTAAATTCTATTCTAAAAGTTTCTTTTTTCACGGTTCTTCTCTGTTGAACCAGTTTCTTCCTTCCCTGTCACCTACGATCTTCAAACATGTAGATGCAACGTCAACCGCCATCTTCTATCTTCCTGAAATTTTTTTTTGTCGTCACTAAAGTCTTCTCATTTTCTTTCACTCTCCCTTGCGTCTTAGTGGAATTATCGCCTTGCTTGAGGAGAAATCATAAAAAAAAAAAGTTGTACTTATGCGAGAGACATAAAAGACATAGAGACTTTTAAAACATTTATTGCTTTACTTGTTACAGTTGGATAGTCAGTTATGTGCCATGCATAATACACGCTTAGGGGATCATGTATCTTTCGAAACATGACTGACGAGGAAGATTTTTCCCCGTAGTAGGTTGCCATTTCTTTCTGCGGTAGACCAGTTGCCATCCAAGTCTATAGAACCCGATCTGTCCTGCTATTTACCTATAGCTGGGAGCGAGGGAATGAAGAAGAAGATTCATACCTTTCCCAAGAGTATTAGCACATAAGTGAATGTAATGGATTCAACTGGAATTCGAACTCGACTCAGTAAAGGTATTTGTCTCAGAAGATTCAGCTTTCATTTTTGCGGTGATTCGTTTATTTATTAAATCATCCGTAATATTGGCGCGAAAATTAAAATCTGCAAACTAAGTTCAGATTTCGACATAGCCTGTTATGTTCACTTTACATTAAAAAGTATCCTTGGCAAAGACATGTTTCCGTCTCTGCCCCAACTCCAGCGATTTGTTAAACAGTAGGGTAGACTGGGCTCTCTAGTCTTGAGTGATAACCAGTTTAAGAATGTGAAAACTCTGAATTCGAAATCAGGGAGAAGACAACGGGAAACCATTATACTATGTTTCTTAAGAATCCATGTCAGTTTATAGATAATAATGAAAAGGAAGCTGTGGCGAGTACTGATCGCCTACGTCCTGAACAGTCATGGTATTGAAAAAAAAAACCTTTATGCAAAACCAGATTCTGAAAATAGTAGATATCAAAAGATATCAGTGTATGGATGCACAAATGATTAAAGTCTTCTTCTTTTACGTCCCGTGACCCTTCAGGACGTAGGCAATCATTGGCTCTCTACGACCCTCCACATCTTCTGTTCCTTGTAGCTCTTAATAAGTTTTGTCTTTTCATTATTTCTCCCAAACCCTGTTCTACCGTCCATCTTCTCAAGCTCATCAAATATGTTACATGCTGCTTTCCTATGTCCCTCTTTCCTTCAATCTGTCCTGTGAGTATAAAATTTTCCAAGCTTTCCTTCCTCATTACGTGACCCAGAAATTTCAACTACCTCTTCGTGATGTTAAGTATAAGTTTCCTTTTTCTCTTTCTGTAGAAAATGAGTAAATTTTGATACTTTAAAAAGTATTTCAGGCACACATATAAAAAGCTATTAATTTTAAAGCCTTATAAAATTGCAAACTCGTATTAATAAAATAAATATTACTGGACATAAATTAGAGGATCGGTTTTCTATATTTAATTGATTGTTCTCTCAAGAATTACTATATATTAATGAAATAATTGGAAACAAAGATATTTACAGACTCGCATGTAAAAATACCTATTACTAATTGTTAGGAATTAACAAAATGTGACGCCATTTTATGGTATGTGTAAACTCATATTAAAAGATTCTGGTGTGCATAAAGTGGAGGATCGGTTTTCACTTGTTATTAAGTAATAAACTGATCGTTCTAAAATTACCATATATTAATATAATAATTAGAAACAAATATATTTAAAGACTCGCATGTGAAAACCTTCTATTAGTATTAAGGACAAACAAAATGTGCCGCCATTTTTATGGTATGAGTAAACTCATACTAATAAAAGATTCTATTATACATAAAGTGGGGGTCGGTTTTCTCTTGTTACAAACTCTTGTGATAAACTAATCCTTCTAAAATTGCCATATATTAATGTAATAATTGGAAACAAATATATTGAAAAACTCACATGTAAAAAAAAGTTTTACTAATTGTAAGGACTTAATAAAATGTGTCGTTACTTTTGATGGTTTGAGTAAAATTGAATTAATAAAAGATGCTACTGGACATAAAATGAGGGACCGTTTTTCTATTGTTATTAAGTAAAAAACTGATTCCGATAGAATTACTAGATATTAATATAAGTACTGAAAAATATGTTTAAAAACTCACAAGCATTCTACTGATATTAAAGTCTTAAGAAAGTATGTTGTTATTTTTTTCTATCATATGAGTAAACTTATTAATAAAGGATTCTTTCACCTGGACATAAAGTGGGAGATTTTTTTTTGTTATCAATTACAGTCTGACCGGAATCTATGTGATTCGACAACTCGCAAGGTCCGGCATTTTTTTAATCAGCTATCATTAGTTCATTGAGCGACTACGATGATAGCATCATAAGTTGTTTACAACTTGTCGCAACAGCCGACAGCAGCAGAGTGTTTTGGTGAGAACTGCATTATCACCCATTCAGGATGTCACAGGAGACATACATGCTGCTGCTGGGGGTAAGAAGCGTCAACATAAATCTTTATCTGTGCTTGAAAAAGTGGTCTTAGTGAAGAAATTAATATGTTAAGACTGTGTGACTATTATATGACATCGGATCATCCATTGTGTAAGGATCAAATCTTTTTTGCTTTTAGGATTTTTTTTAGCTTATGTATTGGTTAAAAGGAGGGGCACGGTGGAGTAATGGATAGCAGCTCGGATTGAGGAATCGAAGAGCCGAGTTCGAATTCCAGCCGAATCCATTACATTCACTTACGTTCTAATACCCTTGGGAAAGGTATGAATTCTCCTCTTCTTCGTCCAGCTACCGCAGAAAGAAATGGCAACCTACTGCGGGAAAAAAAGAACATAGCATAAAAAACATACATGATTGGAAAAGTCATAAATAAAAGCCCATCTGTAGTAAGTCATAATTGCATGTCTTGAAAGAACATAGCATAAAAAACATACATGATTGGAAAAGTCATAAATAAAAGCCCATCTGTAGTAAGTCATAATTGCATGTCTTGAAAGAACATAGCATAAAAAACATACATGATTGGAAATGTATAGAAGTGGGATTTTATATTCCATTTTGTGAAATAAGCTTATTCACCATTATTATCCCTTTCTTCTTGTTCTCGTCGAGTACTGTGTCTTTGAGTTTTTCTTTGGAATCTGCCTCAACATAATTTAGTGTTTAAAAACAATGCCTCATTTTAAAATAACAATATATTTTAACCTTTAAACTCAAACTTCCTTGTTCTGTCCGTTAATTTAGCCTCCCCAACAAGAACATATTATTTTTGTTATTTTACATTCATAATGTATGTTGTATGATTTTGAACAACATTCTGTTAACACGACATGCTAACTTCGAGCGTTAAACTACTTGGTAACAAATGTTCTGTTACCATTGAAACGAAATATGTTACATTCTCTGTGGTAACAATATTGCGTTCGCTTTCTTTTATGCAGCAATGTTGCATTACCTGTGGTATCGAGTAAAATACGAAAGAGAATGCAACTTTCTCCTTCGTATTTTTATGTGGTCGAGTTGTTACGCTGCGGGTGATTTTAAGATACAGCGAAGCCTTTGGTCAGAAAGTTGTCTGGATAAGCCTTCTTCTAGAGATGTGACGTGATCGTCGAAAATTTGCAGTGAGTAATTTCGCGAAATACAATATACACGGCATCGAAAGTCCGTGCACCAAAGTTTTGCCTACCATGGTTATAACATTTCTTTCTTGCGTAAAAATTCAATCATGACTTAGATTTAAAAAAAAAAATGTTTGTAATTCTGTTTTACGTTCTATTTGTGAAATTTGAAACCATTGCTTCAAAAAATGAATGTGTCTTTTTCTTTGTCTTTCTACGTGTCATTTTCATTTATTCTTCTTAACCCTTTCTAACTTTCTTCATATCATTTTCTGTGTTTCTGCCTTTCTTTGTATTATTTTCTTTCGTTCTTCCTGTTTCATTCTACCTTTTTCACATCATTGCTTTCATTCTTCGCGGCTCTTTCTAACTTATTAGATTGGTGCAAAAATAGTGTCGTTTTCTCACATATGTTACTATGTGAGAAAACGACATTATTTTTGCACCAACCTAATACTTCCTACCATTTTCTTTCATTCTTCGCGGCTCTTTCTAAATTACTTCCTATCATTTTCTTTCATTCTTTCTACCTTTTTCGCATCATTTTTTTTCTATTTTCCTTTTATTTTCTTTCGTTCTTCGTGTCTCTTTCTACCTTTCTTTGTATTATTTTCTTTCATTCTTTCTACCTTTTTCACGTCATTTTCTTTCATTTTTCATTTTTTTCTTTCTTTTTCGCATCTCTTTCTACCTTTCTTCGTATTATTTTCTTTCATTCTTCGTGTTTCGTTCTCTCCTTAACACATCATTTTCTTTCATTTTTTTGTTTTACTTCATATTATTTTCTTTCGTTCTTCGTGATTCTTTGTTTCTTTTTTTCTAATTATTTTCTTTCATTCTTTCTACCTTTTTCGCATCATTTTCTTTCATTTTTCGTTTTTTTTTTCTATTTTCCTTTTATTTTCTTTCATTCTTTGTGTCTCTTTCTACCTTTTTTCGTATTATTTTCTTTCATTCTTCGTGTCTCTTTCTACCTTTCTTCGTATTATTTTCTTTCATTCTTCGTGTCTCTTTCTACCTTTCTTCGTATTATTTTCTTTCATTCTTTCTACCTTTTTCACGTCATTTTCTTTCATTTTTCATTTTTTCTTTCATTCTTCGCATCTCTTTCTACCTTTCTTCGTATTATTTTCTTTCATATTTTTTGTTTTACTTCATATTATTTTCTTTCGTTCTTCGTGATTCTTTCTTTCTTTTTTCTAATTATTTTCTTTCATCCTTTCCACCTTTTTTTGCATCATTTTCTTTCATTTTTCGTTTTTTTTTCTATTTTCCTTTATTTTCTTTCATTCTTCGAATCTCTTTCTATCTTTCTTCGTATTTTTCCTTTCATTCTTCCTATTTCTTTCTACCTTTTTCACATCATTTTCTTTCAGTTTTCATTTTTCATATCTCTTTTGACCTATTTTCGTATCGTTTAGATATATACCTTTTTTTTTTAAAGATTTGGACATTAAATTTTTATTCGTTGTTCACCTTTTAATATTTTTAGGCGTTTTATTCCATCGTTCCATTTTACTCCCTATTTTCACGCTCTTATTTTGTTTTTTGGTTGTTTTTTATTATTATTATTATTATTATACTTTTCTTTAGAGATCTATCTTCTCTTTAGAGCCCCACACTTATTTTTGCTTGAATTTTTAATCCTATCATCTTTTATATTTAATTTTTCTCTCTCTCAACAAGAAATTTCATTCTTTTCCTTTTATTTTCCTACTTTTTCGCTCCATTTTCTCTTGTTTTTTTTCATTGTACTTTTTAATTCCTTTTTTTTTTCGTTTTTCATTTTGTTGTTTTTTTCTTTAGTTCCTTTGTTCTTTCTTACGAGTTTTCTCGTTTTCTTCTTCTTTCATAGTCTTTGATTCTCATTTTTTTCTTTCGATTTCTTTCATTTTCTTTCTTACTTTTTTTTTCGTTTTCTTCGCCTTTTCTCATTTTCTTTCTTTCCCTTTAATTTCTTTCATTGATTTTCTCTTCTTTCAATTTTCTTTCATTTATTTTTGCATTATTCTCTTCTTTTTCATTAATTTCCTTTCTTTCTGTCTTTCTTTCTTTCTGTCTTTCTTTCTTTCTTTCTTTCTTTACTTATTTCACTTTCTTTTTTGTTTTTCTTTCATTTTCTTTCTACTTTTTATTCGTTTTTTATTCATTTGTCATAAGTGTTCCCCTGATGTTTTCTTTCCGATTTCATTCATCCCTTATTTTTTTTTTCTCCTTTTATTTCTCCTCTTATCTATCGTTTGCCACTCTAGATCCTTTGTGCCAGTCACTGACCTTCTACCCCTCGGGGAGATCCCTAAAAGGCCAAGCCATATCCCATAAAACCTATAAATGGAGTGAAATAAAGGGGCGGGGGAGTATGCACCCTCAAAAGTAATGTCCAGTCTGGCAAAATCCCTAATATTAATGTGTTAAGTGAATGACCGGTACTAGGCTCTATGGCAGGGTAAGAAAAGACAGTAGTTGGATGAGATAAGATGAAGGACTGTCTGTCACAGTAACACTAGGTAAAGTGGGGGAAATTCACAGTGATCTTCTTCCTCACCTTCTCTTTTTGTGACTATGTTCCAGTTAGAGAAATGTCCTGCAGACTGACTCTGGGTAGATCTGTGGGCTGGTACACGCGTGCGTGCATGTGATGCGACGGAAGAGGGAAGTAACAAAGATACGAAATCAGACGCACCGACCGACTGACTCATCCAGACAATGGTTCTGTAGACAGTTAAGATGACTATTTCAGTAACCCCCCCACACACAACCACACCCCAACCCTGCGATTTCTATCCTTCATTTCACCCCCGCCCCGTGTCATGATTTCAGATAACTAAACTGGTGTAGGATTTTTCGAAATAATGCTCCCACAAAGTTATACATAGAAACGTAGACATTGTCAGTATTTTTTTTTTAGACATATCCCTTCAGGACGTAGGAAATCACGACTCTCCACGGCTTCCCCTACTTTGATAGCTGTGAATTACAATATATTTTTATTAAAGATGGTGAAGTGGTTTTCCGTTGCCTTCTAAACAGTTTAAGAGTTTTTTTTTCTCTTAGGTTGTCACCCATGGCTTGGGAATATCGTTTGCCTTGCAATTAAGCCCAAAGTTGGCGGGGATGGTGGTTGGTGTGGAGAGAAGAGATGGCTTCATGCCTTTCACAATGGCATTTTCACAAAAGTGAATCCAACATGAAGTGTTTCCACATCTAAATACTAAATTCGCGGTATTCTATATTTTATTATATTGTTTGAGATGTTTGACCGGAAGTTGGAATTTTTTTTTTTTTGCTGGTCTTTTCATAATTTTGATTAACAACGTTTTGAATTACGTAACGTGCATTAATAAGTCCGTACAAAACACACAGACATACATACATGCATACATATATGGGCATACAGTGTAACCCAGATATAAGAGAGACGTTATCTGGTCCCAAATTAGAGCCATACTTACCTAAACAAAATAGACCAAACCCGGATATAAGAGAAACCCGGATATAAGAGACTTCTTCTCCGGTCCCGACAACTCTCTTATATGCAGGTTACACTGTATATCCTTCTTTCATGCATTTTTTCTTGAAAATGACAGACATGAATATATCTTGTAAGTTTTAGTTTAATTTTTCTTATGTCCTTTCATTTTTTTTTTTTTTTTTTTTTTAGGACTATGATTTTCCAACCATTTTCGGCTAATACTTTAACCATTTTCAAGAACATGGCGTGTAATTTTGAAGGAGACACCACCCCTTGAAAAATATTACACAATTTTTTAAAGATTCTGTAAATGCATACATAACTCGAATACGGGCACCGATGTTACTTATTTTGGAAAGTGGGTTGGGTCAAGAACATTTCAGCACTGGCTTGGATTAATATTAGTTTGGTGCAAAAATAATGACGTAATAATGTTGTTTTTTGACGTATTTTTAACGTCAAAAAACGACATTATTACGAAAAAATGATACTAGGCTCGATTAGGAAGCCCCCTTCAAAAATATTTCAACATAACTCTATATTTCCTTTAATTCACATGCTATATCTAGATTCTCAAAGCCTTGAGGTTGGACCTAAGTTATATATTTTTTAAGACATTTTTTATGTTTATACATTCTTTTTATAGATACAGATATTGAAGTAAATGCTCTGTTTATAATAAACAGTATTAACAACATTTACCGGCCTGAATGTCTGAGAAATTTTCATAGAAAATATGCGTCCTCTGACAGGAATTGAACCTGTATCCTATACGCAACCGTAATATAGCCTGACGTGCCTTAACCGATTGGACCACAGAGAAACGTTTGGTTAGCAAGGTCGATTTTACTGTTTTTAAACACAATTCTCCATGATTTTCATTCATTCATTCATATCTGCTCATTGCGTATCCAAATGTAAACAAATGACATCATACATTACGAAATAGACAAAGCCCGACAATTATTCTTTTTAAGATTTTTCATGTTTATACGTTTTCTTTATAGATACAAATATTTAAGTAAATGCTCTGTTTTATAATAAACTGTATTAAACAACATTCATAATGTATGACGTTATTTGTTTACATTTTTATACACATTGAGCAGATATGAATGAATGATAGAAAATCATGGAGAATTGTGTTTAAAAGAGTAAAATCGACCTTGCTAACCGAACACTCCTATGTGGCCCAATCGGTTAAGGTATGTTAGGCTATATGACAGTTCTGTATAGCATACTGGTTTGATTCCTGTTGAAGGACACATATTTTCTTTAAAATTTCTCGGACATTCAGTCCGGTAAATGTTGTTAATACTGTTTATTATAAACAGAGCATTTACTTAAATATTTGTATCTATAATAAGAATGTATAAACATAAAAAATGTCTTAAAAAAAAATAATTGTTAGACTTTGTCCATTTCATGATATATATATATATATATATATATATATATATATAGGTAAAGTAATCCATGGGTAAATAATCCAATTAGATCCTATTAATATAAAATATTAAAACTGATCTATAGAAGAGAGCTCAATATAATTTTTATTATAGAGCATATAAGTGAGTTACAGTCAATGAAACCCAAACAAATTACCCCATATAGATGGCCATTTCATCCATGGGAAAAAAAAACATTTTCTTGGACTTGTCAGTGGTAATTTGTTTGGGTTTCATTGATTGCAATTCATATATAATTTTTATTATAGAGCATATGAGGGAATTTCAATTAATAATATCTAAACAAATTACCTCATATAGACAGCCATTTCATCCATGGGAAAAACCATTTCACTGAACTTGTCAATGCAAATACATTTGCTAAAATGATCCGGAAATGATTTTTCCCATGGATGAAATGTCCATCTGTATTGGGTAATTTGTTTCAGTTTCATTGATTGTAATTTACATATGTATATATCTGACTAAAGTCTTACATACACTACAAATTGCAACAAATCCCAAACATTAGCCTAAAACTCATGTCATGTTTTTGAGTAGCCTCGTCAGATGTCATGCATGACATCAAAACCAGTTCAGAAATATATAAACTGTCAGTTGTATACAACTTCTTTCAGTGGTTAAAATGGCCTTGAGTGAGTGAAGCATGTAGGTCTTAGTGAGGACCATTCTTTCTCGAACATTGTGGACTAATGCTACAGCATATATATATATATATATATATACTTTGTTTACATGAGAAATCTTTTCAAATGAGGTGTCACGTGATAGGCTTTCAATGTAATATTTATTTTCCCAGCTTCGGATCTTTTTAAGGCATGCTCCATTTTGGGACTGACCATATGGCACAGTATAAAATTGTATTACGGAGTTATTTTTGTGTTTTTGTATTTTTAGTTTATTTTGGCAACTTTTGGAAAGTTCCCAAAAATATCCTTAGATTCCCCCTCTCAAGTATAACAGATTTAGTAATTTGTCAATGTCATGATGAGTATAGTAAATAGATTCAAATAATTGTGGCTAAATTTAAACAATGGATGGCACCCAAGTATTTGGACATTGTCTTAATCTGTACCAAATAACAGAAACCACACCACTTCAGAACTTTCAACAGCAGTAACAACTCAACACAATACACCCAACTTGAAGAGAAAATATTGACATAAGGAAGATGTTGCCATTCCATACTATTTTAAATAAAAAGATAAGAAGGACCCCCCCCCCATCAATACCAGAAAAGGGTTATAACAGCTACTGGACTTGAGAAAACAGTTTTTCTAAAAAAAAATTGTTTTGTAAATTTCAGCCGACAGCAACACTCGCTCAGTCAATGAATGGCAAATGTTTCCTTATAAGGAAATAGCTAATATTTCCATTGTCATGCTGTTGAAAAACATATGTACAACAATTCTATCAGACTTATACAGAAAGGCAAACTGCATTCATGAAAAATATTGCAAATACATTGCCGACTGAAAACAATTGTGTGATACTCTGTAAAGACAGATTTGTATTTAAACTTATCTTCAAATGAATTATAATAATAACAATGGTAGCACAATTATAGTGGATTTATAGTGTTTAAATGGATACTTGAAATACAGTTTGGTGGAAATGGAAATAGTTTTGATATGTTGTCATGATTGGCAAAACTCGTTGCTGAGTATTACTCAATGACATTTCCTATATAGTGATAATGAGTCCTATGGTGAATCTGAAAAGACGTCCACAGCTACCACCTGGTAGGCTACATAGATTCAGGGGATGAAGAGCTCTAGCTTTTCTTTGGGCTCTTTTTTTTTATTTATCTTCTGGTGTTTTCAAAAGATGTTGTTTTTTCGTGGACTCCTCTTCTCCAATTAGTTCTTTCTGCAGTTTTTGTCTCCCAACTGACCAGATCGATTTCTGTCCTCAGCAAGATGATTTTGAGCTGATGCTTCAATTGACGACATGGGGTTCCACGTGATCTCTTGCCGGATGAGAGTTTCAAGAAGAGGATTTGTTTGGGCAGGCAGATATCTAGCATTCGGGCCAGGTGTCTGCCCCATTGAAGTCAGTGTTGAGTTATGATAGTTTTAAGGCTCTACATCTTCCTCTAAAAAAATGAAAATACTTTTGATACACTCTAATATATAATAATATTTATAATATAGTAGCATCATAGATAGTCTTTAGATGTGTACAAGGAATAAGCTTTAGAGTAAAACTCTATAAAAAATTAAAATACTTTTGATACACTCTAATATATAATACTAAGCTGTAAAACCCAATATAAAGATTCACATATGAAGCATTATTAAAACTGTTTTAAAATAACCAAAAAAGTCATTGTCTGATACTTAACTCAAATTTATTTGAGCAAAACTCAATAAAGAAGGAAAGAATAAAATAAAATAAAAACGTTTAAAAATACAGACCCCCAACTCTAATTTAAAATTAAAAGAGCTTACTCCAATTTCATCTTTGTGCAGTTTAAAAAACAAGATAAAGTTTAAAAAAAAGAATAAATAGTATTTGTTTTTTCTTTTCTTTTACATCCACTAGAGTATACTTTCTAAGATAACCTTCATTTTCTCCTCCAACTAATAAAGTAAAAAAAAAAAAAAGAAACTAAATTAAAACAGAATTTAGTGTCACTTTGTATTTCAACCATTTCTTAAATATTGATTGACAAAGAAAAATTATTCTCTGAACCCTAACCTCAATCACCGGAGAATTCTACTTGCATTTTCCTCTTTGTTTTGGAAAAAGAAAGAAAAAAATTTTAAATGAAAAATTTAAATTCGATTTTGGTTCACTTGGTGACCTTTGAACAAAGGATGAATTTCTATGAACTCTGCTCTAAAATTTGCTATTACAAGTTTTCCATGTTGAATTCATTTGCTAAAAATTTAAAGATAGATGTTTACTACTTTTCCATATGTGTGTGTATGTTTAAAACTTGCAATATTTTTAGGAAAGAGTGCTCAATATCAGTGAAAGAGCATTTGTAGATATAAACAGTGTATACAGAGGAATCAACACTGCATGGTGATTGTCAGTTTCACACTTCAACGTTATCTTTAGATACTTATTTTTGTAAAATTCTCATCTATTGTTTAGAGCTCATTTCCAAATGGTTGGTTGATTTTGTTTAGTGGTATATCAACACCTCTATGGGTTATTTAATGCCGAAATTTAAATATTTTGAACACAATTTTATGACTTGAACTAAATATATTTTTAATGCAGTTGTATGCCTTCAGCTACAGATAAAATGTATTGTTGGTAATTCTACTATAAAATGAAGGTTGGTATATCTTAATACAAAATATAATGCTGGTCATTTTGCTTTAAAATTGTATTTAAAGGATGGGGACATGTTCTTTTGAAATAAAGCTCAGAAGCAGATGACAGTCATTTGTTAAATGTCAATTATGATGCTTAAAAACCCAAAGTAGAAGAATACCTGACTGGCATCATTTGAAAAAAAATAAAAAAGCTGGGATCATCAATATGAATGAATATTAAACAAGCTTAAAAAAAATAACAAATAAAAAACATAGAGATTCTTGAGAGGTTCCTCAGAAACACAAAACTGGAAATAGTTTTGATCTACTTTTATCTTTTTAGAGGTGTGAGTTAGTGGCTCAGTTCTAAGTACAAAAGTCAGAGTAAGCAAAGTGCCAATTTCGGCTAAGATTGCTTCTGTTGATTCAACACAAATTGCCTTAAGAAAGGCAAGAATAATGTAAATAAACTCAAATACAAAACCATTTCATAACTTGTCTCAAATTAAGTGCTTCTGGGGAGATTTTACTGATACAGTTCCAAATGTCTTGTCATTTTCTTATTATTCAATTTTCATGGAGATGTGGAACTAGAATAGTCTACCCCACAGTGAAATAAAGGGTTCAGTTCGATATTCCAACCACCTGAAGAAGACCGGAGCATATAATGGCTGAAACATTGTGATAAACATGTCAACAAAGATGAGGATGATAGTCTGAACAATGTAAATAGTGTCAGTAAATTCTGTTTGTATATTTCATCATGAACAAAACTATGATAATTTGCTGCAGTGGTTGAACATTATCTGTGCAAAACAAATAAATCACTTAGTGTTATATAAACTTGAGGTCTTGGAATTTTTATAATCCTAAACATATTCTGAACCATTTACCAAGAAAGAAGTCCTAAACTTCATGGTATTGGATGTACCTGACTTTGAAAAATGAAATCATTTGTCTATAGAAGTTAGATATTCTAGAATGTCCTCACAAATGTTGCCACTTACATCAGCTCATTTTCGTCAGCGTTTTTGAGGAAACAAGGTGACAACTGAGTTTACAGATATTCATGCTCAGAGTTTGAATGATTCATGTTGTGTAAATAGCATCACTTTCTCTTATTTCTGTGAAATCATCTTTAAAGTAGGAGATAATAATGTAGAGAATACTAGTGCTACAGCGATTTCTACCGATTGACAGATAGCTGATAAGGACAGTGCTGATGCTTCAGAGCAAACAACATCTTCTGCCAGTGTTGCAATAACAATATCCATGCTGAAAGAAGGTGTAGATATTGTAGTGTTCTGGGGCAGAGGCAACTGTAAAGTGTGATACATAGGTGAGATTGGCAAAAGGTTGGTTGCAATCTTTGTGTCACATTTTAAAAGAGCTGACAGATATGGCCAAATTCTTTGAGTATCATCTGAATGCAGTGATCTGGCAACTGTGTTCACAGACCAGATTTTAGCCATTAATGTTAATTTACATTTACACAATCAGTGGAATTCATGTTCATTGTGTAATGAACCAAGAAGATTTTGATCTGATAAATGAAAAATTAAATCAAATAAATTGAAATCAACTTGGAGATCATCAATAAAAGTTGCTTCTCTTTCTTGAGCTAGAGAATATCTGGAATATCTGAGCGAGAGAATATCTAAAAAAAAAATCACTACCCAGATGGGTAACCATTTGAGGAATACCAGGTGCTGTAAGCTCGAATGTGTGGGTGGTGTAATGAATAACGAGTAGGAATTGTTAATCGGAGAGCCGAGTTCCAATTTCCGTAGGATTCGTCATATTTATTTACATGTAAATACCATTGGCAATTATATGGATCCTCCACTTCTCACCTCAGCTATGGGTTAATTAGTAATATGTGTATCTCTAAACCATTATTAACTCAGAAAAAAGTTCCTATAATCTAAAAATATTTTCTGAATTTAAATAACCCACAAAAGTTTGATAAGCCGTAGAAAATAAATCAACCAAAAATCATGGGTTTATACAGATTGTTACATATTGGTCCTGATATCCTCTCTCTGCCCAGCTTTTGTGTTGACACATTCTGCATAGGAAATTTAACTTTGTTGTTTTTTGATATGTATATTCCTTGTTTCCATGACAAATTCTTTTCAACCTAGGTGTCATGTGATAGGCTTCCAATGCAGTATTTATTTTCCCTATTTAGACTCTTTTTAAGATATGCTCTGTTTTTAAAATGTGACACAGAGTTATTTCTGTCTGCTTCCCATTTTTATCTTATTTTGGCAACTTTGGGAAAGTTCCTGAAAATATTCTTACACCCCCACCCTCTTAAGTATAATGGCTTTAGTATGCACGGTGGAGTAATGGATTGAGGAACTGGAGAGCTAAGTTCAAATTCCATTCAAGTCCATTACATTCATTTACGTGCTAATACCCTTGGGAAAGGTATGAATCCTCTTTTTCTTCCCCCCAGCTATGGGTAAATAGCAGGAGAGACCAAGTTCTATAGCCTTGTATGGCAATTGGTCTACCACAGAAAAAAATGGCAACCTACTGCAGGAAAAAAATCTGCCTCGTCAGTCATGTATCGAAAGATACATGATCGCCTATGTGTGTATCACGCATGGCACATAACTGACTGACTGACTGACTGAATTTGTCAAAGTCACAATTAATATAGTAAATAAATTCAAATAATTGTGGTTTAATTTAACCCATTAAGGCATAGTGCACAAGTATTTGGACATTGTTTTAATATGTACTCAATAACAGAAACCACATCACTTGAGGACTACCAACAGCAGTAACAACTAAAATGGATAGCACATGTAACTTGAAGTTTAAATAATGGCATAATCAAGATGTTAGCATACCACACTACTTCAAATAAAAATTAAGAAAGAAACTCCCATCAATACTGGAAAGCACAATAACAAATACTGGACATGATAAATATGTTTTTCTGAAAAAATATTTTAAGAGAAATATTTTATACATTTCAACCAAATACAGTACTGGCTGCTCGGTCAATGAATGCCAAATGTTTTCTTGTAGGGAAGCAGTTAATATTACCAATTACCATTTGGTAGGTAGATTATTTAGATTGAATAGTGTTTTAAGTTGAAAGGTTTTTTTATTTCAACCAAAAACAGTAGTGGATTCTCGGTCAATGAATGCCAAAAGTTTCCTTATAGGGAATGGGCTAATATTACCATTATTTAGCTCCAAGGGCCATGCCAACCAGACCATGAAGAAAATGTGATATCATTGTTAGATGTTGAAAGTAGAAGCAAAAATATTCCTTATTTGCAGCAAATTGTCTGAAATTGAGAATAAATGGTAACACAGGCTACCATTAAAAAAAGAAAAAAAAAAATCTGTAAGTTTGGTTGAAGAAACTGATTTATCTGTCTTGGTTACAGGGAGAGAAACCATTTTACCAAAACTGCTTTCTCAAAAATTTTTTTTAGCTGGGAATTTAACAATGTGAAATAAAACATTTTCATGGAAAGGTCTAAAGATTAAAATTATTCTACGATTTTAATTTTTTAAATTTTATTTTTATTGGATAGCTTTTTATTTTATTTTATTTCTTTCCAAAATGGACGATTTAAAAATGAAAAAGGAGAAAAAAAAAAAAAAAAGAAGCGATTCTTTTGTTTGCTGTCAAGTGCAGAACAAATTCATCTTCATCTACTTTTCATTTGCTTTGACCTACATTAATGGTTGACTGATTCAAGTAGAAGGGTAAGGTCCTTTTGTTCTGGGTCGTAAGGGACTCTGTTCAAATATACTCTTCTACACAGCAACTTGGTATTCACTTTTAGAATTTAAAAAAATAAAAATAAAAAGCCTCCTTTTTGAATGATTATAAGGAAATTAAAATAAAATTTTCCTCCAATGATTTATCTTTTATTTATTAATTAATTTATTTTTTTTGCTTAGTGTCTTCTACTCAAGTTGTGTCGACTTTTATAGTTGAATCTGATTTTAAATTTTAGTTCAGTGTGATGTTTTCGAGAATGGCCCCTAAGGGCAAATTGATTTTTAAAAGTACAATACGGGAACGAAATAAAATAATGGAATAGTCCAAGATTTTTTTTTAATTTTTTTTAATCTTGATTTTTTTATTTTTGTTCTGGGTAAAGAGACAATGAGAATTTTGAGAGAAAGGAAAGAATAAGAAAAGTACTTAATAGTAAAAACAAAAAGGGTTTCTGTAATGGGACTTTATAATGGACTCTTCCAAAAAAAGTAAAAAAGATATAAGAAAACAGAATAAAAACGAAATAAATATATCTGTCCACTTTTTTTCCTTCCCTCTGAAATGTCCTGTTCTTTCTTCCTTGTACTTGTCTTGTCCCCAGATTATTTAAAATTTTAAAACAGAAATTTAAAAAAAAATAGTACAAAGAGTGGTGAAGGTAATGTATGCAAAAAGATTGTCAGGGAGAATTTTTTAAAAAATGTATTACGCAAGAAAAATGGAAAGAAAAGAAAACAATGAAAAAATTGAAAAAGTCTATAAAAAAAAATTAAATGAGATGGAAAGAAAAAAGTACAAAGAAAAAGATAAAATAAAACATTGAAAAAGCAAAAATGTAGATAATAGGAAAAGAATGAAGAGACTTTTCAAAATTAATTCTATACATTGAAGGAAAGACAAAAATTTATTTTAAAAATTAAAAAAATAAATAATAAAAGATAACTGAAGAGGAAAAAAAATGATAAAAATACAATTTTTAAATTAAGAATGAAAAAATAAAGTATTAAATTAAAAAAAAGTGATACAAGAAAGAATGAAGTTGAAAGTTAAAAAATTGATAGTTTTAAATAATTTAAAACTAAAGAAGGATGGAAAAACAAAAGAAAGGCGAGAAAAATGGTATGAAAAGAAAGGAGGAGAGAAAGATGAAAGAAAGGCGAGAAAAATGGTATGAAAAGAAAGATGGAGAGAAAGATGAAAGAAAGGCGAAAAAAATGGTATGAAAAGAAAGGAGGAGAGAAAGACGAAAGAAAGGCGAGAAAAATGGTATGAAGAGAAAGGAGGAGAGAAAGACGAAAGAAAGTCATGAAAAATGGTATGAAGAGAAAGGAGGAGAGAAAGACAAAAGAAAGGCGAGAAAAATGGTATGAAGAGAAAGGAGGAGAGAAAGACGAAAGAAATGCAAGAAAAATGGTATGAAGAGAAAGGAGAAGAGAAAAACGAAAGAAAGGCGAGAAAAATAGTATGAAGAGAAAGGAGGAGAGAAAAAATATATAAAAAAAAGGAATTAAAAAACACAAGAAGAAAATTGATGCTGCAAATATGAAGGAGAATTGGAAAAAGAAAAGAAAGATTATTGAAAGAAATAGGAAAGAAAAAATGGGATTTTTTAAAAACTTTTAATTTATACAGAAGTAAAGATGAAGCGGAAGTTTAGATTTGAAATTAAAAAAGGGGGAAAATCTTTAGCATGACAAAAAATGAGAGAGAAAGAAGGATACAAACTTAAAATAATAATAAAAAGAAAATCATTGAAGGAAAAAATAAAAATCAGACAAAATGAACGGAAAAAAAGCATTTAAAAAATTGTATGCAAATATCCCAATGCAGTGATAGTTTCAGATTCATATGTCTGCAATTTTTTCTTTTAAAATGTGTTTTCTGGATTGCAGTTAAGGACAGTGCATGAAGTCGGGATCTTATATTTCATATTTAAAATATTCACCTTGTGTTTTAGATAAATTTTGAAAAACTGAACATTTTCCCCATACATTTTTAAACCTTAATCTCCCATACATTTATTAGTGAATCAATCAAAAGAATGATAGACTCTATTTTTTCTGTTGTTACTTTTTAATACGAAATTCACTGTTTTTACTTTACGTGACGTCATGGGTACAATTTTTAAAATAGACTCACGTCAAAACTTTATTCACTTTAATGACCATCAAAAACTTGGGTGAGGGGATTTAGTCTTCCACTTTTTGCTAGAACAGATAACTAAACAAAAGACTAAATCTCTGTTGGCCTTAATCTATAACAATGCTATTGAGTTGAGCTGTACCATTTGTCTAAAATCATTACCGACATTAACTTTCAAAATATACCATAAAACTTCATTTTCAGTAGGGGGAAGATCATTTTTAATTAGCTTCTAAAACTTTTATATGAGTTTTATATGCAAATAAAGTCTGTAGGTCTCATTCCAGAAAATAAATACAATCAAAAAAAGGATATTTAAAATCATAAAAAATGGGGGTACTTTTTTTTTTTTTTTTTTGCTTTCATTATTGAAAATACACATGCATTTTGGTAATACTTTGGAATGTAAATATAGGGTAGGGTGTTTCAGCCCCATCCTGCCATTTGCTGGAACTGAAAACTTAACAGAAGACAAATGTGTATTCTTGTCCTCAATCTGTGACAATGTTATTGAGCTGACCTGTATCACTTGTGGAAAATCATTGTATGAACATTCAGTCAGTTATGTGCTATGTATGATACACATGTAGGTGATCATGTATCTTTCAAGATGAGGGAGATTTTTTTTTTCCCCAATAGGTTGCCATTTGTTTCTGTGGTTGACCAGTTGCTATCCAAGGCTGTAGAACAAAGTCTGTTCTGCTATTTACCCATAGCTGGGGGGAGAAGAAGAGGATTCATACCTTTCCCAAGGGTATCAGCATGTGTATGAATATAATGGATTTGACTGGAATTTGAACTCTGCTCTCCAATTCTTCAATCCGAGCTGCTACCCATTACTCCTGAGCCGTAATATTCTTAAAAGGCCTCCTTTTCCTTGAACGTCTACTGGAACTCAAGTCACTGGAGCTGGCCAGTTTTTTCTTTTCAACCTTGACAGAGTTTAAAACTATTTACACACTCTTCTGGGTGATCAAATATCACCTCCCTTAAAATTCTTTTCTTATAGATTGGCAACTCTTTTCTTGCTTCTCTATCATTTTCATGGCAGATGTTCAGGTGAACTATATACATTGGTTCCACCAGTTCAAACTGTCACAGGTAGGACCCCCTGCCATGCCATGTACTTAATGTCAATTCATCTTTATTCCCAACATAAGAAGGAAATTCCACTCAGACAGCTTCTTCCCAGAATTCTTACTTTGTGGAACAGATTTCTTGATCACTACAAACTTAAATTCTTCAAGTCTAGGGTCAGCCGTTATCTATCCTACATATCCTCATAATATACGCTTCTTACTTTCTTCACTTATGTCCTTACAACAACCTCATTCAGTAACCCTCTACATTGAGTGGCTTTTGGGCCCTGTATTGAGTGATCAATAGTGGCTAGAATCATTTATCTGCACTAGCAAGAGTCAGATCAGACCAAAAACTGCTGTCATATCTGGGTAGGAGCTGCCCAGTCCTTACTTTCCAGTGTAGATAGAGTTCAAAAGCATTTATTCAACCTTGTGGATGATGAATTATTTTCCATTTCAACTACTCCTTTCCCACAGAGGAAATATTTCCAGCCCCTGGCTATTCTGTCACTATTTTCATGGCAAATGTTCTGATGAGCTACATTCCTTAGTTTCACCAGTTCTGACATTCACAGGTAGGATCCACTATGCCATATACACAGGGTCAAATCATCATTATTCCCTTTATATTCCATTGGTAAAGAAGAAGTTCCACATGGCTTCTTCCCCAAGAACTGTTATTTTATGGAACAGACTTCAAAGAGGATGATTCTCCAATTACAACAATCTCAACGACATTAAATCTAAATTCAACTATTATCTTCCCTACATATCCTCATAATATACATTTTTCATCTCATTATGCCCTTACAACAACCTCATTCAGTAACCCTCTACATTGAGTGGCTTTTGGGCCCTGTATTGAGTGATCAATAGTGGCTAGAGTCATTTATCTGCACTAACAAGAATCAGATCAGACAAAAATCTGCTGTCATATCTGGATAGGAGCTGCCCAGTTCTTACTTTCCAGTGTAGATAGAGTTCAAAAGCATTCACACAGCTTTGTGGGTGATGAATTATTTTCCATTTCAACCACTCCTTTCCCACAGAGGAAATGTTGCCAGCTCCTAGCTATTCTATCACTAGCATTGGTAAGGAAGAAATTCCACTCAGATTCTTCCCAAGAATTGTTATTTTGCAGAACAGACTTCAAAGAGAATGCTTCTCCAATTACAACAATCTTAATGACAAATAAATTGCCTATCTTTCATAGCAAATGTTGTGATGAGCTACATTCCTTAGTTTCACCAGTTCTGACATTCACAGGGGGGATCCACTATGCCATGTACACAGGGTCAAATCATCCTCATTCCCTTTATATTCCATTGGTAAAGAAGAAGTTTCACTCAGACAGATTCTTCCCAAGGATTGTTATTTTGCAGAACTGACTTCAAAGAGACTGCTTTTGCAATTACAACAATCTTAATGGCATTAAATCTAAGTTCAACCATTATCTATCCTACATATCCTCATAATATACATTTCCTACTTCATCTCATTATGTGCTTACAACGATCTCATTCAATAACCCTCTACATTGAGTGGTTCTTGAGCCTTGTATTGGGTGAACAACAGTACAAAAAATTGTTGCATACTGGATCAAATTTACAGAGAAAATATCCAATGTTCACAATTTATTTATTTAAGTAATTTTACTATCTTTGGTTCTTCTCAAGAGCATTAATGTTATCAATGCTATAGAGAAAAGTTTTGATTAACTTCATCCTAGCATTTCAAGAACACTATATATCTAATTTAAGTGTAGGTGCATTGGATAAAAGTGACATTATGCATAGGAATTTTGTTTTAATTAGACCACTCATAAATCTATACAAGACCCGAGAAAGAAGATTGTGTTAAATTTTTTAAAGCATTTTAAAATACCTTTATTTTGTGACGGTTTAGTGTGGGTTATTTCTGAATTCTTGTACCCCTTGGGAGCACTCAAAATATGTAAAGCTGTCATTATAGATAAATATAATATCTTTGAGTACTTTGAGTCATTATTTACAGTGAGTTCTGCATAGCATTTTCTTTCAATATTTGTTTTATATTAATAGTTCTATTTCAGTTGTTTATGGTTTGATGATCTATATGTATACAAATTGCATTAGATTTCTATAAATGGCAAGTTAACTTATGAGAGAATGCAATGGTTGTGTGACCAATTTAAAAAATTTAATGTTGGAGATGCAATCTCCCAAAAGGCACAAAAATTCAGAAACAACATTGTTTTTACATAAGGATTATTTTTTATATATAAGGTAATTGTTAATGACTAGGTTAGAAGATTCAAAGTCGTTATAATAAATGATAAATCTTGATATTCAAGTTCATTGCTTTCACTGTCTTAATCATCAACTATTAATTTTCTTAAACTTAAATCACTGCCAGAGTAAGAAGACTAAAGGAGAAAGAGTTTTATCATGAGATCTTATTAGCTGCACCAGAACAGTCATTGCTTTCATCACTATCTACAAAATGGTTTAGAAACACTTTCCATTTCACTGCCCGAGTTAAAATGCCCAAGAAGAAGAAATTTCTCATGAGATATCTCGTTAGCCAGTTCAGAACAATCCTGGCTTTCATGGCCTTCATTACTCTTTATGAATTATATTGAATCCCTATTGAATTCACTGCCAGTGTAAGATCCAAGACTTGCAAAAACATCACCAATTTACAGCCACAGTATATGCACGGCATTTTGTCATGGACACTATCATTTTTCAATGCCAAGATTTTATTTACTGGCTGTTGAGAGGCATAAATATCACTACTTTACATTTGCAAGAAAATTAAATTGCATTATTTTCAGTGCAGCATAAACAGTTACAGGATCTGACATTATATCATCTTATTTCTTCTCTCTCTCACTCTGTCCTGTATGCCTTTAGGATATTAACAAGTATGGCTCTTCACAACTTTCCATCTTTTGTTGCTCTAACCCAGTGTTTCTAAACCTATTTAAGCAACAGCACACCTAGGAGAAAATGAAAATATCACAGCAGACTTAGCAAAATTTTTAAAGGGTATTCTTTTTTTTTTTTTTTTTTTTTAAAGCAATTCACCCCAAGGCAAAGCAGGAGTGGCACTAGCATGCAAGGGGGGGGGTTACAGAGGATTGAGAACAAGTGTAAAGAGGCATGATAGAGGAAAGGATACAGAGAAGGACGGGGGAACAAGATCAAGGTATCAGATGTCGATTGACATTACATTTGAATATTTGAAGATTATAGTCATCAGGGAAACAAGCAAGGGGAAGAGAGTTACACAGACGGGAAGTGTGAGAGAAGAAGCTGTTTGAGGAGGAGAGATGGTTATATTTAGCCATTTTGACAGTGAAGGGGTGTGACCAAGATGCCAACCTAGTAGCTAGCTTAAATTCATGCAGTCTGGGAACCAGCAAAAGTAGCTCGTCGGAACAGTTGGCGTGAAAATACTTGTAGAAGAGAAAGAGGGAAATAAAACCACTGACTAAAAAAAATACACAAATAAATATGAACTAGCTTTATTTCATTGTTTTAATTTAACTATTTGTGCAGCTTATTTAGTGTGAAACTTGTGATTGGTGTTTTTTTGCAGCAATATTTTGTGGCTTACTTAAGAGGATTGCACAGTATGGTGGTTGAGAATCCCTGCTCTAACCAACACATACTCCTTTATTAGCCTCCTTTGACTTTGTGCTACATGTTCTTCCATTCATTTACCTGAAGTTGTCAAGCACCTAATGTTAATGGTTAACAAGGTTTGTCTGGTTGACTTTTTACTACTGATTTCTGATTGTGACCCTTAATTTGGTATCCACAAACAAAATTCAATATTAAATAAGCCTAAAAGTGTTGATATATTATAAAATCAGACAACCAACAATTGGCATGTAGTAATGATTAGCATGGCTACTTTGATTGATCATTATTATTAAGTAATGAGTTTGATCCTCACTAGGTGCCCTATACAAAATTTATCTTTAAATAACCCAACAAAGCTTGATAAGTCATAGAATCAATCAACTAACAATTGGCGTTGGTTAATAGTGAGGTTAGTCTGGTTGACCATTACTACTGATTAGTAAGTTTGATCCTCACTAGGTGTCCTATACAAAATTTGGCTTTGAAAATCCAACAAGTGATGGCATGTTGTAAAATCAACCAGCCTTACCTCAGTATGGGATAATAGTTGGCAATGCTAGTGTGGATGACTATTACTATTGTTTAGTCAGTTTGATCCACACTGGGTGCCTCCATAAAAAAATCAAACAAACGTTGACATGTAAAATAAACATACTGAATCCACTCAAGCTTGTCAAATAGGTTACTTGCTGCTTTTGTCTTGCCTTGTGAGTGTTACATTCATCAACCCTTCTTTCCTCATTGCTTTCCAAAAAATTCAGCTGTCTCTGATTATCAGCAATATTTTCTTTGCAGGTCATATTCTCCTTAAAGCTTCAACTTGATCATTGACTTCTTAAAGAGTTACCTGAACTTTGTTTTTATTTACAAATGTCAAGTTTGAATCTGTGCATATGTCATTGATAACTGTATACTATAGATGTTGTCCTTTTTCCAAATTTGTATCTGTACACAATTCTCAATGATGTAAGCACAGTTTCAAACTTGACTTTTGTAAATAAAAACAAAGTTCAGGTAACTCTTTCAGAAGTTAGTGATCGATTTGATATTGTATTTATATTATGAACTGGGCCCAACTTCTAAAATGATAAAAATCAATAATTTTCAAATCTGACAAATGTCATTCAACCTCTGTCATGATCATAGTCCACAACCCCATGAATTCCAAAATCTTTTTAACCCTCTGACCCCTGCATTCCTGAATAATTTTAACCCTTCTGCCTGAGCTCCTTTGTCAAAATTTGCAAATAATGGTACGTAATGTTTTACGGTAGATATAAAAAATAGTTATAAGTGTTTATCCACCATTCAACTGGTAGCTAGGTATTAAGTAATTTTTCTCTACCATTGTTCAACCGGTGGCTCGGCATTACGTCATTTTTCTCTACCACTGGTAAAGCAGTGGTAAGGGTTCAAAAGGTTAATGGCTGTCTAGTATAGCTCAGAATTAGAAATTGGAAAGCCAAGTTCTAATCTCAGTTGCATTCATTATAGTCACTTATGTGCAAATACTCTTGGGAAAGTTATTAATCCACCTTGTCTCCCCCCAACTATGGGTTAATTAATAAAGTTTTTATCAGTAAAAATCATTATTATGTCCAAAAAACTTCTTACAGTCTGAAAATATTTTCTGGCTTTAAATAACCTGTGGAAGGTTGATAAGCCATAAAAAATAAATCGATCAATCATGTTTCATAGATTGTTATCAGGAAAAGATTTGTCCAAGTGGTCATTCGGCCACTCTTTTCACTATCAGTCATCATGACATGCTAAACGCAAGACCTTTAGTATATTTCGATGATAGAACAGAGCACAGGGATAATTAAGTTCATGCCTTCCTGATGGATTAATTAATTATTGATTAATAATACAGTTGAAATATAATGCAGCTGGGTGACCATTTTCCATGCTTATCATTGTTAATCCCCACTTTCTTTTATGTGCTGAGTCTTTTCAGAATCTGAGTGTTCATAGCTCTCCACAACTTCCTATCCTTTATTGTTCAAAGCATCTATTCCTTTAGGTAGGTTAATCAGTTTCTCTCTGCCCTTCTTATATTTAATGTGTCTTGTGAGTGTCTAATTCTCTAAGCCCTCTTTCTTCATTATGTCTCCCAGAAATTTCAGCCATCTCTTTCTGATGGTGTCATAAATTTTTTGACAATAATATGAATCCACTGACAGTAAATATGCAAAATTGAAAAGAACAAGGAATGGCCTGTGTCCAGTATGTGACATTAGAACCAGAACGCAAAATTTAATGAAAACAGCAGTTTCAAGGCAGGCAGACACACAGACATGTGAGAAAATGACTTTTTTCTTTTCTTTTTTTTAATGTATAAACTGTTTGCCAGTTTTCTGTTTTCTTGTATTTATTTCAATAAATTCCCTTTAAAGAAAGAACTAAGATAAGGCTGATGATAATCACCCCCACCCCACAGAATCAACCACCCTCATCTCTTTTCAACTCCCTCCAAACTTACCCTATAAAAAAAAAAAACAAAAAAAAAAAAAACTCTGTTATAAAACCCGAAGGAGATATAAACAAATCAGAGATTTTTATCCGGAAAAAAAAAAAAATTGAAAGCAAATTTTTATTTTCTCAAAGTGTGAATTTCAAAATTCCTTTTATTTATTTCATTAAAGCAAGAATGTGTATATATATATATATATGCATCTGTTTATATTGTGTGTATATATGTATTTGACTTTATAAAGGTAGAACATATGAGTGCAGATATCTGTATGTGGGTGTTTTAAAAGTGTGTTCACATGCATGTCAGATAGTGGTATGTTTGCATCCATGAATGCATCAGTATATATTTTCCTACATGTGTGTGTGTGACTATGTGTATTTTCTGAGCTTTCCTCAAGGTCACACAATTAAGGGAGCCTAATAATGATTAAAATCACTATAATAGCAATTGATCTGCTAGGTGAACTTGTTAACCATAACACTGCAGTAAATATACTTCATGCAAGTATTTACTAAGCTTAGCTTAGTCTGGCACAAGACCACAAGTATGGGGTACCCAGGGACAATGACACTACACTGTGATAATGGTTTTTAAGGCTAACTTAAATATTGCTGGGTGTGCTAAGATTGAGCTATATAGAGAAGATATGTAATGTCCATTTTTTTTTATCTTGACATATCTTTCTAAATAAAAATGGATAAAAAGAAAGAAGACAGGAAAATAGAGGAAAAATTAATGAAATGTAAACGCAAAAGAAAATGGTGTGAAAAATAAAGAAAATCTTGAAAGAATGAAAAAAGGATTTGAAAGAAAGAAAGAAAAGGAAAATGGGAGAAAAGTAGGACAAAAAATAAAAATAAATGAAGAAAGGGAAGGGTAAAAAGAAAGAAAGAAGTAAGATAGAGAAGGAATGAAAGAAAAAGTGGAAGAAGAGGCAAAAAAGAAAGAAGAAATTGAAGGGAGGGGATAAAAACAAAGGAAGAAGGAATGGAAGAAAGGGAGGGGAGAAAAAGAAAGAGAGAAGAAATGGAAGAAAGGCAGGGACAAAAATAAAGAAAGAAATAAGGGAAGAAAATGAGAGGAGAAAAAGAAAGAAAGAAGAAATTAAAGAGAGGAAGAAGAGGAAAAGAAGAACCAAAAAAAAGAAAGAAAGCAAAAAGAGGAAAAATACAAACAAGGTTAGAACAAGAGAGAGAGAGAGAGAATCAAACTACTAAAATAAGGAAAAATAGAAAAAAGGAAAGAAAAAAAATATTTTTATGAAACTTTTTGCATTTTTTATGGAAGGTGAGCGGGGCATAAAATGCCTTGCCAACAATAACAGTAGACAAACATGAAATATTTAGTCAAGTGTGAAAATCATCTGTCACTCTCCCTCTCTTTCAACTTCTCTCTTTAATTTATTCCAATATATTCTCTCTCTCTCTCTCTACTTTTTCTTTATTTTCTTCAAGTGTTCTCTCTCTCATTTCTCTCTTATTTTCTTTCCAATGTTCTATCTCTCAACTTCTCATTCCCTTTTTTCTCTCTCTTCAAACTTCCCTCTCACTTTTTCTTCCAATGTTCTCTTTCTCTTTCTTTATTTTCAGCTAATATTCTCACTCTCTCTCTCAATTTATCTCTCTCCTTCTTATATTCTCTATCTCAGAAAACTTCAGGTGCTGTAAGCTTGGATGTTTGGTTGGTATAATGGATAATGCCTTGAAAGTGTAGTGCTGAGTTACAATACGAGTCAGGTTTGTTATATTCACTTCTCTGCAAGTACTCTTGGGAAAGGTATGAATCCTCCTAGCAATAGGTTAATTAGTAGGACTTGTATCAGTAAATTATTATTATTTCCAAAAATTTCTTACAATTTAAAAATATTAAAAGGCTTTAAATAACCTGCAATGTGTTGGTGGGTTGTAAAAACAAAGCAATCAATCAATTTCTCACAAGACTTACCTCTCTTTTTCTTCCAATGTTCTCTCTCTTTCAACTTACCTCTCTCTTTATTTTCTTTGAATATCTATCAAAAAAGGGGTCTTTTTATTTTCTTCCTCTCAACTTACCTTCATCTTTTTTTCAATCAGTTTCTCTCAACACTTACCTCTCTTTTTCTCCTAGTGTTCTCTCTCTTTCAACTTACCTCTCTCTTTATTTTCTTTGAATATCTATCAAAAAAGGGGTCTTTTTATTTTCTTCTTCTCAACTTAGTCTTTTTTTCAATCAGTTTCTCTCAACACTCTCCTAGTGTTCTCTCTCTTTCAACTTACCTCTCTCTTTATTTTCTTCCAGTATCTCTCTAAAAGGCCTCTCTTTATTTTCTTCCTCTCAACTTACCTCAGTCTTTCTTTTTCTTCCAACATTCTCTCTTTTTCTCTTAATATTTCTCTCTCCAAATTTATCTCCTTATTTATTTTCTTTTAATATTCTTTCTCTCAAAAAGAACTTAGCTTTCTATTTTCTTCTAATTTCATCTTTCTGCCTTCTTTTTCATTTATTTCAAGTGCTAAATATTGAAATGACACAATTTTGATCTTGTTAAGTCCATTTTCCAAGTATTAGTCATTATTTTTTAAAGAATTTTCCTCCAAAAACAAACCGCGAAAAATTAATGAAATTTTTCTCCTTAGATTTTAGCATCTTTGCTATTAAGAGATTTGACTGTTTGGAACATTAGTCTCTAAAATAAGATTAGCTCATAAAGGTGGAAAACAAGTTTGGTGCAAGAGTGAAAAATAGGTTGATTTATTTTAAATAAATTGTATACTATGTCTGTAGCATTGTAGTAGATTAGAAAATATAAAAGAAAAAAAAGAAATTCTGGAAGCTGAAAATCTAGAATATATATATATATATATATATATATATATATATATATACACACACACACACACATATCTATATCTATCAATTTATATATATATGCACATACACATATCATACACACTCCCAAAGAACTAAAAGATAACATACACTTAACACGCACATCCCATTCTCAGCAACCAATAAAACTGTCAAAATGACCAAGGAGGGAATTCTTAAAGTCAGGAATCTCCCATCCTCTATCTTAAAAACAAATAGAAAGACGAACACAAGGACTGACCAAAATTAATGATAAAAAACATGAAAACTACAAATAAATTTCACTTTCTTCAGAAACAGTCATTCACTCTTGTAGTTCACTGCTAGCAGGGATTTTTTTCTTCTGATGATTACCATGCTGGCCGAAATTAATTAAGGAACGTAGTTGAAATAATAAAACAAAAAAATATTAATATACAACCCAGTGTGTCTGAAAAATTTAATTTTTTTAATATTTTTATTGTTCAAAACATATATATATATATATATATATATATATATATATATATATATATATATATATAACTGATAGCAAAACTATTCTTTGTATATTTTTTATGTCTTTTTATTTAGGTAACATATATGTGGGAGTGGTGCACAATAAAGTTTTGGGCAAATTACTAAGCATTTGGCTACTCTTGTAGCCTTCGTTTTATATTGAATATTCCTTTTTGAACGAGACTAAATTTCAAATCCATTAGATGTTAATGACCGCAGTGTAAGAATTCTAAGGTCATGACAGCTGATAAAGATTTTTATTGCTTCTTCTTCAATCTTTTCCCTCATATAGGCCTGTCTCTCACTCTGATCAGACCACACCAACTACAAATGGGGTGATGTATGGCTTAAAACTGTTTTACAGTTTGTCTTATTAGTGTGTTAATAAGACTGTACACGCTAGAATATAAGATGGAAAATATTAAATAATAATAATAACTACCATAATACAAACAATTTGAAAATGCAGGCCTAGGCCTGTAGCCAACAGACCAGCTGTTTCAAAAATAAAAATGGGGTGTCTATTTCTATAATAATATTTGAAGTAATATATATATATATATATAGTCATCCACAGAGAGACTGTTTCACTGCATCACTGCTCATCAGTGTGGCTAGACATCTGACTGCCTCAAGCCAGGATCAAAACCTGACTGATTTGGCATCAGTCGAAGATTATTTTCCTAAGCTATCAGCTTCCAGCAGAGAGGAACGTGAATTTTTGCATATTTATTTTTGAATAAACACACCAGTGACTCAGAGTGCTGAATTCATAGAAGAGCTTTGCATTATCAGAAGTAACATTCACTGTTTACAAATTTGCGGTTACCCTCTAAAGTGTTTGACCAAATTTTTTGGGGAGATGTGTATGTATATATATATATATATATATCCTAATTGTAAAAATATCAGAATGTATGTCAAGTTCCAATATTTGTCAAATCACAACTAAAAGACTGGATATTTACTAATTCTTGCATTGTATGACACAAGGCCATAAAAACCTGTGACTTAATTCACATTTATAATATACAACAGTTTATTACCCATAATTTCTTATTTCTAACACCTATAATTTGTCAAGGAACATTTAGCACAAATTATGTCTGGTCACTCTCCAACTGATACTGTTACCATGAAACTCATTACTATCTGTTGCGTTGTTGGGTCATTGATGATAAAACTGGTTTCCCTACCTGGCTTTTCTGCTGAGGAGGGTGGTTAGGCATCCAGTTGGATTAAAAGCAAGACCTGTCAAAGGGGGATGAAGCTTCTTATATCTTCACCAGCCATCTAGCACAATGTAGTAGATTGGGTTCCGTAGCTATGTCTGCAAGCCAGTGCAATGATGACTCATCAGTGTTGAGCTGAGGACCTCCTAGACTGCTGTTAATGATCAGGGTGGAGGGTTCATAGATAGAATCAACAACCACATATCTGTGAACAAGCTGAGTCTTCTAGATGGAGGGCATTGGCTGTGGTTTTAATTAAACAGGGATTGTTTCTGGTCAGGTCTACTTGCCCAAGGCATACTATGCATGAATGAATACACTTTTTCAACCCAGCTGTGTGAAGGGAATAAGTCTGATATCATGTAACTGATGGTAATGATGCTAAGTTAATATAAATGACATAACAAAATTAATATCAACAATATGTAATATAACATGAAGTTGATATAAAATATATAAGATAAAGTTAATATAAATGATATAATAGAAAGTTAATATCAAAGATGTAATATAACAAAGGTAAGATAAAAAATATAATGTTAATATAAAAGATATAATATATAAATTTAATATAAAAATATGATATAATAAAAGGTTAATATGAAAGATATAACAAAGTTAATAGACAATAGAAAGTTAATATAAAAGATATATGGACTTGTCATGCTAAACAATTTTTCTCATCAGAATCCATTTTGCACATTTATAAATCTACTATTTGTCCATGCATTGAAGATTGCTGCCATATCTGGTCTGGTATTGATCAATGCCTCTAGAAATCAAACCAAGACAGAGCTGTAACAATAACAAACACCAAAAAGCACTCAGAGTATATGATTTACTTTGGAGTACCTGAGCACTTTTGGCATTTGTTATTATAAATATATATATATATATATATATATATATATATATATATACATACACACACAGGGTGATTGAAAAGTAATTCCCTATTTTATGTATGAATGGCCAGTGAGGAGTCCTGACTTAACACACTGTGAATCTTTCCCTTTGGGGTTCGTTAAAGGAGCAAGTCTACTATAACAAACCAAGACTTTAAGGGTGAATACAAGAAGTTATGTCTTCCATACTACAAGAGTTCCTGGTGAAATCAGTTGACGTGATTCCTGGGCAGCTTGAGAAGCTCATAGTGAAATCTAGTGCCTATATGGAATTTTAAATAAGATCTGATGCTAAACACTTTCCTCTCGTATCCATTACTTGTAATAAATTATAAATATTTTAAAATGGGGTGGTTACTTTTCAATCACCTTGTATATGCTATTACAAAAAAATCAGTTGCATTTTATGTTTGATATGCAAATGCACTGTGTTATGGAATCTTACATAAATATCTGACATTTCTATATACATGAAGATATGTATATGTGTTGCTATATATATGTTTGTAGTTTTCTCTCAATATGCAGTCATATATATATATATATATATATATATATATATATATATATATATATAAAATGGATGAATTTATGAATATATATTTGTGTGTATGAAAATGTGTTTGTGTGATATGTATATGTTCTCAGACTTACATACATTTTATGCATAGACTTAAATGTGTGTGTAATATATATTTATATTATATACACTCACATAAGTATTTGTAGAAATGGTGTCTCTATCAGTTGGTCACTATCTAAAGTTTCATGTATCAGTACACACAACTCAGGTATCTGGCATTACTTGCTGTTGTGCTGGCTTCAAATATATATATATATATATATATATATATATATATATATATATATATATATATATATATATCCTACAACTTGGAGTTTCATGCTTAATGCAATTTTCAGGTACTGATTGTTGTTTACAGTTTTTCTAGTTGTACTGTCATGGGGTATTATATCTATTAACATATACTTAATAGCTCTGTTATTTAGTGTTGAGCACTGTTTTTCTTATACTAAAGGATATATGTATTTGTATGTGAATACTGACACATACATTATTTATTTATATTTATCCATTTGATTATATATATATATATATATATATATATATATATATATATATATACACCGAAGTATATGATTGGTGTATATGGAATGAATTCCAATATCACTTGATAAGACACCAAGGGTGTTGAAACAAAATGGCTATTTTTGTAGTGATTTTATAACATATTTATGTTATAAATTTTTTTTCAAATAAATAATTATATATATATATATATATATAGAGAGAGAGAGAGAGAGTTTGTGTCAAGGTTTTTACAACATTTCCCCTTTACTTAAAAATTTTCTGTTGTCACAGTGTGGGATATTTAAAAACAACCAAAATAAAAGCATGAGGTTTATTGAGTTGTGTGTCTGGACATGTCGAACACAATAAATTTTAAATTTGTCATTCCTTGATACATATTTATAACAATGTTTACATTTATATCTTCTCCTCCCCTTACATATAATTCCATCAATAAGAACATTTCATTAGTCTAAGGAAATCTCTTTAGAGGACAAAATGTGTGACAGAATTTTTTCCTTTTTGTCACTCAATTGCCATATGTGTATGCGTTCATAAGGGACTCATTTAAACATGCAAAACCTACCAAACTCCATCCGAAACATCCCAGTAGAAAATACAAGTATGATAGCCTTATCCACATGTAAAAGATAATAAAAAATAATGGAAGCCCTAATAATAAAAAAGGAAAAACCAAAACTCAATAACATTAGATACAAACATGGCCAAAATGTGCTGACTGTGTTTGGAAAATAAAACATTCCTATAACTTCAGACATTTACATAAAAAAAAACTACACATTCAGTTAAAATAAAAAAAAAAATTAAAAATTGTCCTTGATATTGTCTAAAAGAATAGCTGAAAATACTTGGATATGTGGAAATTTTGGCCAGTTTTTTAACATTTTGTGTCCAGAAAAGAAAACACATGTATGAACACAAGAAAAATTAAATGAAAAACTTAATCGCAGTACCTTGTCAGTTGTTTTTAACGAAAATTTTATATATATATATTTATATATATATATATATATATATATGTGTGTGTGTATAAATAAAAAATAACCTATATATATATATGTATATATAAAAAAACATATATATATGTGTATATATAAATAAAAAAATAACCTATATATATGTATATATAAAAAAACATATATGTATATATAAATAAAATATATATATATATATATATATATATATATAAAATAATATATACATATATATAATATATACATATATATATATATATATATATATATATATATATATATATATATATAAATAATATATACATATATATAATATATACATATATATATGTATATATATATATATATGTATATATAAATAAAAAAAATAACCTTCCATTTTTGAAACATGGTTAGAACTGTGTAGTGAAAAACCATATTTTAAATCAATTAATTTATAATGTATATATATATGTATATATAAATAAAAAAAATAACCTTCCATTTTTGAAACGTGGTTAGAACTGTGTAGTGAAAAACCATATTTTAAATCAATTAATTTATAATGTATATATATATATATATATAAAACTTCATGTACTCATAAAAGAAAGTGCCCAAATTTTATACTGCAATTAATTTTGTACCTGTGTGTAATGTAGGGCCTACTAAAAACAATTACATCTTTACAAATCTGTCATTTTCAAAACTGGTTCTTCACAGAAATATAATTTTGTACTATTATTAATTCTGATGAGAATTTACTCTCATTTTAACTTTGTAGTTGCTTTTGCTCACAATTTTATTCAAACCATCAACCACCAGCATTTAGTAAGCAGCAAATATCAGAAATAAGGGATATTTACTCTTTAGAGAACTTTTACTTTATTTCTGATAAAAAAAAATGTAGCTAAAAAATTAAAATGAATGTAAATATGCATCAAATTTAATAATAATAATAATAAGGCTTGATAACATTTCACCTAATACAAACATTAAATAAAAATAATACTTCTATGAGTGTGTATTATTTACATTACCATATAATAGGTTATTGAATTTGCTGTGTTTAAATGTCATATAATACAATTGAAAGTTTTTAAAGGGCATAATTGAAGTAACCCACATAGGGGAGATGAACAGCTACAAACCCATCCAGAGAGAAGCCTGTTTATTAAAAATAAAATACTTGACGAAGTAGTAAAGGCTGGTGTTGGTGTTGGTGTTGTTGTTATTAGTATTAGTAGTATTAATAGTAGTAGTATTAGTAGTAGTATTATTAGTATTATTATTATTATTAGTAGTAGTATTATTATTATTATTATTATTAGTATTATTATTATTAGTATTATTATTATTATTATTAGTAGTAGTAGTATTAGTATTAGTAGTAGTAGTAGTAGTAGTAATTACTTTAAAGCTTTTATCACTATTATTGGTGAAAGTAGAGATAACTGCTATGGTATTTGCAATTGGCTAATCATGGCACACAGTGTCTTGAAGGCTTTTAGTAGCAGTCAAAACAATAGTTGTTTTACATGTAATATCAACTGTAATAGTCATAAAATTTCTTCCTGTCTTTTTTTAATATCTCTTATGATGATTGTCATTCTTACAATAATTACTTTACTATTCTTTATCCTTAGTTTCACCCTCTTTCTCACCATCTTTTTCTTCTTCACAAAAACTGAGTTTTACCCTATGGTTATGTGTTCATCTTGTATTATTTTCAACCTTCTCTTTCTTTTGATATTTGCTTTTTTTTTTGCCATTCTATCATTACAAGAAAGTTAGACTCTAGTTGGATCTTCTTTTGAATCCACTTGTCTTGTACTTTTACTATAATAATTATTGGTGTAAGTAAGAAGATATTGTTTCTTCCAACTGGAAAGGACCTACTTACCTTAAAAATCAGCATTCAAAATCCTGGTTTTTACCTGAGTTTGAACTTCAACTTACACCAGTGAGAAATGCACAATTATCTCAGCCACAAGGCAAACCCTATAATTTTTTCATCACTGGAATCAGTATTATTATTAGGTTGGTGCAAAAACAATGACGTAATAATGTCGTTTTTTGATGTATTTTTAACGCCAAAAAACGACATTATTACGTCATTGTTTTTGCACCAACCTAATATTTATGTCTATCAGGGTTTAATTTTTTCTTTTAGATTTTTTTTGCTTCTTTCTTTCTTTTTGCTTTTTCATTTTCCTTTCATGTTCTCTTTTTCATTCTTTCATGTTCTCTTTTTCATTCTTTTTCATTCTCTCATTCTTTTATGTTTGCTTCTTTCTTTCTTTTTGTTTTTTCATTTTTCTTTCTTTTTGTTTTTTCATTTTCCTTTCATGTTTTTCTTTTTCATTCTTTCATGTTTTCTTTTTCTTTCTATTTTGTTTTTCTTTCTTTTTCCTTTTCATTCTTTTATGTTTTCTTTTTCTTTCTTTTTGCTTTTTCATTTTCCTTTCATGTTTTTCTTTTTCATTCTTTCATGTTTTCTTTTTCTTTCTATTTTGTTTTTCTTTCTTTTTCCTTTTCATTCTTTTATGTTTTCTTTTTCTTTCTTTTTGCTTTTTCATTTTCCTTTCATGTTTTTCTTTTTCATTCTTTCATGTTTTCTTTTTCTTTCTATTTCGTTTTTCTTTCTTTTTCCTTTTCATTCTTTTATGTTTTCTTTTTCTTTCTTTTTGCTTTTTCATTTTCCTTTCATGTTTTTCTTTTTCATTCTTTCATGTTTTCTTTTTCTTTCTATTTTGTTTTTCTTTCTTTTTCCTTTTCATTCTTTTATGTTTTCTTTTTCTTTCTTTTTGCTTTTTCATTTTCCTTTCTTTTTGCTTTTTCATGTTTCTTTCGTGCTTTCTCTTTCTTTCTTTTTGGTTTTCTTTTCTTTTTCTTCTTTTTCGTTCATGTTATCCTTTTTTACTCCATTTCTCTTTGCTTTTTCTTTCTTTTTCTTTTACTTTTCTTTTTCCTTTTACTTTTAACTTTTTTATTTTTGTTTTTGTTCTTCCTCATGTTATTTTTTTTCCTTTTTCTCTCTAAATCTCTCTTTTCAATTTGATAAATATTAACAACATAGTTTATCAATTCTTTATCTTCTTGACAATATAAAATAAATTCACTACAAACCAGAATTATAAAAGTAGTTCTTTCTTTATTTATACAAAAATTCCAATTTTTTTATTTACAGTAATAACTACTATTTTTTTTTTTATTTATAATAAAAATTATTGTTTTTATTTATACAAAAATCACTATTTTTATTTACACTATTACATACTGTTTTTATTTCCACTAATAATGATTATTTTTTATTTATATTAATAATTACTATTTTTAAATATTGATGAAGAAACTCCATCCAAACCGAAAAGATTTTATCATGGTAGGACTAAAAAGATACAAAAAAATTTAACTACCATACCATGTCAGTCATTTTTAAAGAAATTTTTATATATGTGTGTGTGTGTGCTGAGAAATAAGCATATGTTTCAATATAACTAGATATATGTATATATTTTTGTATAATACACACACACACACACACATACATACATACATACATACATACATACACACACACATATATATATATATATATATATATATATATATATATATATATTGCTGATATCCCCTGATGTGTTGATGGAGTGTTTGATGGAGGGTCTGTCTATGAAACTCCAGAGTCAGGATACTGATCAGTTTATAGTTCATACAAATATATACATATATCTAGTGATAATAATAAATAAAAAAAAACCCAAAAAGATCCATCTCTGTCCACTCATCAGGGAACATCACCAATATATATATATATAATATATATATAAAAGGAAGAGGTTACAGTAGTTCCAACAAGATAAAAGTGTGTATATTAAAAAGAAGAGAGAAGCCGCAAACATTTTTGATTTTAATGTGGATTTAAAAAAAAAAAATGTTTTATTTTGCTACACATGTTTCCGGTCTCACAAGCGTCATCAGGCAAGGGGTGGAGATTTCCGCATATTATTAAAAATAATTCATTTTTTTCTTTATGTTTTTCGATGTTGATATGAGACATTCTCTTTTTTTGTGTTAGTGCTCCAAACGTCTTTCTTGAACTGGCAGGGAAAAGTTCTGTGTGAAGGGTTATAAAACAATTAAGATTAGTTCAAGAAATGATGGAGTAGTTATCGGCATTCTTATCTTTTAATGACCCCTGTGTGTTCTTAGATCTATTTCCATTTTCGTGTGCTTTTGCATGCATATATGTGTATATCCCCTCTCCATACATACACACTGTCTCACTACAAGGAATCAGTGAACACATCTGTACACCCACACACACATACCATACCATTACAAGGAATCAGTACATACACACACACACACGCACATATGTACATACACATACTTCCTAATTTATATGGACTCAGTATACATACACACGTATATATGTACACACATACTTCCTAAGTTGTATGGGGTTTGTGTGCGTGCCTGTGAGTAGTATATATATATATATATATATGCGTGTGTGTGTGTGTGTGTGTGTATGTATAATATCTGCCTTTTCCTTATATATCAGGAGAGTGTTGAAAAGTTCTTGGCTTGACCATGAATGGGATTCTAAATCAAATTCAGATGTTTGGCTAGATTTCATGTAATAGGTTGGGATGAGCTGCCTTATATCAGTATCAAAATTCTACTGAACACAAAGTGGGGTATAGTTTTTATGTTGTTATTAAGTAATAAACTGATCCCCCCTCAATCCTAATACATACCAAAGGATGCTGAAAAGTTGTTGAGTTAATGAAAAAAGGTATTCTAAATAAAATTCTTATGTTTGGTCATTTGATCAGATTTTAGGTTGGGCCAAGTGTTTTTAACCACCTCCATTTCTACCTTGCAAGATAGTGGATCAATAAGTTCATAGCCTGTCATGTAGTTACTATCTGAATCGTGATTTGAAATTTTCACTGTGTAATTAAGTGTATTGACAAGAAAGGAGATTATATTGAAAAATAAATTTTTAGCAGGTAAATTTAAAATTTTTTTTTTTTACTATTATTCACACTAACAACAATTTGTTAAAAGATCTATAAATTTCAAAACCACTTCCTCTGA
>OZ010600.1:20057535-20060035 GCA_963932145.1 Acanthosepion lycidas | reverse complement strand
CATATCTGGGGGGAGAAGAGGTGGATTCATATTTTTCCGAGGGATATTTGCCTGTAAGTGAATATATACGAATCCAACAGGAATTGGAACTCGGCTCTCCGATTAACCATTCCGAGCCATTATCCATTACACCACCCGCACATCTAAGGTTCTAGCTATCACCCAGTATTCCCAAGCGGTCACCCTTCTAGGTACTGACCAGATTTGATGTTGCTTAAATTCGAACGGCAACCGGTATTTCAATGAGATATGGCCGTAAGCCTCTAATTTTAAGGATCTAGTTAAAAGTTATGGATCGACTTGTACATAAATGATAGTTTCGTTCAGTTTTTCATCTGTTCCTGATAAAAACGACAAACAATTTTCTTTTAACTTGATACTTGAAAAATATACACAAGTTTTAGGAAGGGATAAAAAATTGTATTAAATGTTATGCTTTTTAAATAAATCTTTGAATGGAAGAGTACAATGAGATTTCTACGTTCTACTATAAGCGTTTTAATTTTTTTTTCTTCTGTTGATACCTCACACTTTTAACTCGACTTTGTATTACAGAACCTCTTATTTATGATAGTTTTATTAAATGTTTTATATGTCCTAAAATATTCTGTTTTGTTAGTCGGATTGACCTATGGATTCGCGGGGGGGGGAAGCTTGAGTCACTCTAGACAATATCAGGAAATTAACGATTTCTTGATCAACAATCAAAGATCGATTCTTACATGGGGTTTAACAATTCTCTGGCCTTCGTAACAGGATGAAGTAACGATTAATTTTATTATTTTAAATCAAGTGAGGGTCATCGATTATCAACATCAACACTTGCGTAATATTTTAATGCAACAATTTTTAAAAAGCTGAAATATGCTTTGCACTCAAAGATCAAAACTTTTTCAAAGTATGTGTAACGATGGAAGTAGAAAAAGGCGGGAAATGTTAATATCATAAAACAAAAATTGATTGCGACTAACAAAACTCATCGACCAGAGGATAATGCATTTAAAGCGAACAGAATTTGTAAATATTAAGAAATACAGCATTAATAATAGCGAATAGATAAATAAAAAGTTCAATAACTATCTCAATCTGTTCTCTCTCTCTCTCTCTCTCTCTCTCTATATATATATATATATATATATATATATATATATATAATAGCTGGCCACGTATTCGAGGATACCCGTCTACTAGGGCGGCTAGCCAATCCCTATTGCAGACGCTCGCCCAGGCACATTTGTGTTTGTTCAACACCCACAGAGCCAACATGTGGTCTATACTGCAACTATGCTGAGCAGACCTAAGTTACTGTTACTGGGAGAGAGCGTGTTATCTAGACTGATTAACAATCTGAACAAGGACAGCACGCTCAAGCCCAGGCCACGATGACTTTTCGCCTCCCCAATTTCACTCACAAGGCTTGGGTTAACCCGTGGCGCGCGCGAACGAGCGTGTGTGTGTGTGTATATATATAGAGAGAGAGAAAGAGAGAGAGGAAGAGAGGGAGAGAGAATTAATACGAATATGGAGTTTGTCACTTAGCTGATTGGTATTACCATCAGTATCCCGACTCGATAGTTTCGTAGACGGACACTCCAGCAAATTCGCCGTCCACTCGTCAGGGGGTATAAGCAATAAATTAAGAAAGGTTCAAGTAACTTATACTAAAAATCACTTGAATTTTTCTTAATTTATTGAATATTATCACTCTAGTTATCTATTGAACGCTTTTTGTAGAAGTTTGGCTAACCTGAAAAAATACGTAAAATTCTCATGATTCCACATATTTTTTCAGTTTTATTATTATTATTATTATTATTATTATTATTATTATTATTATATACATAGATATAGTGCAGATATGTTAACACTGCATGGTGACTTGATTTCTGTCCCCACACTCTCTATATCTACATACTCCATATCTTCGATATTCCTCACCCCCCTTACCGCCTAAATATGAATTCTGTTTTCCTTCTTCTAGACTGATTGTCATCCAGGCCTAGGGAATGTAGTCTTCCCTACCATTTAATCGCTCTCTCTTTCTCTCTCTCTCTCTCTCTCTCTCTCTCTATATATATATATATATATATATATATATATATATATATATCTCGATTTGCTAAAACCTAGCTTAGATGTGGCACAAGGCAGAAATTAGGGAGCACTCAATGGGTACCGAACTCATTCGTAATTGATATAGCGAGACAAGCTTGCTAGCGTTTATACCACGTCGAAGTCTATTCAGCGATTTACTAGGCCTAGCTTAGTTGTGGCATAAGACCGAAAGTATGAGGCACCCAGTGAGGATCGAAGTCACTACTCACTAACAGCAATAATGACAAGCAGATGCATATGAGGGGGTGCTGAAAGGTTCCTTGACTAACCCACTTAGTAAAATCAGTACTCTGATATTTTAGTCATTGAAATACTGATTTTGGGAATTAGAACATACTATGCTTATCTCACTTTCTGTACCATAACCACCAAGCCACACACACAC
>OZ010600.1:20040035-20052535 GCA_963932145.1 Acanthosepion lycidas | reverse complement strand
ATTCTTTAGTATTTAGTTACTATATTACTAAATAAATCAAATAAATGTCGTTCAAGCAAACAATGTATACAACTTTTAATGAATGCTTATAAGCGGTCAGAGGTGAATCAACCTGCTTACGTATCTGGTCTGTTGGAATTAAGTGTGTGTGTGTGTGTGTGTACGGACAAAAACTATTTGTAACAATCAGTGTTCCCTCTCTACGTCTCTCACTGTCTTTCTTTCCTCACTCACGCGCAAATGCGGTTCTTCCAAAGTAATCTCATCTTCTACTGAAATCAAACAGAAGAAATTAAAACTTTGGTCATTCCTTAGACAATATAGTTTCTCTGTCTGTTGCTTTTGGGAACAGGTAATACATACACACACTTATTAACAAAAATGAAAACTTTTTGACATGCTGAAACACATGCCTACTTACATACATGTACGTATTATAGACAGGCAGATAATGTGTGCGTATGAAAAGCCAACCACCCGCATGCGGGGTTGGTGTAGAGAACAAGTAAAATTCTACATTCACAACACTTCGCTTATGACTCTATGACGTATGCATACGGACATCAGTCTCTACAAATATCATGGGGAAGAAGAGGGAAAGAAACAGAGAGAGAGAGAGAGAGAGAGAGAGAGAGAGAGAGAGTTCTGAGTAGATTGGTCGTGCTTATAATGTGTATTGTTGTTCATTTTTCATTTATATATTTTAGCATTTCCTTCATTTTTTCCCTTGTCATTTCTTGACATTCACCATTTCTATCGCATGCACTTTCGTAGGTTGACAGACAAGACGTGCCGATAAATGGAGTGCACATACATCCAGACAATTACACATGCAAACACAGAAGAAGCCCTATCGATCTATCTATCTATCTATCTATCTATCTATCTATCTATCTATCTATCTATCTATCTATCTATCTATCTATCTCAATTTGCCCATATCTGTCTCTAGTATCTATGAGTTTACACACACACACACAAGCTTTTCATCTATCTATCTATCTATCTATCTATCTATCTATCTATCTATCTATCTATCTACCTCAATTTGCCTATATCTGCCTAGTATCTATGAGTTCACACCCCCTATATATATTTATATATATATATGATATTAATGGGTTGCTAAAAAATTCTCAGCTCGATCACGGAGAGATTAAAACATGATATTTGTCCAAATTTTGAGAAGCGGGTTGCATCGACACTTTTTCAGTCCCCCCCCACTCCCGTGTGTGCGTGTCTGTGTCCGTGCCCGTAAATTGTATATTTGGCAGCAATCCTTCTTTTATACAGGTTTCATTGAATACAACGAACCAGGAATATTTTGTGTGTTTTGTAGTAACTTTTTGTAGTGTCCTTACAGTTTTTCTTTTTTTCCTTTTCATTCTTTTTCTTGATTCTTTTTTTTTTTTTCTTTTTTTTGAATGCAAAGACATAAGCATGTATTAAAAAAAAAAAAAAAGAAGAAATTCAAAGAAACGATTCTGCGTGTTTCCATTGCGTTGGTACCGGTCTGATTTAAAGAATTAAAAAAGGATTCCTGTATCTTGATAATGACCGGAAATATGATTGAAAGTACTTCATCTCATTCTCAGACATTCAGATAATATCCACACACACATCGGAACCAAATGCAAAAACACCAAACAAAAAGTTAAACTAAAAAGAAATCCTTGTCTGCTATTCTCAGTCTTCGCAACGTCTCCCTACCTCTCCCCACACATATTTAGAATAGAAGACACTTGTACGTATACAAGAAAAATATAATAAAAATACTAAACAAAATACCTTGTCAGTTTTGTTCAACGAAACACATATTAAAGAGGAATTGCTACCCAAATACAAAACTTATATATATATATATATATATATATATATATATATATATATATATATATATATATAACACTATTCTTAAAAGAGTGCTCAATACACAGTAGAGCAAATAGTATTTATTCAAAATTAACATGTTTATGTTATAATTTTGAATGAATACTATATATATATATATATATATATATATATATATATATATATATATAATAAAAATACTTTTTTTTCTCGTCAGTAGTCTGACTTTCATGCACGTCACCTTCAGGTGCTGATTGAAAATTGATTCTATTTTATTAACATCAGCACTCAATGTTATATATATATATATATATATATATATATATATATATATATATATATATAATTATTTTCAAATAGAGTGTCTAAAGGAACAAAATGAATAAACAAGGGGGAAAACAATTTTTAGCCGACGCGTTTCGTCCTTTGTGGGACTTTCTTGACAAAGTCCCTCGGGACGAAACACATTGGCTAAGAATAGTTTTCCCCTTATCTATCTATCTATCTATCTATCTAGGAAAAAATGTTATATATATTTTATATACCAGAACAATGTTAGGAAAATTAACGAGAAAATGAGAAAAAGATTTCGTGTGACGCGTTTTAATATATATATATATATATAATTGTTTTTTTATATATTAAAAAAAACAATTATAATATTATGCTCTACTGTTGTATCGAGCACTGTTTTTTAAAAATAAATATAAATGCTAAGAACTCTGAATTCTAAATCTCATTATTTTTTCCTATTATATATATATATATATATATATATATGTATAATGTGCGTGTAGATACATACTTGTTTGCTTATAGTAGGAATATACGAAATTCGGAATAAAAAACAAATTTCCATATACAGCTATAAACAACATATATATTGAACCACATATGAAAAGATGTTTTTCTTAATAATATATATGCATACATTGAAGACGAAATAAATACTGTTTAAAAAACGGAGCGTCAACTCAAATCCACTAGCCTTTGTAGTATTATATATCCATTATATCTACACATTTCTATACGTGTATACAAGCACACTCATCTTCATATGTAACGCTTCCTCGTGCATGTCTACATGCATACACATGCCTCACCACCCAGCCAAAAGTGTTATCTAGAATTCTTATCCTTATGAATTGGGGAAGAGCTAGAAATCTGTCCTTAACTGAAAACATCAGAATATCTGAACCCACTTCCAGATTTTTTTCATTATGTCGATTATTTGTGTTACTACATCTCAGTGACCCAATATAGGCATAAACTCAGCCTTGCCTAATAACAGATGCTATGCTTGTCTTCATTTTCTTGAAAACCCTCGCTTTTGTCTGATATGCGATGCGAATGAGGAAGAGAGAGAGAAAAATATGAAGAAAATATAGTTTTAACTAAGGTATTGAAGAATCAGAGAGCCAAGTTCAAATTCCAGTCGAGTTCATTACATACTAATACTCTTGAGAAAGGTATGAATCCAACTTTACTCCCCACAGCTATGTGTGAAAAGCAGGACACACTTGGTTGGCGACTAGCCTAGAAGAAAGACTCTGAATTCAAACCAGCATGTAGAGGGTGGGACTTCGCCCTGCCCAGGAAATACCACCTCTATTTTGTGGTGCCCATATATATATATATATATATATATAAGAATCATCAATATTATCGATCCTGACCTGTCGTCTCAGCTTCAGCCACTTTTCCACCGGCATAAGGTTGCCTCTCTGTGCCTTTTCTATAAATACTTTCATGGTAATTGTTTGAATGAGCTCTTCGCTATGGTGCCTAGACTCTTTGAATTTAAGGGCTGTACTACATTGGCAACAAGGTCTCATCAATTTACACTTGAAATGGCTGGAGTAGTCATAAGTTCTACGCTAACAGTTCCTTTTCTCGCATTTCTCGCTGGTGGAACACTCTTCTTCCGGCTTCATGCTTTCCGGCCAACTTTGATCTTCAATAATTTAAATGCAATATCAATCGTTATCTACTGTCTTTCTGATCACTCTTATATTGTTCTTGCTTCGTAATAATGTTTCTGTTTTTTAATTCTTTCACGCACAGTAATCCCTTGTGTCTTAGAGGCTTTACTGCCTTACATGGGGTGAATTTGATCATAAGGAATATACAAAATATCTTACATTGATTGCGCAACTCATTTCAGTTTCATGCCGAAGCAATTATCAAATGCCTGTATTTTTATTTTGGGTTTTATGTGTGTGTGTGTGTGCAATGGATTAATTTAATCTCGCTCTCTCTCTCTGTATGTATAAAGAGAGAGAATAAATTAATCCAATGCACTAAAACTTCGTTTATTAAAGAAAGACTAAAAAAGGTGTTATAGTTGAAAATGAGTGATTTTACTGCATCCGTTTCACGAAGAAAGCCTTTTTAAGCAAATATTACTTTACTTGTGAAGTGATTAATATTGAAGTTGTTTCTTTCTTTTTTTACTTTTCGATCATATGAATTTATTGACGAAGAACCGTGCGATAAAAGTCGATTTTTCGACGCCCAGTTCTTTTCGAAACGAGACGAACACACAGACACAACGTTCCTTCTATTTCTCTTCTTGCTCAAGGTGGCTAGAAAACACAAGAAGCCGAGACTGGATGTACGAACACACGTACATACAGTCACACACGCATTGTGTACACGCCATTGCTTACCCACCAACGCGCACTGTGTGTGTGTGTGTGTGTTTCCGGTTTGTTTTTACTTGTCATTATTATCTGTTTACACCAGCGTGTATATACGTTTCTGAAAACTTATAACTTAGATGTCTGCTTTCAGTTTCATTGTCCATCGTATACGCGTTTTCTTTCTTTCTGTCTCTAGCTAGAGAGAGAGAGAGAGAGAGAGAGAGAGAGAGAGAGAGAGAGATTGGTAGATCGCATCGGCTGTTGATATGTAACTCAACTGCTTCAATCTCTTTATATATTTGAACAGGTTGTGATAGAAAGATGTGGTCAGGCTGACATATCTATCTATCTATCTATCTATCTATCTATCTATCTATCTATCTATCTATAATATATATATAGATACAAATATACAGACTGGCATCTATCTATCTGTCTATATATATATTAAAATTATTTATTTAAAAATATGATTATATTATATTATTTAAAAGTTATAATTATTTAAAAATATTATTATATTATATTATTTAAAAATATGATTATATATTATATATATATTATATATATATATATATAATTTTTATATATATGCGCGAGTACTTATTGGAAAGCGTTTAAATATCAGTGATAGAGCTAACATATTTTTAGTTGCATTGATGTGAATTTGTGACCCTGGGTTTCACGCCCTTTCGATCGTCAGACAATCTGACGTGAAACACAGGGTCACAAACTCACATCAATGCAGCTATATATATATATATATATATATATAGAGAGAGAGAGAGAGAGAGGAGGGAAGTGAGAGGGAGATATGAACACTGGCGGACATAAATATGAATAGGTTTATAGACAAGGATAACAATGATAGACTGGTAGACTGATATGAACAGTGATAGATAGGGGGACATATATGAACAGTGGTAGATAGATAGATAGATACATAAACAGGCTGAAATAGATGTGAACAGGTTGAGATATATATCTTTGGTTAGAATGTGTATGTGTGTGTGTGTCTTCCTATGTAATAGGCTTCTTCGTATCTCGACTCATTGATCCTGTGAAGTCATGCTTTAGAGTGCGCGTCTATCTCATCATCAGTGTTTATTAAATGGCTATAAAATTTTACCAACACCTGATATGAACTCACTGATATGAGACGAACAGACAGAAGTGAACACACACGTACACGGAGAGGGAGAGAGAGAGGTGACTGATATAAATATATGAATAGACTGAGAGATGTTCAGATTAGTGATGAAGATATATTTTTTCTACATACACACAGACTAACACACACACACACACACACACATATATATATATGTGTGTGTGTGTATGTATGTATATACTCAAAGCTACCTAGATAGAATCATGAGTAGAGTTGGCGAGATGGGTAAAGATAGAGACTTACGTAGATAGATAGGTATGAAAAAATGATAGAGAGAGATATGAAGAGATGAGAGTGAGGTTGATATAGACACATGAAGAGATGAGAGAGAGAGAGGAAGAGGTGATATATATAAAGAGATGATATGAATAGATAGATAGATTATAAAGTTCTCATGTATTTCTACTCCCTACCGCAGAAATATCCGACGATTATAAATCGCCATAATGCAATTTTCATTATTGTTAGGTGCATTTTTTTTTGTATGCCTGAATATTAGGATTTTTATTACCCGTCTTCATTTCTTTTTTAATTCAAGTAGAACGAGAAATTTCAGCTTTTAAGTTACGAAAGTCATGTCTTCCATTTAATTCAACAGAGTCTGCAACAGACACAGAGAGCACAATGACACTATTGGATAGAGCAAGTTTTCAGCGACAAGAACACATAGTCACTATCATTGGTTGTGCATTTTCGTCAACAATCTACAAAAAATCTTCATTTCGTGAGTTGATAACAGTTATCAACTCACGAAATGAAGATTTTTTATCAGATAACTGTACGGAATGTGGCTTGTCGCGCAAATTGCTGTTGTTATTGCTGAAACTGTGCTCACATTCACTGTTTAGTTTCCGTAAGCTTTTGGCAAGGTCGATGAATGTCAATGAACGTAATTTTTTTCAGCATGAAGGAATTCAGTGACATACCTCTGTTTCTGGCCCACGCTCATGTCAGACGAAATTTTGACAAATTGTTAAGGGGAAAAAACGGGTTATTGGCGAAGGTACATCCTCTATTGCCATAAGCTAAAATCTACCCCTAATTCTGTGGGAATTATAATAAAACAATCTGCATTAGTTTTAGGAAAACTCATTGTGTATATATTTTATAGTAACGTGTCTTTATTTTTTTCTCTTTTGACTTTGATTTTTCTTTCTTTATTTTTTTCTCTTTTTCTCAATCTACAACTTTCTGTTTCGCCTACATTCTCTCTCTCTCTCTTTTTGCTTTTTCACTAATTCGTTCACCTTCTCTTTTTCGTTTTTCTTTTATTCGTTTTCAACTTCCCCTTAATTTTTTCTCCTTTCTTTCTTTCATTTATTTCACTTTCCATCATCTTTCTAAAATCTTAACCATTATCATATTTTTTTTACTTATATAGTTTAAACTTTTTCTATAACCATTCTTGTTCTCTCCCTCCCCCTCTCTCCCTATATATATATATATATATATATATATATATATATATATATATATATATATATATATATAAAATAACGATAATAATGCCAACTTTTTATATCCATAATATTATATAATTCAACGTATATTAAAGTGAACATAATTTCGGCCAATAAAGTGTTCGATAGTTGTCTAGAGCAATAATTATTTAGTTAGAAATAATAAAGTTCACAATAATAGTTATTCTGAGTTTCATGATTTCTCACTAGTCAGAATTTGGGATAAGAATGCTTGTATTGATTATAAAATGTCGATTTTATTATTTTATAAAAGTAAAACTCTTATTTATTACGCTAACCGTCAAATTCAACTTTTTTCTGTACTGTAAAATTGACAATATAAAAAAAATAAAATAAATTCTAAAGTTAGTTTTTTATACAAATAAGGTTTTAGATTTTTTTTTCTTCTTCGATACTTTTTCTTTTTCCTCCTTTTTTCCCTTAATGTTTTCCCAATAAGTTTTTTTTGTCACTTTCTTTCGACATACATGCGCAAATGTGTTTGTATCATTTTTTAGCATTTTAACAAATGTGTTCACACACACACACGAGAAGGAAAAACACTCATCGGACATTTTTACGTCATAAAATTATTCACCAGCACAGTTACACATTTAGTTTTTGTGAACAACACACAAACAATATTGATAGCCACTATCCGTGTATTTTGTCAAAATTCACATTTTCTTTCTTTCTTAGAATGATTGCTTATTTATTAATTCTCCTGAATATCACAAATTTAAAATACATACATGTGTATATAATGTGCGTTAAAAAAATATAACCCCGAACTTTATTTATCACACATAGGTTTGGATTCAAACCAGAATGACATTTTTTAAGCAAATTCATGTGGATACTTTTTCATCTATTGTAAAGTTATGACATAATTTTCGGCTGACTCTTTCGTCCTGTTTTTTTTTTTTTTTGGTCAACAACATAGATTTCTTTCTTTCTTTCTTTCCTATATTACCTTGTTTTAAAACAAATAGCCTTTTCCATTGTTTTTTTTGGTGTCTTTTTATTTATTTATTTATTATCGGATTATCACTTTACTTTTCCCCATTTTCGGTTGGCTAAGAAAAAAACCCTGGAGGTTGTAAATCTCAAATAATCTTAAATAATAATTCTAGAGAGGATGTTTCTAAGAAAATTAGGCTATAAACCGTAATGCACTAAAAATTAATTTTCGTTAAAAATGATATTTCTAACCCAAAATGACAATACAGAAGATTTTTTTTTCTTTTAAATATCCTACTTACGTATATTTCTGATAAAGAAAAGTCTAAAAGTACTTTGTGTGTGAGAGAGAGAAAGAGAGAGTGTGTGTGTGAATTGTGATAAAGTCATTTTTATCATTTTTCTTTTTTTTTTCTTCTTTTTTCCTATACTTAAAATTAGAGATATAAGCAATTTTTGCTGTTGATAGCTTCCGACTGGATTTGAAACAGAATTGCCGAGCTTAATAGATGTTGATGATAATTTATTACTATTGCAATTTGTACGTGCAAGATTTTCTGGTGTCATTCCATTTCAAATTATTAGTTACGATGAATGAGAAGCGAATCATGTCGGATTCGAACCGTAAATGCTAGCACCGAATTTTGTGCTCCTTCCTTTGTAATATGCATGTGTCCCTCATATGAGCTCGTGCCTGTGTGCAAGTGTACTGTATGTATGAGTATATTGATGTGTTGCGTGCATGTGTGTAACAGTGTAATGTTTGTATGCGCGGCTGTGTTGACGTGTACGTAATATGCGTGTGTGTTGATGGGCAGTGTTTAGTTTGCAATTGTGATTTCAATTGTCTATGTTTAAAAGTGCGTTAATTTGTGTGCATTTGTGTACATTAAATGTGTAGTGTATGCATTTGCTTATTGAGTGAGTGTGTGTGTGTGTGTGTGTGGGTAATGTATGTGTATATCTAGCGTTCGTGTATTTTGATGTGTAGTTTGTGTGCGTCTGCGCGTATTGTATATTGATGTGCACACGTGTATAATGACGTATCTGTTGATGTCTAATGTAGGTATCGATGTGTTGTGTGCGTGTGTAATGATTGGTAGCGTATGCGCTCGTGTGCTGATGCGTAGTGCGTACTTTAAGTAATGCGCGTGTGTATTGATGTGTGTGCGTCTCTGTGTGTGAAATCCAGCGCACACGTTATTTTTTAAAAACAAAAGAAAACGTAAATAATAAACTTTCTCGAACGAATCATATCTTTTTCGGTATATTGTATCAATGTGTGTCATTAAGAAAAGAATTAACAAACTGTGTTGTGTAATTTGATACACCGTGTAGACAGCCATATACACATGTTGGAGAGTGAGGGACAACGATAGGTGTGCTAGGTGGGAGGGAAAGAAGAAAAAAATTACCAACGGAGTTACAACTTCGTATGGATTCTCTACACTGTGTATATTCTGCACACACGCATACTGCACATAAACTCTGTTAATCTCTACTACATCAATACACACACGACAAATCCATATACACGCACATAAACATTTCAGATGCACACATCACTTGTCAACATATAGGCACATACACACACACCACATCAACATACATGCACATACACTCCACATCAGCATACACGCACATTATTACAGATCAGCATACACGCACAATAAACATCAGTTAAAAAAAGGCATTCACATATGCACAATAACCGTATCACACACACACTCACATATACACCATACCATAGCACACACAATAAGACACATTTAAAACACACATAAATACAAGCACTCACAATGCCCATCAACAATACACGTTATAGATCAACATACACGCACGTACATACACTGTACTGTACACCAATATACATTACATTTCATTACAAACTTAGCACTCCCGCACAATTAATAATATCATGTGTGCGGTGTAATCAGCACACACATGCACTATACCTCAACATGCTTACACACACACACACACACGCATACTAAGCATCAATACAAGCATTCACAATATACATCAACTGCACATACATTTTTTACACTACAGTTCAATTAATATACGTGCGCGTACACATACTACTACGCATTAAAAAGCACTCCTGCACAATCCACATATGCGCACACATACACTGCCTCAACAATAACGCACTCACTCATACAGATACACGCGCGCACGAACGTGCGCGCATTTTCGCCCTATTTTCAGTTTCGATTTTTTTTTTTTTTTTTGCCCAATTTTAAACACGCTGTCGTCACTTGGCCCTAACGGGTCATGTATCCTGTAAATAAATAAATACTGGCCTTGTGCCGGATTTGTTATGTATGACAAAAAAAGAGACAGCTTCCTTTCACATGGCACTAAAATCTATGTAGAATAAAAATACTAAATATATGTTTTGCGGATGTGTTTTTATGTAAACAAACATCTACACGTGGTCCTTACTCGTGTTTCGGGTTCAGGCTGACATGTTTTTTATTATTATTATTATTATTATTATTATTATTATTATTTATTTTAACTTTCTTTTTGTCCCACGTTGCGAAATTTAGTTGACAAATACACTTTGCCCATTCCTCGCAACCACAAACTCCTCCTCTCATTTCTGTGTTCCATCCTTCTCATTCAAACTTCTTACCCACCACCACCACCAAAAGACGGCTTGTGGGTCGTGGCCTTTGTCGTAAAAGAGGTGTGTTTTGAAACAGGCCATACCGGTATATTAAACATGGTTGGCGTGAGTATGAGATCATGTGTGGCCATGTAGTGTTGCTATGCGTGGGTGGTAGAGGTTTTAATTTTTTTTTTTTTTTTTTGAAAGTTGCTTATTTATGGGAAAGTTAAAATTTTAGCCTATGAGCAGGTATGTAGTTTTGGATAAGTATGAGTTTCATTAGTAAATTTATTTACTTGTAAAATCTTTATTAAAGTGTGTATATACACGGACAGTGTCGGCATTCAAGGGTCAAAGTGCCCTGTGTATAACAACCTCATTAAATTTTTGTGGATGATTATTTTGTATCAGATCCACTTTTAACCTGACAATAACTTGCAGAGAACATTTTTAAATTGTTTTCAATTACAAGCTTATATCTATATATATTAAAATTAATTATGTTTATTTCTATCTATCTCAATCTGTTCATTATTTATCCATCTATCTTCAAAGTTATTTATACTTAAGTAACATATATAGTTGAGGAGAGTTCAAATTTTTATGATCGCATTTTTTATGCAAAAAATAAAGAATGTTTTTGAAGAGGTTAAGAATCATGCATTTTTGGTGACCAGTGGCACTATACACAAGTAATTTTTTTCTGTAGGTGTAAAAATTCATACAGGGTTCACACTATACATAAAGTCTGCTTATACACAAGTATAGAAGTTTACATATATATATATATATATATATATATATATATATATATATACACATAGTTAAGTTTATCTATCTACTTTTCTTTCTTTCTTCAAATCCAGTCTGTATATAAATATATCTCTACCCTAGTTTATAGATACCTGTATATGTGTACAAGATACATTTTTATAGTAATTTTGTTTATTCACAATGGACAATATTGAAATATTTCTGGAAATAAGTCTCCAAGAAACTAAAAACTTGATTCATGGCCAATTTATACTGAATATAAAAGAGGGAGAACTCCTCAGTTTCATATAATATTAATGGTTCACCCCAGCATATCATATGGTACAAAAATAAAGTAGCTTTTTATAAAACAATGTAACAACTTTTCATACTTGTTTCTGAATATGAACAATTACCTGTTAGCTAAAAAAAAAAGGAGTAAAATTAATGTCTGTCTCTCTATCTATCTATCTATATATATATATATATATATATATATATATATATATATATATATATATATATATATATATATTATATTTTATATGTGCGGTATTGATTGGAAAGTGCTCAATATCAGTAATAGTGCTAACATAATAAGTTGTATGGATATGAGTTTATGACCCTGGGTTTCACGCTTTTATGATCATCAGACAAACTTGTTTATTTTTTTAAAATTGGATCTATTTATGGTTGTTTGACTATATTTGGCTAGCAGAAGTAGATTCCCCTACTCGCAACTTATATATATATATTGTGTACTTACGCAGCAATCCTTCATTTATGCATGTTTCATTAAAAACAACAGACAAGGTAATATGATTAAGCTTTTTATTTAATTTTTTTTCTTGTGTTCAAACAAGTGTTTTCTTTTCTATGCACTCTGTGTCCCAACAAGAAAACACTTGTTTGAACACAAGAAAAATTAAATGAAAAGCTTAATTGTAGTACCTAGTCGGTCATTTTTAATGCAACATGCATATATATATATATATATATATATATATATATATATATATATATATATATATATATATATTGTGTAT
>OZ010600.1:20032535-20035035 GCA_963932145.1 Acanthosepion lycidas | reverse complement strand
TTACAGTAAGTAAATTTTTCAATTTTTAAAAATTATACATACATACATACATACATACACACACACACACACACACACACACATATATATATATATATATATATATATATATATATTAAAAAAAACATTACATTGAATTTTTCAGTTTTGTCATCAAATTACCTACCATTCATCTGATAAACAGAGTTGATATATTTTATGGATGTATGGTGGATTAATGGATAGTGGCTCTGATTGAGGAATTGGAGAGCTGAGTTCAAAATCCAGTCAAGTTCATTACATTCACTTATATACTAATACCCTTTGGAAAGGTATGAATCCATCTCTTCTCCCCCCAGCTATGGGTAAATAGCCGGACAGACTGGTAACTGGTCTAGAGAAATAAAAAAACTCTGAATTCAAAACCTGTGGAGAGGTCATTTGGGAACCTTGTGGCATACTGAGCTTCAGTTCTCTGTATTTGGCTCTTGCAAAAAGTGTGGTTGGTTCTGCACAAGCCTTCACCACTAGAATCATATGATATGTGTGGGTAGTTTTGCTGTTGGTTTTAAGAACTAAGCTGCTTGACTCTCATACATTGAAAGCAATGGGAGTGTCCAGTAATATATATATATATATATATATATATATATAATACAAATATAAAATTTGTCACTTAGCTGATTGATGTTATATTCAGCACCCTGACTCCAGAGTTTTGTAAACAAACCTTTTTTCTAATTGTTTGATTCACTTGTCAGGAGGTATCAGCAATTGCCTGTTGATTTTCTCATTTTTGTTATTTTGAAATTAAGTTTGTACATATTTTATATCTTGCGTGTGCAGCAATTCTTTCATATCACTAGATTGATTTGTTTTTATGGCATATCAACCATTTGCATGTTATTTAAAGCCAGAAAATATTTTAAAATTATGAGAATCTTTTGGAAATAATAATGATTCATCGATACAAGTTCTACTAATTAATCCATAGCTGGGGGAAGAAGATGTGGATTCATATCTTTCTCAAGGGTATTTACATGAAAGTGGAAATTGGAACTTGGCTACCTGGTTTCCAATTCTGAACCCTTATTCACTACACCCACTTCCAAGCTTACAACACCTGGTCACTAATCTAGGTATTGACCAGGCTCAACATTGCTTAATTATAGGAGACTTTACAAGAATGAGTGTTTCAACATGATATGGTCATTATATAGATAGGGACAAATTGTACATTTCTATCTACTGTGATCTTCTTTTAATATATTAGTCCATTTCTGTATAGTGCTATAGTGTATGTCATGTTAATTTGATAAATAAAATCTGTTAATTTTTCAGTGGTTATAATTATATTAATTAATAATATTATATTTAAACTCTGCCCACTTTGTTATTTATTCCTCAGTTTATTTTATATTTTAAGCTTTTAGCTTATTTTTAGCATATCTATCTTAAGCTTTTCATATCTATCTATCAGTACAGTGTAACCCGGATATAAGAGAGTTGTCGGGACCGGAGAAGAAGTCTTATATATCCGGGTTTCTCTTATATCCGGGTTTGGTCTATTTTATATACATTAACACAGGCTCTAATTTGGGACCAGAGAAAATCTCTCTTATATCCAGGTTACACTGTACGTTCTTTCAGTGTATACATACTTACATATATATATATATATATATATATATATATATATTCTGTGATTAACAATACTTATACATAAATCTATAATTTCTTCAAATATTTCAAGAAGATTTTGTTGGCGTGAAATGATTTTCTTCAATGATTCTTCGTTTCTTCACTGAATTTTGTTTCATTTTAACAAATTATTAGTAAATTTAAAACGTATCATTAATTATTGATAGATCAATATTCATGAATAAATGTACATTCACTCACATAGATACAAACATATTCACATAATCACGTAGATATAAACATATTCACATAGATGCAAACTCATTCACACACTCACATAGATACAAACGCATTCACACACTTAGATACGAACACAAATATTGTGTGTGTGTGTGAACACAGATGTGTATTAGGATGGACAGCTAAACTTCAGTTCGAAATTTTTATTGTAAATTTATCCAATCTATATAATATCATTCATCAATAAATTAAGTTCATTGACAAAGAAGGTGATAATTTTGAATTATAATTCTTTTATGTGTAAAATAAATACTTTTTTTCCTCATTAGGCTACAGAATAATGGATATACTTATATATATATATATATATATATATATATATATATATGATAATGTAGTTTTAAGATATGCTATATTTATGGGTAAAATGCCCAATATGAGGGATAGAGTTTATGTAAATATGAAAGTGGACACTGAGATTAACATGATTTTTTGTTTCAGTCATGTTCACCCCAGTCAAGGTAATAAAGCCACTAAGACACAAGGGGCTACTGGGTGTGGGGAAAAATGCAATCATCATCTGAAGATTGTGTTCAAGAATGAAACAGACTGTTGCTGCTCTCTATTGACTGCAGTGTCT
>OZ010600.1:19990035-20027535 GCA_963932145.1 Acanthosepion lycidas | reverse complement strand
AATTTGTTAACTTTAAAATAAATGATAAAGTACTGTTCATTTTCCTAGATAATTTTTTTCTTTAAAGTAAAACAAATATATATATATATATATATATATATATATATATATATATATATATATATATATATATATATATATATGGTTTTACTTTAAAGGAAAAATTGTCTAGGAAAATGAACAGTATTTTATCATTTATCATAAAACTATATATATATATATATATATATATATATATATATATATATGGTTTTACTTTAAAGGAAAAATTGTCTAGGAAAATGAACAGTATTTTATCATTTATCATAAAACTATATATATATATATATATATATATATATATATATATATATATATATATGGTTTTATTTTAAAGGAAAAAATTGTCTACGAAAATAAACAGTATTTTATCATTTATCTTAAAGTTAACAAATTGTAAGATTTTCATACAAATTTTTTAATGCATATTTAAAATTATTTATTGAAGCAGCCCCATGCATTAAATATATATATATATATATATATATATATATATATATATATATATATATATATATATATATATATATATATATATATATATATATATATGAATGGTGGATTTTTATATATAAATATTATATATATATTTATATAATAAATATATATAAATAAAATATATATGTAAATAAAATAATTCCTATCTACAAATATATATTGGAATTATTTCTGGATTTATAGTTAAATTAGCCGAATGTATATGATTAAATATATTGTTTTATTTTTGGATGGAAATCATTCCCCAACAAAGTGAAATGTTCATTAAATTGATAGTTAAAATCTTTAATTAGTTAATTATTTTTGCAATGATATTTCAAAATATATTCATTTTTATGCAAAAATGAAAACTTATTCTGATTTGTTCTACACAATTCAGTTTTAGAAAGATACAAGTCTATTTTTCAATTCTAAATAATGCAAAATTATCTCACTTAACTGAGTTTTTACATTCATCTTCACCTTTTATATTTTGTCTAGATATTTCATATCATTTATCATATGGCTAAAAGGGTTGAATCCAAGAGTTTGGGCAGGATAAAGTCCAAATGAAAAACTGGTCAATTAAATTTTAATTGTAGATTTTTGGTACTAGAATTGCTAAAAGTGTCAATGAGAAAATAAATTAATCAAATAAACTTACCACAGAAACTAATAAATAAAAGTTTTTTATGAAATAAAACACAAAATATCCTAGATGAAAAAAACAACAGAAATTTTAGATCATATCTTTAATCTATAATTACTTATAAATCATAATTTGCCCAAGAGGAGGGATATAGAGATTCTCTAGAACTGCATCTACGAATATATATATATATATATATATATATATATATATATATATATATATATATATATATTGTGTGACTTTGTTTAGTAGCCTTTGCATTTAGTTTTTGCAACATGTAAAATTTCAGTCCATCAAACTTACTAAAATTTCATTAATTCTAAAGTTATTACTTATGCAATCATATAGAATATTATTATGTAGTTATAAGTATTATAATTACTTATGCAATTATATTTACATTATATGATTGGGAATATTTTCAGGAAAAATATAAATTCATTCAGTGAAAATAATGACAATCATTTTTTCAGAACTTGGCAAATTTTGTGTAAAAAATACTATCAGGTTTACATTTATTCTAATATACCTACATACTTCATTAATTGAAAAGAAACAATAATCATATAACTAAATTGAAATTAATATAAATTATTAAACCTTGATTTCTTAAAACATTAAAACTTAAAAATATTTTTATTTCAGTTCAAATAATAAAAATCAGTTAATAAATAAAACATTTACTTAAGCGGTAATGTAGTATATTGAAAATTTAAAAAATTAGAAGTGTTTTAAAATATGTTATGAAAACTTGCAAATTTTATATATAGTTTTGAATAATTAGATATGGACGACAGAAATGATAAACTTTAATCCATAAATGAAAATTTTTTTTAAAGAAATAACAAAGAACTTCATTTTGTAATGTTCAAAGTTTATTTAAAATTGTTATTATTTTTTTAATAATTTCAAATATTCATCTAATTCTTGTTTTGTAACATACACATAAAAATATCTATGAGAAATAAGTCTTAGTCATTTAAACAAGATGTCTGACTTTTTCAGTGAGACTACAAAAAAAAAAAATCCCTTCTGGTTCTTTGTTATAAATACTACTATTCCCTCAGTCTTCAGTGGAATAGTAGCAGAAAATAAAAAACCCTAAATCCTTTTTATTATAAGGAACAGAGATAAAAACCCATCACCCCTTCATCACATTTGAAAGAAAATGTACTATTCATTGAAAAATCTCATGCCTTAAATTATTGTACTTACATAATAGGCGTCAGAAGTTAGATTTTGTTTCTGAGGGGTTTTTAGTTCATAGTCAGTTTTTAGTACATTTCCTTGTCTGTGAAGGTAGCAGTCTTAAAATCTTTGTAGAGATGTCTTTTCCAATCATCACACACACAGACACACACATTCTCTTCATCCCCACTCTCATCATTTTAAAATTTTCAATTTAAAATATTCTTAAGGATTTTTTAAAAAAATAAAATTTTCACTGATTCTTTCCCTCTTTTTAAAATTTTAAAACCATTTCAAACTACATAGATGTAAGTAAACTTTTGTTTGGGATTAAGACTGGTTTTAAGGGCCAGACTTTTTTATTAGAATCAAACTAATTTAAAGCTAAACCATTTCTTTTCTTTAAAATAAAATGAAGGAGTTCTCAAAACAACATGGCAGAAAATCTCATTTTAAATTTCAAAATTTTTTTTATTTATTTTTTAAAATTTTAATGACACAAGCAAGCTGACCGTTGGTGGGAGATTTCAAGACCTCTGTTTTGTGATATTTTTTCAACGTATATTTTACACTAATTTTTTTTTAAATGTACAGCATATGGAAAATATTGTAGATAGAGTATTTTTAAGTAAGTACACAGGTTTTTATTTCATTTGAAATTTTAAAATTCTTAAATGCATTGAAGTAAAAAATTCTGCTCAAGGTGTTGTTTACAGACATTTTTTTGTCAATGAAAAAATTGTGGATAAACATTGAATGTATTTTAAGAATTTAAAAACAATTTTAAGAGTTTCAAAAACAAGATGTAAAAGGTTATTTACTTAATTTTATATTGCCAGGTATTAGATAAATAAATGGATATTATCACAGTTGGAAAAATTAATTTCTTTACAAATTCTACAAATTTATTCACTTTTATTTAAATCGTTAATGTTATTATTTTAAGATGAAGATATTTGCTTTTAAATAGTGTGGCCTTATTTCATGTGAAAATCTAAATCTTTTAATTCACATAAAAATGTCATTCAAGTCAATTTTACAAAAGAAAAATTGTTGGAGTCAGTACTCAGCAGCAAATTTGCATACAAATTACTAAGAAACTATTTTCTAACTTTTGATATGTATCTTAAAATTTTAACAAACTAACAACTTATTGAAAGTTACCTACATTTAATTCAATAAAATGTTTTATATTCCAACTTGTCTTTCCTTTTGTCATTTTATTTATCATAAATTGAAAAATAGTTTATACACACACATGCACATATATATATATATATATATATATATATATATATATATATATATATATATATATATAATTACTATAAACATTATTTTTAGCAGGTATGAATGTTTGTGTTGCTATCCTTGTTTTTTTTATTTTTCTTAAACAGTGAAATTGATAACAACTGAAGAAAAGAAAATACAGTCATAGCAACTGAATCCCATGTAACCACTAAAAAGTAATATTTATAGTAATAAGAAATTAGGTCTGATAAAAAAAAATCCATTTAAAAGTTATTATATATTTATATGAACAAACAACATAAAAGTGTCACTTTATAGATAAATGTTAAAAAGTACCACACACAAACACATATATCTTTCTCTTTCATGATACATATATATATATATATATATATATATATATATATATATATGTCTGTGTGTGTATGTGTACATATTGATGTAACAGGACAGAACAGATTAATGATCCAAAGTTCTTTAGTATTTATTTTTTATTTTTAAAATACAGTGCTCAATACAGAAGTAGAGCATAAATATATATATATATATATATATATATATATATATGTGTGTGTGTATGCATATTTTAAAGTTGTTATTTTACAAATAATAAACATCATATATATATATATATATATATATATATATATATATATATATATATATATATAACAGTATATATGTAAAAAAACAGTATATATATATATATATATAACAGTATATATGTAAAAAAAACAGTATATATATATATATGTATGTGTGTGTGTATGTAAAATAACAATAAAAAAGATTTTTTTTTTTCAAAGAAATAAAATGGTTCGTGGGCAAATTTCTAGAAGATAAGGCTAAGTCAAGCATATATGATTTCTGTAAATAAATTCAAGTTTGCATTCAAGCCCACTGACCTGACAAGTGGATATCATGTCATATAAACTCAGCTGGGACATATGAATTGAACTTTTTCAGTTTCTTTGTTTTTATATATATATATATATATATATATATATATATATATATATATATATATTAACTTTAATAATAATGATATTAACTTGACAAACATATACCCCCATACTTCCATGACTGGCAATTTCAGGCTATTACACAATCTTTAAAGAGGTCTTATTATTTTTTGTCTCAGCTTTGTGTAGCTTTTTTACATTTCATTTTGAAATCTCTAAACTTTGCAATGTTAACGTTTTATTTATATATATATATATATATATATATATATATATATATATATGTTCTATTTAAGGTAGGAAATTTATCTTTCCCAGTCAATTGGCACTAAATATCATTTTTTTATTGACTTTTAAAAAGGTTTTATAGTCTTTTGAAAGACGATAAAACCTTTTTAAAAGTTTTTGAATAATCTAAAATATTATTTCTATATAGTAATCATTACCAATTCCTTTCTCCATATTATTCACTGGAAATAAAGTCATCAATTTATTTCCATGGATACAGTGATACATTTTTGCTTTGTAAGAGCTTTTCATGACAAATACAATTTTATTTCCGTTTGTCACAAGTCATTAAAAAGTATGGGTTGTTAGTGGGAAGGTTCATCCTCTACTACCATGCTATGAACCTCATGAAATAGAAGAGATTGATCTCAGACCAGAATTCATATATAAAATCGCCATATATTTTTTAAAAACTTTTTTGACAAATAATTATATCAAAATAATTATGCAGCAAAAAATGCTATTATGAATTTTGCTAAAATGTTTCTATCTGAACAGATTTAAATATTTTTGTTCTTTAATCCATTAAATCATAAATCTGGATAATATCTTTGTATTTAGTTACATTTACTTATTTTCATAATTCCTAACGTATTACTTATAAGTTGTATGCTTGCCTTTCATGAAATGTGGATTCGTATTTCTTAAAAACCTTCAGAACTAGTTTTTTCTCTTTTTTTGTATTTAATGAAAAGAGTGTTTAGGATTAAATTAAATTCCTTCCTCTCCAAATTACTTCAAAGTCATAAAAACAAACACGTAAATGCAAGATAAATCAGTTGTTGCTTAGAATAAACAATTATTCGTGAGGTAGATTTGATATTTTCACACTCTTTTAAAATCTCCCAAAATATTTCCTGAAAGTTTTATCTGTCTACCTATCTGTCAGTCACTATCATTTTGTACTTATCTATTTATCTATCTATCTATCTATCTCAGCCTGTTCATATCTGTCACAAACATTTCATATCTGTCTCATCCTTTTCATATCTATCTGTCTATTTATCTATGTCAGCTTGTTCATATATGTATACTTCTGTTCACACATAGTAAAATTGTTACCTATCTTTCTATCACTCTCAGACTTTTATATATATATATATATATATATATATATATATATTTTGTGCATGAATGTGGTCATGTCTACATACAATAATCTACTAGAAATATGTGTGAAAAAATGTTTCACTATTATTTTGTTAACATCTATCTATCTGTCTATCTATCTCTGTCACTTTGGTATCTGTCGCCCTATCTCTGTCACTTTGGTATCTGTCGCCCTATCTCTGTTCACTCCTATCTATCTGTGATAAGATAAAATAATGATAATAGTAATGCCACATATTGATATTACATAAAATTATATAATTTATATAATTCCATGTATATCGAGGCAAACATAATTTCTACCAATAAATTACTTGATAATTATCTTGAGCAATAATTATTGAATGTGAAGTAATATAAGTTTCACAGTCCTCTGATAAACATTGTCAACTTAAATTACTTCTGATTCAATAATATCTCTCTCTCTCTCTCTCTCTCTCTATATATATATATATATATATATATATATATATATATATAATAACAGAGGTAAAATTTATACTAATAATGAATATGCATTTTATTACTCACTTTTTATACAAGTTTCATGCACATGGAGATCATCAGGTGCAGATTGAAAACTGGCACACGCATACACACACACACACACACACACATATATATATATATATATATAAATATATATATATATATATATATATAAATATATATATATATATACATATATATATATATATATATATATATATAATATATATCATAAGCAGATATGCTCAACTCTGAATAAATATCTATGTACAAATATTATGCACATGCATATCTATATAATGATTAATACAATAATAAATGTTTCTACTCTTTTACTCTTCTGCTACTATTTCATGAACTTATACAGTCCTCAGGTAGCAAAAGAAAGAACAATGCATGCATGCATATGTGTGTGTACATATTTCTGTGTATGTGTATACATATACATACATTCATCCCTCCATGTTCTTAGCAAAACTCATACATGTGCATCTATCTATCTATCTATCTATCTATTTGCATGTGTGTATATGCATGAATCTGTCTACACATAATAATCTGATAGAAATATGTCTGAAAGAACTTTACTTACTTCCCTTTTTGCTAAATGCATTTTCTTTGATTTAATAATGTGACTGATTTGATGAGTGCTTACTTTTTTAAGTTGACAGATTTATTTCTATAAACTGTGGACAAATGCAGGTCAGTAAGTTAGTTGTCAGACATGTAGTAATTTGCTGGATTTATATGTGAAATTTTCTTGTATAATGTTCAATCTGTGTGATTAATATTCACCACTGAATTAAGTGCATTGACAAGGTTGATATAATGTTGATAAATAAAGATTTGTTTCATCATTGGGCTACAGATTCACTGTGTATGTATGTATGTATGTATATATATATATATATATATATATATATATATATATGCATTTTTGATTAAAAAAACAATGAAAGTCCTTTGTGGATTATTTTTATTTGTTTTTTCAATCTTTCTACTAATTTTTTTTTCATTTCCAGTTGGTATTGATAAATAAAAGTACCAACCATAAATTGAAAAAATGTATTGGAAATATTGAAAAAGTAAATAAGAAATAATCTACAAAGAACTTTCTTTGTTTTTTAATCAAATGTGCTATTATATTTACATATGTAGAGAAAATAGATGACAAGTGACAAACTATATATTTGAAGAAAGTTTATTTGATCCATGAGAACCCTAAAGATTCCCTTTTATTTGGGGAATTTGACTCTTTTCAGAGCGAAGATATGCAATGATTTTATACATATAAATATATATATATATATATATATATATATATATATATATAAATAAAGTCAAAAGGAAAACTTATCTTAGCTGACGTGTTTCGTCCTCTGAGGGACTTTATCAAGGCAAATGTAATAAATTCCCTGAGGATGAAACGTGAAGGTTAAGATAAGTTTTCCATTTGTCTTTACTTGTGTTGTCGTTTTACAGATATACACTCTCTGAAATTTTTATACGCATATATATATCATGAATTGCGTACCAATCAACTATGCAAAAATATCAATGTGTTCCACTGTGAAATATTTGTAACTAAAGAATAGCATATACTAAAGTTAAATTTTTTTTTTTCATCATTTGTGCATATAAAATGGATATAAATCAATAGGGACTGAGTGATCGATGTAAAGTCTTCGTTTTCAGTGAACACAAATTTTAGGAGTGTGGGTAGGGAGAAATAATCCTTTTGCAAACTAAACTTAGAATAATGTATTTACTGATGTCTCTATTTCCCTCTTTCTTCTTTTCTGACTCTCTTGTATATTTAAACTCGGGGGTGCTGAAAAGTTTTGGTTTGGCCAAAAAGTAAGTCTAAAATATATTTGTTCATTTCTGTCAAATTTTAGGAAGTATAAGGGGCTGAGGATTTTTCAGCACTCTCTTATCATATTAATATAAAATTCTACAGTTCATGAAGTGTGGGATCAGTTTTATATTGTTATTTAGTAATAAAATGACCAAAACACCCCCACCCAACCCGAATTTCTACATGCCATGGCTGCTGAAAAGTTCTTAGCCCGAATAATAATCCTTTCAAAAAAGTTGAATTGGCTAGATGTAACAGTAAATTCTATGCTAACAGTTTCTTTTATCTGGCTTCTTGCTTTCCAGTCAAGTTTGAATGCAATGTCAATCATTATCTACTGTCTTCCTGATTACTCTTCTATATTTTCTAATTCTTTCACACCCTGTAACCCCCTTGTGTGTTAGTGGCTTTAGTGCCTTGCATAGAGTGAATTTGATTTAAAAAAAAAAAAAAAAATTGATGTTTGGTAATTTTGCCAAATTTTATGAAGCTGGTTGGGCCAATAACTTTTCAGAACAACCTCATGTATTTTTACATTCACTTTTTATGAGTGAAAAAAATATGTAATTAGTAATATTAATTTTTCTTATCCTACTATATTTATGAAGTTATTTTGTTATTATATTTTGTGATGTTATAGATGTTGTCATTTTGTAAATTATTGAAATCTGCCATTTTTTTTAAAGATTATTTTTCATAAAATTGGCACTGTAACCAGAAATAATAACTTTTTACAAAAATATTTCTTACATATCACTAGATATTAAACACTCCAGATCATGAATATCTTTTTTAAAGATTTTTATTAAATCTTATAAAAGTTAACAAGGCATATTTGGTTTGCTATGGAAATTCATTGTAAATTGATCCCTACTCTATGCTATTTAAAGCAAATATATTCATATGACATGTTTTCTTATAATGTAATATAATAAATTTCTTTTTTGATTGAAATTCATAATCTGGAGTGCATGAGCAATAGTAATATATGAAAAAAGATCTTTGGATTATGAATTTCAAAGTTTTAAAAAAATTGTTTACATTTTAAGAAATAATGTGTTATGAGCATATATTTTTTTGCTTTCCATAGTGGGGAACAATTTACATCAAATTTACATAGAAAACTGGACCCTTTATTAACTTTAATAAAATATTTATAATCTGGAGTGCTTATAATCTATAGTAACATGAAATAAAAACTTGAAAAATAAATATTATAACTGGTCACAGTGTCTTGTACAACTTCACCATATATTTTAAAATAAATAAAAAGAAAAAAATTCTAAAATTACTCTTATGAAAATAACATTATTATTGTCATATTATTTGTTTTATGCTTTAATATTCTATTATTCTTATCAATTTATTCTTATGACATGAGTTAGATTTTACTAGTATATAAAGGTACTACCTGCAGAAAGTAGGAATTCGAAGGAGTGGGTGTTTAATCATGAATAATAAAGAACACAAATTTCTGTTCTGGGATTAAAATCATTCTTTGGTACCACACATGGAAACCAAAGTTTTCTACACTTTGTGGGTTCTATCCAAATTGAACAATACAAAAGAATTCTATTTGATAAAGATTTGAAAAGATTTTTCAATTTAACAAATTAAAATTTCAGCAAATTGGAAAAATAATCAAAATTCTTGTAAGCATAATACATTTGGATTGGAAAGATGTTCCTTCATTTTCAATACACACTATCCCACATGCTCGTTCTACTTAACAGGTTTCTTTTAATTATCTTCAGGTAAAATTGTAAGGTTTGCCATTTTACAAGATACTATTTGAATTTCTCAATTCCTTTGTCTTACTATACACACCTTTTGTTGTCTTTTATTAATATAACAATTTTGACCAGTCAGCTTTCTGCCTATTCAGAGGTGACATAATACACCTGTTTTCTCATATAGGAATCTAAATTCAGTTTTCATGGTTTGCAAGTACTTGAAATTCAAAACACAAATGCTGAAAGTTAAAAAATAAGGAAAAAGAGAGGATAATTGTTCTTTCTTTGTTTAATCTTAGAAGAAAAGTGATTATCTCAAAAAGAAAAAAGAGCACAAATCCAAATATCTTTCATAATAACAGAATAGAATTTCATGAAACTCATTAGAATATTGTAATAAAGTTACAGCAATAATATCCCCAAATATTATTCCTTGTGACAGCTTATCAGTAGAAATATAAAAATGTAGAAAAAATGATTTGAGTCATTAACTTTGCTCAGAATAACAAAGAAAAATATACTATTGACTCATGTATTACCCATCAAAAATGATTGGATCTGTATAAAATCTGAGGAAATACATATACATACATACATACATACATACATACATATATATATATATATATAGGGTTAATACAAATATAATATATATATATATATATATATATATATGTATATATATGTGTGTGTGTGTTCATACAAATATTATATATATATATATATATATATATATATATATATATATATAGGGTTAATACAAATATAATACAGTGTAATCCGGATATAAGAGAGATTTTCTCTGGTCCCAAATTAGAGCCATACTTACCTAAACAAAATAGACCAAACCCAGATATAAGAGAAACCCGGATATAAGAGACTTCTTCTCCGGTCCCGACAACTCTCTCATATCCGGGTTACACTGTATACATATATATATATATATATATATATTCATACAAATATTATATATATATATATATATATTTATAAGTAAAAGGTTTGTCACTTCACTGATTGATGTTACCTTCAGCATCCCTACTCCACAGTTTCGTAGGCAGACCTGTCTGTCCACTCTTCAGGGGGTAACAGCAATTTACTGCTTATATTTTTCGATTTTATATATATATATATATATGTAAGATTAATAAAAATATAAAATTTGTCAATCAGCTGATTGATGTTATATTCAGCATCCCAACTGCGCAATTTTGTGGATGAACATTTTTTGTAATTATTTGATCCAATCAGATGGACTGATGGTAGAATTTACCTTTTGATAAAATACACAAGCGGATGAAATGCATTGTGAAGAATAGTTTATTCATTTTGTCTTTTTACAGATATTTTTTTATTTTCATCTGAATTTTTACACTCAGACACACGCATATATATTTAGAGAGAGAGAGAGAGAGAGCAATAATTCTTGTATTAGATCTTTTCCCCCACTCTCCCCCTCTCTCTCTCTATATATATATATATATAGAGAGAGAGAGAGAGAGTGAGCAATAAATATTGTTTCATATATATTTGTGTGTGTGTGTGCGTATATATATATATATATATATATATATATATATATATATATATATATATATATATATGTATATGAGAGAAAAAGAGAGAACTATTGTATCAAAAATATAAAAGTTCAAGATACTTATGGAAAACCCATTTAAAGTTTCGTAATGTTTTGTTTGTTAAAATTGACAGGAATAATTGCATTAATCATTACAGAATGTATGTTTTATAAATGCTTATTATATACACTAACTAAATTTTTAAATGAAAACTTCCATACTGCCAACCAATAATTCCGTAACTTTATGGGAATAAATGAAAAACTAAATACATCCTCTAGAAATTTTTTGATCATTTTATTGACAAAATTCTATTCACTTTGACGTAAATTATATAATTTTCTTTATATCAATAGGCTTTATTATTATTATTATAATATGTATGTATATGTATATATGTACAATAAGTTAATTTTATTTATAATGTGATTTATAATATTTATACTGGGACTCATGCATAATATATTAATTGATTTTATTTAGTATTACTGTGAATGTTATATTTACTATGAACACATGCATGAGTAGACATGGTCAAAAGCACACCTAGCATAAAGGTGGCTTTCTCAGTATAAGAGAGAAGCAGTTTCAAAATCTGCTGAAAAATACATTTTCTTCATTATGACTTTCAAATACCCAGTCTAGTAGATCTTGATTTGATGGGATGTCTACTCACATATATATCCACTAAATATGATGTTTATATTATATATATATATATATATATATATATATATATATATATATACATATATATATATATATATATATATATATATATATATATATATATATATATAAAGATGTATTTTTCTTTCATACAAGTTTTGTTTGACAAGGTCAAAAATAAATAATTTGTTTTGTTTGACAAGGTTAAATAATTTGGATAGACTAGTCAGTCTATCGAAATTATTTAGTTTCCAAATTAGTTGATTAGTTGTTTTATATAATCAGTAAACTTTCAAAAGTTAATTTTTGTTTTTTCTCCCAAGTACTTGAAATGTTGCTACAATCATTTTCAAGGATTTTGTTTTTTGTTTGTTTATGTAACTGCTTTTGACTAATTCCAGTTTTTCCTTTGTTTGCTGGAACAAATTTTAAGTCACTCAAGCCATTTACAACAGTCAAACAGAAATTTTAAAAAATATAGGAGATTGAGATTGATATTATATATATATATATATATATATATATAAAATGAGAACAAATGAAGTATGAGTCCACTATATGTAACATTTAATTTAAAAGAGGGCTCAATAGCTAAAATATTATTTACTTTTGGATATTAAAACATGTTAAAAATCGTTACACAGTTACAATTCAGGTGATGTTAAAGTACTTTCAGTGAAAGATTAATTTAATTTCAAATTATATATATATATATATATATATATATATATATATATATACTTGATGCAATTGCATGTCTAGCCACACTGATGAGCTGTGATACAGCAAAACAGCCTGTCTGTAGATGACTATATATACAGCGATAGAAATCTGGATGAAGTGAAATAGGTTAAGTATCTAGATCCATAGAATGTCATCTGTATATCTTCAGTGTTTCCCAGTGTAAAATTGCAACCGGTTTTTATTGTAGTTATCCCTCTTTATATATATATATATATATATATATATATATATATATATAATTTTGAGGTATTCTATATTTATTGGTTAAAGTGCTCTCTATTTGGGATAGTGTGTCTGTAAATATCAATGCAATCTTTAAAAGATTACGTTCAAGCATAAAACGGTCTGTCAATATGGTGATATATATATATATATATATATATATATATATATATATATATATTGACAATAGTGTTATTGACAATATTGTTATATATTGACAAATGTCACAATCACCCATACTTTCTACATGTGTGTGATTTTTTTAATTAATAAATGTGTGTGTGAGATAGAGATTCACAAATGCACAGACTCACATGTGCATATGTTTACATATTCATGAGACACACACACACACACACACATATATATATAATCTGAATTAAGATGTAAAATTTTTGCTAACTTGCTACTTTATTTTCACCAGTTTGGTTTATCAGACAGTAAGCCTCTTGGAACAACTTTGCTTTACAAACCAACTCATGTATATCTTTATCATGAAAGACCTTAAGATTGACAAACCATACAGACACACAAACACATTCATATATATATAGATTTAGGAAATTGAATTGTTCTCTACTGCAACTCTTCTGGACCATTTCCTTGTTTAAGTTCATGGGGCGGGGGTGCCATAATCCTTGCTTTCACTTCATCTTTGGTGTTTCAAGGAGTTTTGGTTGTCTCTCACTCAACTGCACCCAACACATAATAATGAAGGGGGTTGCAGTCTGGTGAGTTAGCCAGATGTAGATGTAGATGTAAGGAGTGATATGGTCACAGAAATTGTCTGACAGCCATGACTGGGTTCACCTTCTTGTGTGGCATGGTGCAAAGTCATGTTGCCAGACAGAGGGTCTTCCAGCAGCCACCCTCTTGACCCAGGGTAGCACTACCTCCTCAAGGCACTTGACATAGACCTCTTTATTGAGTCTGAAGCCCTGTGAGAAGATGAATGGAGTCATAACGTCACCATCACTAATGATCATACCAATCTACATGATATTGACTGGATATTTGGTTTTCATCACTCTCAGTATATCTTTTGGGGACACAGCAAGCCAATGGTTGTTCTGAAATGTTTATACTGGAGCTTTCAGCGCAAAGAATGCCAAGCAGTACAGCATGCGATTTACACAATTCTGGTGGAGTGAATTGTGTCATGATGTTGTTTTTGTCACAGATGGTGCCCAACTGACCCTACTATACTATGCAGTTAAGAAAATAAGAAAAAACATGCATGTGAAAAAATAAAAATATAAAATGGCAACAATTAACCCATCGTACCCTACTGAGCTGAATTCAAATACTTTCCTTGTCTGCTGTGTTCACTTTCACACTTATACCCTCACAAAAGGCATGAATCCATCTCTTCTCCTTCCAGCTATAGGTAAAATAACTGGGTAAACTGGGCTCTCTAGCTTTGGGTGGTTGTCAGTTGAAGAATGACTTCTCTGAATTGGAGAACTATGTTTAAAATTCTGGCCTAGACTACTGTGTTCTTTTTCACATTAATATCTTTGGGATAGGCAAAAATCTTCTTTAACCTCTTCAAGCTATTGGTTAAATAGTAGGGTAGACTGGGTTATCTAGCCATGAATGGTAACTTGCCTGAAAGAATGACTATTTGAACTTCAAAACCATGAAGAGTGAAAGAGAAAATCACTTTCCTATCATTCCGATGTAGTCATAGCAATTCACAGAATAATAAAGAAAAGACATTTGGGGAAAGCCACAATTCTCTATATCAGTGGTTCCCAAACTTTTATTCTCTTGGCTACATTTTTGGGATGAAAATCTGCTCATGCCTCAACAAATTTTATGTGATAAAACGTATATTTAAAAATACAAAACACAGAGAGAGGGTTAAAGGGAGATAACTGTGGATTCGAAGTCAGAACATTATCATTGATAACTCTCTCCTCCAATTTGCAGAGCCTAGTTACTATTTTCTTAATACTTAATATAATGCAAAAATATCACAATGAAAATCGGTCACTAATTATTTATAGCTATTTATACTGGGACTCATGCATGCAATTACAAGTAATCCATAATAGTATTTTAAACTTTGAAATCACATTTATTTTTAGCATATGATTTTTTTTTAAACTGTTTCTAAATTTTTGATTGTCTTTCAATCATTCCGCCTCATCTGCTGTCCTCTTCAGCTGCATGCATGAGGCACGCCGCATCATTTGGGAACTACTGGCCTATAGTATAAAGAGACATGGCATTAAGAGAAAAAAATGTAAAAGAAAACATATATATATATATATATATATATATATATATATATATAGTTCAACATTTGATTTGTGTAACTAAAAGTTTCTCTTTTAAGCATCCAACAATCAGTTTTTATCAATGCTTAGATGGATTATATCACTGGCTCGATCAGTTTGAAACTTTCAGTTATGTGTATGCTTGTTACAAGATCTAAAAAACATAGCATTACACTATATGTGGTTCTATCCTCAGGATATTGAGCATTGTATTTAAAAATAATAACTTGTGTTTAATTGGAATGAAATTTCAATTTAGTAATTAATTGTTTATATTATATATATGGATGAAGGGGAAAAGAAAATTTCTTTTTAAGATAGATACTATCACTAATAAACTTTTCTTTTTATTAATTGAAATTATTCATGAAAAAGTTTTATTTTTTTCTTTAGTCTCAGAATAGTAGTTTTTTTTGACAACAGACCAACATTTTTGTCATATGCATTGATTTTCTTTTTTCAAAAATTCTATGAAATTTTTAAATTAAATAGGAGAAAATTTATGACGGTGCAGAAATTCATAAGATGTTTTACGGACATTGTTAAAGTTATCAGTAAATCATCTTTGTGCCGTGGTTGAAACTAACAGTGCAAGTAACTAACGACTGGTGGCATTAGGGAGTTGGGGTGGGGATGGCATTTTTGTGTTTTTTCTTTTTTTATTAGTAATATAAGTTGTTTATTTACATAATGTCCAAGAATTTGTTTATGGATTTTATTTTAATTGAAAAATCAAATGAATAACTCCAGATTTCCAATGCATCACAATTTTATAAAAATAATATTAATAATTGTTAAATTAAATCATAAAAGTATAATGTAAAGATTCTTTTTTTTTCTTCCTTTATTTTTTCTTTTCCTGCCTTTCTTTCTCTCTTCCTTTCTTTCTCTATTTTCTTTCTTTCTCTTCTTTCTTTCCTTATTGTTTCTTTCTTTCTTTATTGTGTCTTCTCTTCTTTTCTTGTTTGTTTGTTTCTTTATTATTTCTTCTTTCTTTCTTTCCCTTCTTTCTAGCTTTTCTTTATTTTTTCTCCTCTTCTTTCTTTCTGTATTTTTCCTTCTTTCTCTATTTTCTTTCTTTTCCTTCTTTCTTTCTTTCTTTCTTTATTGTTTGTTCTCTTCTTTCTTTCCTGTTTGTTTCTTTCTTTATTGTTCTTTCTTTCTTTATCTTTTCCTTCTTTCCCTCTTTTCTTTCTTCTTTTATTGTTTGTTCTCATCTCTTTTTCTTAATCTTTTTCTTCTTTCTATCTTTTCCTTCTTTCTCTACTTTCTTTCTCTTCTCTCTTTCTTTCTTTTCTTTTCTTTTCCATCCATTCCTTTACAACTAATATATTTCATTTGATATGGTTGTGTTTTATCAGACATTATATAATTTTATTACATGTTAGCAAGGTGACCCAATGTTATCTTGGTTATAAATGCCTATGGCAAATAGGGATAAATCAATTCCAGGGCTCATGTAGAATGAATATTGGTGGTAGTTGATTTAAAATCATGTTTTGTTTTTTTTTTTGTTTTTATTTGTTATTTTTTTTAAACCTTCCAAAAATACCCAATTAGGAAATTTTCATTTCAGCTTGAAGAGATACAAGTAGCCTATCTTTATTACACCTCACACCCCTGAGCTCTGCACCAAATTTTCCTTTAGGTAAAATAATTGCATAATTGATACTGACCTTTCTAATAAGATATATTAGATATTATATTTATCACAAGAACCTATAATCTGCAAAGGAGTATTTAGGGAAACAATAATAATATTTGACTGATAATTCATCTTTACTCATATATCAGCTTTTTTTATATTTTAATATTACAAAGGGTGCTGAATAGTTCAGGCCAAACAATAAAAAAGACTTTGAACTGTGACATGTTTTCTATTGCACATATACACCCACACCATTCAAGACACTTGGTGCGTCATTTTTTTCTTCCAAAAATTCTGATGTTTGGTCATTAAACACTAATTTTTGGAAGTGGTGCAGGCTGAGAACTTTTCAGCAACCCCTTTTAAATTTTATTTGTAATCATAATTTAATCATTGATAATCTTACATATCTCACTCTGGGGTCATCAGAGGACTAGTGTGTTAAACAGGGATTTTTAGCTGTTGGTGTACCAGTAACCCTATAATTTAAGCAGAAGATGAATTTTGTAGAATTTGTTTTTTAAATCCACGTCATAGAGTAGAGAGTAGGCTACTAAAATTAGGCACCACAAAGGTGAATTACTTTTTTGTATTTAAAATAAAATTCCAAACAAAATGCATATGATTCCAATTATTTAAACTTAAATAATACTAATGTTTTTGACATAATTTTTATAAAAGATTGATAATAAATTTCAAGGAGATTGAGTATATGATATAATCCATCTGCACATTGATAAAAACTGATTCTTTATGATGATGAGCTGGTGAAATCAAACTAATTAAATGAAAGGTTAATATTTCAACATTTGTAAAAATATAAGTTTTTAATTTTTGTCTGCATCACTTCTAACAAAAATTTCTCTCTCTTTATCTATTTCATGCTTTTCATATCTATCTATCTAAAGCTTTTAATATCTATCCATCCATCCTTGTTCATATCTATCTATCTAAAGCTTTTAATATCTATCTATCTATCCATCCCTGTTCATATCTATCTATCATTAAATGCATTTCTGTTCTGCTCATTATTATATGCCGAGCATTGATTTGCAAAATAAATTATGACTTCATGTACTGTTTCTTACATCTTCCACAATGCACTTTCTCAGTGTTTAAAAATAGCTTGCAGTGAATGAAGTCTGTAGGTCTTGGGGAGGACCATCCTTCTTTGAGCCTTGCAGACTGGTGCTGCAGAATCACAATCAACGAACTCTGCCAAATAACAGAAACCACATCACTTGAAGATTTTCAAATTCACCAAATGTTAAAAATGTAGCTCATGTAGCTCGACAAGAAAATAATGACATAATCAAGATGTTGACTTTCCACATCACCTCAAACAAAAGGTTAGGATGGAAATGCAGATCAATATTGAAATGAACAACAACAACAACTGCTGGACTTGAAAAATTGTTTTAAGTGAAAGCTTTTATAAATTTCAACTGACAATAGTATTGGTCACTCGGTCAATGAATGCCAAATGTTTCCTTATAAGGAAATGGGTTATAGTACCATTAACGTTTATTATTATATTTGTTCTGACATGTATTCATTCCATTACAGAGAGATTCAGTCAAGTAAGAGACCATGATTCTCACACTTCATAACATTTGGTATGAATTTTCTTTTTTTTATATTTTCAGATTTCTTTATTTTTTAGAAACAATTTCACTAATGTTTTTGACATAATTTTTGTAAAAGATTTATAATAAATTTCAAAGTTATTAAACTTGAAAATCTAATTAACCACTTTCAGTATGAACAAGAAAAATTACTTTTTCTAATTAAATCAAAGATAGTACAATAAAACCTAAAATTGAACAATATTTTGTAATAATATAAATCTTTGTTAACCAATATCAATTCAGTGTTGCTTAAAGAAATTATTTATTCTATAAAATACCTTGCCTCAATATAGAACTGTATAAATCATATACGATATAAATTTGATATTATACTCATTTTTCTTTCAATATTTTATATACAGTATTAAAAATAATAATAAAAAGACATATATAATTTGACTTTGGTATATTTTGAAAATATTATTGATAATCAAATTTTTCAAAGACTTATAAATTCCATCTTTGCAATTTTTATGATCCTTCTGGAATATTTTGTAATGAGGAATTTATATGCCTCAACACCACCAGTAACATTGAGAGGGATTTTTAGGTGGGGTTTATCAAGCCCCTCCCTTTTAAGTTATTTTAGATACACTCTTCTTTTTCCTTAATAAATATTAATCAGTGTTGATTTCAAATTCTGATTTTCTCTTTGTGCAATTCCTTTTTTAATATTTTAAATATAAAATCATTAATGGAACTGAATATGTATTTATATAAGTAAAAATTTCAAATATATATTTATATCTTTTTGATAAACAAAACATTTGCAGTTTTAATCATTTATTTCTTGAATTATAAGTACAAATAAGTACAGATATCAGAATGTAGTTTTTTATGTAAAAATATACATATATATCTACGTATATTTTTTATTATTATAAATATCATTTTTAGTAGGTATATGTGTTCGAATTTCTATCCCTTATTTCATTACTTTCTTTAAGTGAAATTAGTAACAACTGGCCTAGATTGAGAAGTGCTACAGAAAAAAAATTATGTCTCCTGACAAGAATTGAACCTAGATCATTTTTTCCACCATTAAAACCACTTCTATAGCCAAAATGTGCCACTACCTGTTTGGTCACTTGAGAATATCTTTAGTAGGATTGTTTGATCTTCGCCAATTGTTATTAATTTTGCTGTTTAAAAAAATAAAAAACAGGGCTAGCAACTCAAACATATGTACCCATTAAAAATAATGTTTATAGTAATATGAAATAATATTGCATTAAAAAAATCCATTTAAAAAATTTAAAATAAAATTTAAAATTTTTTATTCATATATATATATATATATATATATATATATATATATATATATATATATATATATATATATTTATATTATTTTATATGTGTATTACTTCATAGAAAATGCTAAATATCAGTGATAGAGCTAACATAATAAGTTATATGGATATGAGTTTGTGGCCCTAGTTTGTCTGATGATTGAAAAAGTGTGAAACCCAGGCTCACAAACTCATCTCTCTCTCTCTCTCTATATATATATATATATATATTACAAACAAATAAAACATAAACACATATTATCATATGTATGTAGGTTCAACAATACATTTGCAGACTAACAATGAAAAAGCATTTATTCTACATGACAAATATTTCTTTTTCAACATAAGCTCCTTCCTTGTCAATGAACTTGTTTCATTTATGCATACTAGCAAAATCCCCACCTTAAAAACATTTCTGTTAATTGCTTTAATTGGTTTCCATTTTTTGATATTGTACATCTTGTGCCTGAACCCGCATAAGTGGGAGCTGGGTAAATTTTGACCATGGCCCTAGTGGAAACACTTGGATTTCCCCACATTAAAAAACTGACCTTGTGTCGCATCCTGACCTCGGTGTGGTGGGGGTGGATGTGAGAGGTGAATACCGCTTCTAGGCCTTTAGGCTAAGATCAAAATGTAGTATCAGTTCTTATCAGCTTAATCTAATTCTCTCTCAAATTCTGTCTTACCTTCTTTCTTTCTTTCATTTTCTCACTGAAACCAATTAATGTGATTTCCCCTCTTTCAATGCAATTAAAACAGAATAGTCCATTATTTATGAGGTACTGGCAGGGCGTAATGGTCATGTGAACAAATGAAGGGACTTATAAACACAATTACAAACACCATACAGTGAAAGTTTCAGATAAGAATTCAGTCAATAACTACATTTATTTCAGGCTACAGACTTATTGATCCATCATTTTAAAATCCCATGTGGAAAAATATATTATGTTTAATGTGGTTTGTTATTTTGTATAATAATTTATTTGAGTATTCTAAGTTATTCTTTACAGTGAGAGCTGCATAGTAATTTAGTTTGAGGTACTAATATTTATCTTATATTAATTGTTGTATTTTGGTTGTTTCTGACGTAATGTTCAATATGTGTATAAATTGTACTAAATTTTAATAAGTGACAAGTTAACCTGCAAGAAAGAGTGGTGGCTGTGTAAACTATATAAGAATTTAATATTGATTCTTTGATTATTAGTGTTGCAATGCAATCTTCCAAAAGGCACAAAAAAGATAATTTTTGAGGGATTTTGCCGTTGATAATGATGACTATTTTAAACGTTTTGTAATAAATGATAAATCCTACTTATTTATTATAATTAACATATAACAGTGCAGATTACATTTCCTAACAATTACTAGAGATGGTCAAAAGTACTAAAAAAAAAACATGAACTTTGGGTAGCTTTTTTTTTACAAATTTGATCATGTGCAATAATTTAGACACCAGCTGGAATAAAGCAGAAAAATTGAAACGCGCCTTGTCAGCAGTTTTATTATAACTTGTTTGAATACATATTTTGGTTGAGCACTTTAGAGAGAAAGCATGAATTTGTAAACAATGACAGCTACTGTTGATAATGCAAAGCTCTTCTATGAACTGAGCATTCTAAGTCACTGGCATGTTTATTCAAAATGAATATGTAAAAATTCACCTTCCTCTCTGCTGAGAGCTGATAGCTGAGGGGAAAAATCTCTGACTGATGCCAAATAATTCAGGTTTCACTCCTGGCTTGAAGCAATTGGATGTCTATCCAGACTGATGAGCTGTGATAGAGGGAAACAGTCTGTCTGTGGATGACAACATATATATTGATGTAATGAATATGCATACACCTGGGTTCCCCCTCACAGTAATATGATTGGCTGGTGTCAGCCATAAATACAGACTGATGTGGAGGTACATGGATGACGTCTATTGTCTTCGCCTATTGCCTACCACTATGATGAGGACCAGTCCATTATGGTTACTTGCTAGATTGTTCTGCCCGGTTACAGTAGTCAACAACCACTTTGCTACTTCGAAACAAATATATCCCTTTCCGGGACATATCATATATATATATGTATGATAGATGAAAAAAATAATTTAAAAAAACTTTAATAAAGAACATTCATTAGTCTTTAATCAAATTTCTATAAATGAAAAACTCCTGGCCAAATACACCCAGGAACATTTGCTTTCTCACCATGAGACCAGGGTTCAAATCTCACTATGGTCGATTTATCAAGGTGACTTCCTGAAGTTATCAGTCTGGAGGGTGGCCCCTTTGGAAAGTGCCTGAAAATCAAACCATGGGTTGACCCAAGCCTTGTAAGTGAAATTGGATAGATGGAACCCTTGGGGTGGAGGGCTGTGCTAGCACAAAGTCACAAGTCATCGTGCCTGAGGGTTTGAGTGTGCTGGCCTTGCCCAGATTGTTGATTACACTAGATAGCATGATCTCTCCCAGAAACTGTAACTAAAGTCTGCTCAGCATACTTGTAGTATAAACCACGGGTTGGCTCTGTGAGTGTTGAGCCAACACAAAATGTTCTTGTGCAAGCATCAGCAATAGGGATTAGCTATCTACATTAGTAGACAGGTATCCTCAAATACAAGTGGCCAGCCATTATTATATATATATATATATATATATATATATATATATATATATATATGCACACACATGGTACTTATCAGCATCACTTGATATAATATTTAAATTGTATACCTCTTAACTACAACATAACAGGTCCAAGGGCACCTCAGTGTCCAAATGGAGTGACAATGATAGTGAGGTTGAACCTCATCACTTGTCACCTTTGTTAAATCTTGATAATAATATGTTCTAAACTAAATTTTTACTAATGTATTCTATTTACAAATATTGTCCTCAGTTTTATTGATATTACAATGTTTCGGCCACTGTGCCCTCTGGCCTTCATTAGGTGATTGTCAATCTGGTTAAAGTTCAGTGAATGAAGGCCAGAGGGCACAATGGCTGAAACATTATGAAAAGACTGACAAAGACGTGTACAATAGTCTGTGTGTAAATAATATAAATAAAGGTAACTCCACATCACTTCTGCTTTGTAGAACCGATTCCCAAGAGGATGTTTCCTTGATCACTACAATCTTAACATGTTTAAGTCGAGGATTAACTGTTATCCTCCTCTCATATTCATATAAACTGTGCTTCTTATTCTGTAACCCTCTACCTCGAGTGGCTCTCGGTCCTTGTATAGGGTGAACATTATTGTAAAAAAAAAGATCCTATAAATTCAGACAAATTATCTGACATTTATTTTAATTCAAATAATTTGTGAAAAATTTCTTATTGAACAGATTCACCAAATTCTTCCATATGTGGAATGTACAAAATTTGGTGTATTTATTCCATACTTTGAAACGACCCAAATCCATAGTTCTCTTTGGTTTTAAAACATTTTTGAGTGAAATTAACCAAATTTGATTTTGCAAGCTTTAAGATACCTGATTGAATCTCTAGTGCACTACAAAGTAAAATAAAACCTAATTTACCATTAGTTATTACATTTTTTGTTTCCATATACTCTCTGAAATCAAATTTAATCTCCAAATTTGAATGAATCTCAAATGCTCTACAGAAAACCACAAATCTCAATTCACCTTGATCTTGAACATTTTTCTATCTGCATATTTTTTATATAATCAAATTAAATATTTAATATTTACAAATTTGACCGAATGTTCCGTGTCCTATAAAATGGCACAAATCCCAATTCACACTTAGTCTTTATAATTATTCTATTTCTAGAAAATAATAAAATTTACCTTAAAAGTCACATTAATATCTAACTTCTAGGTATACATATAGATATGTTTAATACATAACCAAAAAAAATTAAACTTATACATCATGAAATTATGTTTTTAAGGAAAGTATTATTTCTGAAAATAAATGCAATTTTACAATCATGTCTCCTGAAGAGTGGATGTAATTCTGAAAAAGTAATGATGATGAATTGAAAAGCTTTTGAAGAAAGTTTATATATATATATATATATATATATATATATATATATATATATATAGTTAGTTTTCTTCCATTCTTTATCTTTTCATTGAATCTTTTCCTCATTCATTTCCTTTCTCTTCTCTCAGTCATGTTCTTTCTTTTTCTCTCCTCATTCATTTTCTTTTTCTTTTCAAATTCTATATTTTTTTCTCTCTTATTTTCTTTCACTCTCTCTCTCTTCCTTTTATCTTAATATCTTTTTCTCTCTCTCTTTCTATCTCTTTTTTATCTTTTTTCTGTTCTTCAGTTCTTTCTTTTTTCTCTCCTTCAAGTTTCTCTGCCCCAACTCCTTCAAAATCTTTTTTCTTTTTCTTTCTTACTTCTTTCTTTTTTTCTCTCTTATCTTTGTCTTTTCCTTTCTCCAGTTGTTTTTCTCTTTCTTTTATCACTTTCCCTTCCTTTAGACCTATATTTTTCCCCTTTATTTCTCTTGTTCCTCCAGTTCTTTCTCTTTTTTGCTTTCTTAAACTCTTTTCTATCTCTTTTTCTCTTTCTAAAAATCATTCACTCTTTCCTTTTCTCAAAATCAATTTCACTTTCCCTTTCTCAAACTCTTCATATCTCTCTTTCCCTTTCTTCAAATCTCTCTTTCTCCTCCAATAATTCTTTCTGCCTTTCTTTCAAACATTCTATCTTTCCAACTCTTTTCATCCCTGCCAATACATTTTGGCTCCTCATTTCCTTTAACTGTTTTTGCCTGTCTCTTTCTCTTTTTACTTCCCTCGTTCTCTTCCCTCAACACTTCCTACCTTTCTTTGTTCATCTTAAATTTACTTGATGAAAAGGAATGAGAATTTGTTTTCTTTCATATCCCATTTTCTAAGCTGATTCTTGACTTCACCACACAATCACCAAACACTTGTCATATCATCCAATTATTGAATGACAAACAAAGCCTCAAACAACTTCTGTAGACAAATATAATTTATTTTGCAGTGAGTTAACATCTTGTGTGTCTGCCTACAATTAGCAGGCAGAGAAATAATTCATGTTTATTATTAATAATTGTTATGTATGATTTAAACAATGGACATTCACTGAGCCAAACATTGAATCTTTCACTGAGCAGATTTATTTTAAAATAATACAAAAGCCTAAATAAAGACAGCAAAAAAAAAAATAAGAAAAATGATTGTAGTTAGGATTACAAGATATTCAAGATACTCATAGACATTTCTAAATTCACTGGAAACCCATTTTTTATTTTCTTCTACTCCCAACCAAGAAAGGAAAGGATCAATAAATACTGGGTGTCTTCCAAAATCGCCTCAGGATTTAGAAATTAAATAACATTTGTGTTTGTTAATTATTTGCGATTATTTTTTTTAAACTAAAAGAAAATTTACAAAAGGGTGATAAACGTCTATGTGTACAGATGTAAATTATTCCTGTGATACAGTGATATTCAAGATATTTCCAGGAAGTCAGGATCCACGTCCCTGGTTCTTTTTGAATCATCGCTCTCCACAATTCCCTATCCTTTGTAGCTCTTAGTAAGTTTTGCCTTTTCACCATCCCTCCCACTTTCTGTTCTGCCATCCAAGCTTTTTTTGAAAGGTCTTTTGAACAGGAGTAGAGGTTTATCTCTTGTTTCCTGTTTAGGATTGGGTTTCTGGTTCCTTCTAAAGTTGGTACCTCCACATTTTCGCTGAAAAAATAGCATAGCATGATGGAAAAACTTAATAAAAACAAAGTTTTATTGTTAAAACGTTTGTTATTATTAAGAGGAATGACCAAAATATTTTTTTATTATTTTATTAATTTTTTTAATCATTTCTAGCATGTTTGAAATTTTTGTTAAAAATATTGTTTTTTTTTATGTCAGTGGTCTACTTGATATTTACGATTTCAGCTGAAAAAAACATTGATTTGGAAATTCTTTCAAAAATCAAATAATTGTCAGATTTTAATGAAACTTTTATAACTTATTCACAAATGAAGCAAATTATTTATGAATTTTTTTTTTTTAGAAAATCTTGGTAAAAAATATTTTTTTATGTATATGTTATTGCCCACTTAATTAATTTCATGAAATTTCGAGAAATTAAATTTCAATTTAAAATTTTTTTAGCTGTTAAAAGCAGGACTTCTTGGAGAATGTAAATCATCAATTTTTTTTTTTCAAACTACTAACCATTTCCCAAAAATCTGCTCTGAATCATAAAATAAAAAATGCAATAAAACTATGACAATATTTAATTAAAAAAACTTTTAATTGCTTTTATAAATAAGATTTATTAAGGACACTGTTGTCTTAAGAAAAAAAAATTTTTGCAATGAATAATGAATTTTTACAAGAATTGTTTTCATTTTCTAAAAATTTTAATTCTAATAATTTAAAATATATAAATCATTTAAAATTCGGCATTACTGGTTAGGTGATACTGTTATTAAGTGAAAACTATATTTACTAATCAGACATTGAAAAGCTCACTACAAAGTATTTTTCACCAAAATTTTAAAAATAATTTTTTATTTTTTTATGTATATAAAATATTATGTAACGTACTTCTGTTTGAAAGTTTGATCGAGTATACACGACATTATCAGAAAATAAAACCGATTAATGTAGTAAATTTAAATTTGACATTCCTTAAATTAGACAGGGAATATTTTCCAACATTTTTAAGATTACTGAGTACTTAAAAATTATACAAAATAGGTGCTCGCCTGTCATTTTCTTAAATTATGTTTTAACAGAGTTTCCATAGAACAACAAATAAATCTGTTAACACTTTCCAGCACTTGTCACGTGATTGACAGGTGATGAAAAGTTTTAAAAATCTATTTCTCTGTTATTTTCAACTTAACATAAATAATATTTGTTTCAAGTCAGATTAATTATACTCTAAAACAGCAAATATTCCTCAAATAAAGTTTCAGAAAAGTATATTTTATTTTTGGAAGATTTTTAAAACAAAAAATTAACTTTTGTTTACAAATGTATAAAAAATGGCCAATTTTAAATGATTTTCTGAAAGCAACCAAAAAGTTGATATTCCAATTGATATAAATTGAAATACACCAGAGTATTTTGCTTACTGGAAATAGTAAATTTAATCATTTAGCTTTCAGTTAAAGCTAAAAAGAAAGCTTTGAGATTGCTTTTCCATTTTTAAAAGTTCATTTTAAACCTTAGATATTGAAAATTTGTGGAGGTACCTATTTTAAATGCTACTTCACCTCTATACTTCTAATGTCTCTCCCTAAACTCTGAAATTTTATTTACTGTTTGTTTATTTTTTCTTCAATAGAAATAAATAGGTTTGCCTATCATACAGTTCATGCTCCACCCCAGTGTTTTGAACAGGAACAGAAGTTTATCCCTTGTTTCTGGTTCCTTCTAAAGTTTTTTAATTCTCTTTCACTCCTAGTAACCACTTGCATCTTTGTGGCATTATGGCCTTGTTTGAGGTGATTGATTAAAAAAAAAAACAAAAAAAACTCATTAGCCAAGTTACTTGCTGTTTCACTTTGCCCATCTTGCTTTCATTATATCTTGTGAATGTCAAATTCTCTGAGCAGCCCTTCTTCTTTATAAGTCCTAAAAATTTCAGCTCTCTCTTTCTGATTCTGAATATAAGCATCCTTTTTATTTCTTTTTTCCTTAAAACTTCCTTATTACTCATATGTTCAATCCATGGTATTCTCAGCATTCTTCTGTAGAACCACATTTCTCTTGCCTCAAGTCTCTTCTTCATCTTTGATAAGATTGTCCAGCATATAGGGGGACTGGTATTATATAACAGTTAAGCACTTTTCTTTGTTTCTAATGAAATATTCCTGTTTTTAAATATTTTTCTTAGCTTTTTTTTTGTGGGGGGTCTCTTTTACTATACCAATGTTCCTTTGTATTTCAGTGTCACATTTTCTATTCTCTGTTAAAATACTTCCTAGATATTTTATTTTTGTACTTGCTTGATTTTAGCATCTTTGATACATAGTCCCCATCTTGGGCTGTTCCTCTTGATGACACAAGCCACACATTTTGTCTTTGTACAGTTGATGTTTAGTTCTTTCTTTTCACTTTATTACTCTCTTACTTTTTCTGTGTCTGCTATCAGCACTGTCCACTAACTGTTCATAATTAACCTGCAAAGATACTGAATAGGGTCTTTGAGATTATGCTAAATCACTTCTCTGTATGCTCCTTGTTTCTTATTTTGATCATTCACAGCTTCATTTATTACTTTCAGCAATTGTTACTTCTTTTTTATCCTTCTTTGTCTTTGAGGCACTTGGCTCTCCATCCATTTGCTCAAAATTATCAGATGCTTTTCTTTGCTTCTGTTAACTTTGATGCAGCCTGTCAGTGTTAAATTCTCTAAGCTTTCCTTCCTCACTCATTTTTAAAAAATTTAAATTATATGTTGTAGATTTTGGTAGTGGCAAACAATAATGCTTGACTGTAATAGAAGTTGAGTCTTACTGAACAAGTATAGAATTTGGTAATAGCAACAGACAGTACTCAACTGTAATTGAAGTTGAATCTTACTGAGCAAGTATAGAATTTGGTAATAGCAACAGACAGTACTCAACTTTAATGGAAGTTGAGTCTGACTGAGAAAGCTGTACCCTTGGTCAAGTTGGTAGGTGGTTTATATGTCAGCCTGGGAGATTCCATTCTGATACCCAGGCAAGTCTATTCTGTTAGTCCTGATTGGCTGTTGATTCTGGTGTGGATACTGTGCTCAATAAATATTCATCAGTACACCATGAATCTCTGGGAGAATGTATTGAGTTACAACCCACTTTATTTTTGTCTGCCAACTGGATGCTAGTTGGGAACCTCCTTGCCAGGGTGAGCCTCAAATTCATGATGTAGACAATGATGTCTCTCTGCAGTTTCTGTTTCTTTACTACCTGTGGATTGCCATGATTTTTTCTGGGAAAGATAGTGGTTTGTTTTCCTGTTGCTTTTGAATTGGTTTTAAATTCAGAAGAAGAGCATTACTGTAAAAGTGAGCACAATTGACTAGGCTAAAATTTGAACCCAGCTCATCACTTTCATTTTCTGAAATGATATCTATTATGCCACCCATGCATCCATGTTCATCTTAAATCTCAGCTGTTATTTTCCGATCATTGGTAGCAGTTTCCTCTTTAAAACTTCCTCATTTGTCACGTAACTTAATTTTTCATTTTGTGACATAATATAAATCAGTTGTGATTGAGACACTAATGTAGAAGAGGATGTTAAATGATTTTATTTCAGTCTTAAATGATCTGTATTTTTTTTTTATACCCAGCAATAATGCCTGCAAAGTGGGATCTTCAAAGCAGCTACCCACTTGACTAAAGGGGAATAAAGTGATGAAACAAATGGATGAAAACAAGTGGTACTTTTTTTTTTAATAATTTCATCATTGTCATCATCAAATTTAATTAGTAAGCAATCCTTTCTGAAAAATAGATAAATTGCTTCAAAATGACAGTATTCATTTTCCTTTCTATTCAAAGAAGATTGAAATATGAAATTAATTTTTAACAAACTGGACATTAAAAATATCCTTTTCCAGGTTTATTCAGTTGAGGATAGTTCTGGGCTGCCTGTTGCTAGGGTACAGGCTGCTCACCAAAGAGTGAGAGAGAGAAAGAAAGAGATTTCTGATGCTACTCATTAGTTGCCAGTCATGTATCGTAATGTAGAGAGAGGCAGTAAGTTGGTAGGTATTTGATTCAGAGTTCTTGCTGGTTGAATGGGAAAAGCTGATCTGTTAGTCTGTCATGACAGAATTAGCAGATGATGTCTTGAGTGTCAAGTGATCCCTTGAATAAACAACCAAATATAGTAAAAACAGGATTTAAGTCTTCATTTCTTACCTTGGCAGCATTAATAGAACCTTTATTCCTCTTGTGAACATATGGCAGTGTTTTTCTAGATTTTTTTTTTTGCACAATGATGTGAACAATAATAGTGATGCAATGCAAGATTATTCGTCCATTGGGTGAATAGCTGAGAAAGTGACATATTGTATCTATACAATTCTCTGATTTGTTTTCATTTATTCTAATATACAGGGGTTAATTTTTTTAATCGGTATCACTCCATTCAAGGCAGTAAAGCCACTAAGACACAAGGGGTTACAGGGTGTGGAAGAATTAGGTACAAAAACGTTAATAATGAGCAGGAAGAGGAAAGAGTAATCAGGAAGACAGTAGATACCTATTGACATTACATTTAAATTTTTACGGATTAAAATTAGCTGGAAAGCATGGCGCCAGAAGAGAGTTCCACAAATGAAAAGTGCAAGAAAAGAAACTATTTGCATAGAACTTACAGTTACATCTCGCCAGCTCAACTTTAAATTAATGAGATTTCAATGCCAGGCAAGTACTGTGCTTAAATTGGAAAAGTTTAGGTACTATAGCAAAGAGCTCATCTAAACAATTACCATGAAAATATTCATAGAAAAAGTACAGAGAGGCAACAGAAAAACAAGCTTTCTTCTTAAACATGTTGCTAAAAGCAGTGTCTGTTCCCAACAGAAGGTGATTTTTTTTTTTTTTTACCTGGCACATTAGAAGCAGTAAAATGTTATCGGAAAATTCAATTAAAATTATGATATCATTTTTGATGAGTTTCAGATTTTAAAGTTAAACATTATTTTTTCATTGTATCAGAAATAATTTAAGAAATGATCATGAAAATTTAATTATTGACAACAAAATGATGATGATGATAAATCATGGTTGCCAATACAATTAATTATTATTAACAAGGATAAATTATACAAAGAAAGACTACATTGATAAAATTAAAAATGTTGGAATAATTAGCATAAATATTTAATCATAGCAGTAATTATGATACAGATGATGAATTAGCAAAATTTATAATACAAGGAAAAATTGATGAGCATTTTAATGAATTATAAATAATGTTTACTTTTAAAAAATGTGTGTGTGCTCCTAAATATACATCTCTACCATATATACTTTAGTATAGTGCGAGTTTCCTTGTTCTTCTTCATTGCAAACTTTGCCAATTCTGTTTGTTGGGCAGTTCTGCCATTTGCTTACATTTAACCAGAAGAGGTTAAAATCATGCATTTTTGGTGACGCTATACACAGGTAATTTTTTTGGCAGGGTTAAAATTCATGCAAAATAATTCATGGGTTGCACTATACATGAAGTTGGCTTATGTCCATTTATACAGGGTACTTGAAATTTATGAGATTTTATCAGGTTCTTGTTGACCAAGTGTATATTTATTTGTTTTTTTTTTCCCAGAATGCTGAATTTTTTCTATGAATAAAACACTTGTAGCAAAATCACCCAATTCTTGAGCAATCTGTTAACCTCTAAATATAAAAACTGAAATAGAGAGAGGAACAGATTAAAAAAAGGCAGATATATAGGAATGAATGGGCAAGGAAGGAGAGGCTAGTAGATGTGAAAAGGGCTGAAATAGAGAGGCACATAGATGTGAAAGGATTGAGATAGAGAGGCAGATGGTTATAAAGAGAGTGAGAGAGAGGACATAGATTGATACATGTGAATGAACTGAAATAGCGACAGATAGATGTGACCGGCAGATAGGGAGAGAGAGAGAGAGAGCGATGTAGATAGTCATGAAAGGATTGAGATCAAGAGGCAGATAGATGTTAACAGACTGAAATAGAAAGGTATATAGATATGGACAGAAGGACAGAGAGAAACAGATAATTATAAACAATTAGGATATGTAAATAGAAATAACTGAAGATAAATATATGAATAGACTTTAATTAATCAGAAAATATATAAAAAATTTCTCAAAATAAAAAAAAGAAAAAGCTGAAAATGTGAAAATCACATTAACGATATGGTTTAACAATAACAAATATTAAGTGTAACATAAATATTTTATGGTAACATTTTTAAGTGTAATATAAATGTATAAAGCATTACATATTTTAAGTGTAACATTTATTTTAAGGCAACATATTTTAAAGGTAACATTAATATTTTAAGGATAGATATTTTACAAAAGCCAGTTGTTAATAATAAGATATAAGCTTCAACAGATTTTTTAAAATTCATTTTTCTCTTGTTTTAAAATTTTTATGATTAAAATCAATATTTCAAGTTCTTGTTTTGTTACCTGGGTAACTTAAATAAAGATTGTCATATAAAAATATGAAGAAAAAAAGAGACTGTTTCTAAGTGTGCAGCAGGTGTAAAATTGTAAATGTCCATTTTGCAATTGTTGCTTTAGAAAAGTGACAATGTAATAAAGAGGGAAGAAGAGGAGAGAAGGAAAATAGAATTGAATGAATGAAAGAAGGAAAGAAGAAGAAATTAAGAAGAAAAAGTGAAAACGAAGGAGGAAAGATCAAAAGCAAACAAACAATAAACAAGATTAACTAAAAATCAGGAAACTAAAAAAAAGGATTAAAAGGAAAACAAAAAACATATAGTCTGTTCTTGTCTGCAAACATATGTGAATATCATAACTTTGATTGCAGAAATCAATATGTTAAGCATTTAAAAATTCTTTTGAAAAACCTGAAGTCTGTTTATACACTATCTCTCTCTCTCTCTCTCTCTCTCTATATATATATATATATATATATATATATATATATATATATATAATCATTTCATCCCAAGCTAGGCTGCAAAGCCACAAGGGGTGTGAAAGAATGAGAAAAAGAGTAAACATTATTAAGGGGTGAGAAAAATAAAAGAAGAGGAATCCAGAGAAGAGTAGATTACGATTGACATTGCATTTGCATTTTTGAAGATCAAAATTGGATTGAAAGCATGAAGCTGGAAGAGAGTTTCACAAAAAGTGTGAGAGATGAAAACTTAGTATAAAACTTACGGTTATATCTAGCCAATGCAGCCATAAATTGATAAAACCTTGCCACCAATCTAGTACTGTGCTTAAATTCATAAAATCTTGGCATCCTAGTGGAAAGTTCTTCTGGACAGTTACCATGAAAGTACTTGAGATTGATGCATAAGTCTTCAATGTCTTTTTTTTTTTTTTGTTAGAGAAATCTTTAAATTATCTCTGAACTTTGTGCAATCAGCCAATGTTACAAGTTTTAAGTAAAATTCTGATTTTAGCTCAATGGTAATATTTGCCATTTCCCTATAAAGAAACATTTGGCATTCATTGACTGAGCAGCCAGTGCTACTTTCCATTGAAATATATCAAATATTTCTATTTAAACAATTTTTCGGGAAAATAAAATTCTAAAATCCACTAATTATTAATGCCTGTTGATGTGGGCTTCTTCCCTAACCATTTTATTTGAATCGGGTGCAAAATTAATTTCAACTCAGAACTAATTTCAACTTGGAACTAATTAATGAAAGTTGCAGAAAAGATAAATTCTGAATTATCTTATCTACTAAGGATTTTTAATGCTAAATTTAAAAAAATAACACCACCTCATTGCATTTTGTTTAGGAATTCATGGAAATTGATAACTTTGATTTTAAATCGAGTTGAAATTAGTTTCCTCATCTGAAGTAGTATTGAAACCTCAACATTTGGATTATCATTGTTTTCTCTTTGAGCTGCATGTAATATCCATTTTAGTTTTTGTTGCTGTTGAAAGTCCTCAAGTGATATGGTTTCTGTTATTTGGTATAATTCTTTGTGATTCTGTAGTGACAGTTTATAAGGTTCAGAGAAGCATGATTCACTCTGACCTACAAATTACATTTAGTCAAAACCATTTTTAAACATTGGTTTGAGAAAAAGATTGTTTACTGATGATAATTTATATATTCCAGAATGAGTTTGATGTCATACATTGCATCTATATGAAAGCCTTTATCTGACAAGTCTATTTAAGAACATCGCTTGAGTTCATAATTTAATGAGATCCATATGAATTTATGGAAAAAATCAGTCTGTATTTAAACACTTTCTCTGCTTGCTCAGTAGAAAAAAATAATTTCTGTCTGAATTTCTGGGATGAGGAGTTATTATTTACAGACAGATGAATGTCATCTTTGTTGTTATGATCACATAGCAAAAAATAATCCCCTTTTTTTATATTGAGCATAGTGATATGCTAGTAATGAAACTCTTTGTGAAGATATCCTGTGGTAGAACAGAGTACAGGGAATTAGCTTCTGGTAATTGGCGCTGTTATAATTCAGCAAAACATAAACATGTAGTTTTAAATCTGTTCCATTAACTTCGGTTCATTTACTAGTGCAATTTTAACACAGAGAGCACCAGCCTCCACAAATACTTGAAAAGGGGCGTTGGAAAAAAAAGATGTTATGGTCTACTGATTTAGTACATACAGTGAGCGCCCCCTTTATTCATGGGAGTTAGGGACTAGAACCGGCCATGAATAGTTAGAATCCGCAAATACTTGTAACTCCCCTAAAAGTGCTTATAAGTACCTATTTTGATTGTAAAAACCCTATATGCTTTAAATGTTCATCATAAACACTTTAGAAATATTTTAGACCCTTTTTAAAGCATTTTTGAAAGATAGTATTGGCGACCATACACTTAGCGTAAATTTTCTTTTATTTGTACAATAACTGTTTTTAATTATGCATAGATCGATACAAACATTGAAAGTACTGTATGAAATGTGTAACAAGACATAAAATATAAAGTTTAATTTGTATATATGTTCTTCAGAAAAACATGTCAATATTCAGGGTTTCTGCGAATAACAAGTGCATATGTTCTAAAGAAAAATCAGTGAATTTGTGAAACCGTGAATGCTAAAATGTGACTAGGTGGGGGATCACCGTATATAGAATACAAAGAGGATATTTTCAATTCAGATACTGCTGTTTGTGTCCAAAATAGAACTCATGTGTTTGGTAAAAGCATGAATCAATATCTCTGCAGTGACACCCGGCGGCGTCCAACAAGCCAAGTCTTTATTTTTCATTTTTTTTTTTTTTGGTTAGCAGTGTTTTTTTTAGAGTATGACAGAGATGTCTGGAAGTTTCCTACATGACAAATCGACCATGGTGAGATTTGAACCTGGGTCTTATGATCAGAATGCGAACATTCTAACCACTTGGCCATATTTAGATACTTACTAGTGGACAGACAACTAACTTTATATATATTTAAGTTGGGCAAGATATAAGACATCTGCTGGTAGATATGTTATAAAACATATTTATTTGATGACAGTTTCATGTACTGTTTGCATAGAGAACAACTAACTTTATAAATTTGGCAATATACGAGACACCTGCTGGTAGATATAAATAATAAAACCACATTTGATGTCACACTGTTATGCAACATCTGCTCATGCACAACATTTCACATTCAATTATTGGTTCAAGCAAATTAGTTAAGTTGGACAAGATATAAGACATATGCTGCTAGTAGATACAAATGATAAAATAGCATTTATTGGATGACACAATGTTATGTAATATTTGCCTGCACACTTTTATACATGTTATTGATGCATCTTAACATGACATCAGGAAATTGTAAAGTATGGACTGATTCTGTTTCATAAGTGAAATCGATTGCCTGTTTAATCTACCTACAAGTTCTGGTAGTGAGGTATCCTGGGATTTATATCAATAGGGCATCATTTATGCCTAAGACTTCTGCAAAGACATTTTTTGAAAAAAATCAAAATCCAACCTTCTGCTACCAATGGACAATATTATAAAAATGTACTGTCTTATTATAAACCAGTGCTATTTTGCTTTTAACGGTAATTTTTACAGACAGAAATTTGGTCAACCGATGGGCTCACCGCTCAGCGGAATACTGACATGTTTCTTAGAATTTTTAGAATTCAGTCCCTTTCATAGCATTTTCCCACAAGATATAACATATTTCCAGTACACTGATGATATCCAATTAGTCTACCCTCATGATACATCACTACCAGAACTTGTCAATAGATTAAATAGGATAGAATATAGAACCAATTTCAATTACGAAACCAATTCAGTGCATACTTTACCACAGACATACTTACAGATAAACAACTTTACATATTATAAAGTGTGAGATAATGATATATATTTTTATATATCAATACTGGGGAAAAAAGTATGATAAAGTGGAAAAAGTTTTCTTGTGATGCGTTTTGTCCTTTAGGATTTCATCGGACTAAATTTGTGTTGTATTGTCGAGGTGAATGATACACAGAGAAGAATGAGTGCTTAATATATTTATTCAGCACCAGTCTCCGATGCTAACGGATACATATAAAGAACAGAACAATAAGTTACAAAACAATTAACAAGACAACTTACAAGGAATAGGTAAGGATCAAATACTGTATAGCCTAACGAAATAAGATCAGTCTGAATATTAATCAGCTTAGTATCAGCTTATTAATCAACTGTTGAAGTCCTTAACCGTAGACTATTTAAGGCTATGAGCCAGGCGATCGGGTAGATAGCAATTTATGTTGGTGCGACTACACATGCACACGAACGAAGGATGCTGAGAATTTAAAATTTTTAAAAATCTAGCTAATTTCATTTAGATTATTTTTCTTTCCATCACTTTTGTTAGTAGATATCTCACACTGTGATAATAGAAGTTCTGCCAGGAATGGTGAAATGTTGCAAGAGCCAGGACGCAAATTATTAAAAAAAAAAAAAAAATTAAAATTCCCAGCATCCCTCATTCGTGCGTATGTGTTGTCGCACCTATATAACAAATTTAGTCCAATGTAGTCCTAAAGGTCGAAACACGTCTCAAGAAAAAAATTTTCTACTTTGTCATACATTTTTTCCCCAATATTATACAGTGAAATTTTCAGATCAACATTCCGCTCATAATTACATGTCAGGGTGCGCAGTTATTGATCTCCACTCTTAATAAGAATTTCTAATTAAATTTTAGTGAATACAATTAATTAATGCCTGCATATCTGAAAGCTACAAATACTTTGACCAAAGTATTACTCTCCATCCGCACAAATAAAATCGTATATTCTTCTTATTCGTAGACAAATACTTGAAAATATTCACAAATCTGTATGCACAGTTACACAATAAGATGACCTTTTCTGAACACATCATAGACACACATGACTGATGACACTTTCATGAACACCAATTATTAATATCATCTCATACGCAAGTATTACAGATACACAGTTGAGCATTTCATAAAATAGAAACACATGTTTATACATGTGACTGTACGAAAATATTTTTTTGACATTTAGTAGATGCTTTTTTTTTCTTTTCTTTTTTTTTTAAAATGCCCTCACATTTAAATTGCAAAATTTTCAGTTGGACATTTTCTGTCTGTGTTTGTGTAGTTTTTTTTAAATAAAAAAATGTATTAAAATTCCCAGACAAAAGCTAAAAGCAATGACCAAACCAAACCTAAAAAAAAAAATGTATTCCCTTGATGACCAA
>OZ010600.1:19970035-19985035 GCA_963932145.1 Acanthosepion lycidas | reverse complement strand
TTACCAAAATTAAATGTGAAGTTGTAAGCAGAGCCATATAATAGCAATAGCAGAAACTGTAAATTGTGTCTGGAGGAAAAATTAGCATTCATCAGCTTTAAAAACCAAAACATATCTTACTAAACAGAAAAAATGAAATAATGTGGAAATGCAAACATTTAAACAAGTATCTACTTTGCTATTTAAATAATTAATATAAATGAAGGAAAGAAATACAATACAAAACGCCAGCTCATCACAAGCACAAACAACATTACCTAAGATCTGATCTGATCCATACCAACTCCAAACACAATTCATCTTGAAAATAGTAGACACAATATCAACAAAATAATGCCCAACCATAATAAATACACACAAACCCAATATATACAAACAAATCACAGCTATACTCTTTACAAAACGCAACACACACACACGCTCTTTACAATACCCACAATATCAACAAAATAATAATCAACCATACAAAACACGTGCAAACCCAACACAAACTGCGACAACCACACTTCCTACAAAATCGCACACACGCTAAATATAAAAAAGCGAAAATAAGAATGCGAGAAAACAATATACAATAAGTACACATTTAAGTAAAGGTAATTAACACTGCCTACTAAAAATTCATATCCAGTTAACATCCAGAACTACGCGAATAGGAACGCCAACGTATAAACACATACACAAAAGCAGGAGACGCGCACACCCGAACATGCAAGCATACACGCGTGAGTGGGTGTATATATATACATATTTGTACGTATATGTATGCATATACACAAGCGCACGAATAAAGACACGCCCACACAAAAGTACATACACACACAAAAATTCAAAAATCGTGACCTTAAATTAAAAATGGCCAAAACAATAAACATTGAAAAAAAAAAAAACAATACGAAAGATTATCAGTAAACCAGAGGTCGACGGGAAAAGCGAAGGGAAAGGAAGAAAATAAATAAATAAAAAGGGTAAAAGAAAGAGAAGAAGAAAAGAAGTCCAGGTAACATGACACCCATCAACCGAAAAAGACAAAACAACAGACTTATACCACAACATATAAGTACAGAAAAACCGAGAAATACCAGCAGAATAGCCCAACTCGGCTCCGAAGAGTAGTCGCATATTTTTATGTGACCACGAAACTCGGAAGCCAGCATGACGGAAATACTGCTCAGTTTAAGTGAAAAAACTTTTTCATATTATATATGTGTGTGTGTGTACAAAGCTTGGTTCCAAACCCATTAGTTAGATAGCGCCAACCTATTCATTTTTTAAATTTTTATTTGCACCCTTGCATTATATTTCCATCCTGAGTATTAAATTTGTTTTTTATATATTATAATTTTGTTATTTGATATTACGATGATATTTTTGTCAAAGAATATCATTTTTTAATCCAAATCTAAATTCAAATAATTAAAAAAAAATTAATTTATTTAATTTTTTTTGTTGCTTTTCGAACTTATGAATTTAAATGATATAAATTAATATTAGTTAATTCTAATATTTTTGGCAGCAATAATTAAATAAACAAGTTTTAACACAAAATTTTGAATCATCACCACGAGAAGGTGAATTAAAGGTCAGATTGTATTTGCACCTGAAGATTTCAGAAACTACCTGAAATCTCCGAGTCCTGCTATCAACATTGGATATTATTATGTATATATACTAATATATATATATATATATATATATATATATATATATATATATGAAGAAAAATATTTGGGAAAAAACAAACAAAAATCCTTAAATGCAATTATGTTGTTTTAATATGAATGAAATGTCAACGTCTGACGTTTCGGTTCAATAAACCTTCTTCAGGACAATATTCATTAAAATACAATTAACATAATCAGTTCAACATGACAAAGACGATGGACATAAAAACAAGACTTATCCAAAACTGATTATGTTAATTGTATTTTAATGAATATTGTCCTGAAGAAGGTTTATTAAACCGAAACGTCAGACGTTGACATTTCATTCATATTAAAACAACATAATTGCATTTAAGGATTTTTGTTTTTTTCCAAATATTTTTCTTCATTCTGTCGGATTTATATCCATTTATATTTGCTTATTATATATATATATATATATATATATATATATATATATCCATCTCTTGTTTCCTGTTTAGGATTGAGTTTCCAGTTCATTCTAAAGTCTTTTCTTTCTCTTTCACTTCCGGTGGTTCCCTTGCGTGTTGGTGGCATTATCACCTTGCTTGGAGTGGTGACTCTTAATCTGTAACCCTCTACCTCAAGTGGCTCTTGGGCATTCTACAAGATGAGCGTCGTTTTCAAAAGAGCTCTTCCTAACGGTCTTGATGTTAACTTCCCTGAAATATAGCCACATAATTTGAGCTATCGTGTAGTGAATGTGGTCAGGTAGGGCCAGCCTAAAAAAAAAAAATAAAATAAAAATCATCGAAGATGACAGATATAAAGAGATGTCATTCATTACCTGTTATGCGACATTTATGTAATAACAGCTGCAAAAGAGGTCCAAACTTGACACATTTTTTTATATTTTAAGAAACCACGTAGTATGAACATATTTTGTTTTGGCTTCCGTAGAGGGATCAATTTACAGTAAATTTACATAGCAATTTAATAAATTAAAAATCTGCAATGTTATTGGTCCTAACCTGGCATCTCGGATTCATTCACTTTCCCACCAACCTAACGTAGTGTCTCTGTGCCTTTTCTATAAATATTTTCAAGGTAATTGTTCTAATGAGCTTTCGTCTTTGGTACTGCAACTTCAGGAATTTAAGTGCAGTGCTAGATTGGCAGCTAGGTCTCATTCTTTTACAGTTGAAATAGTTAGATATAACCGTTAACAGTTTCTTCTCTCGCACTTCTCACTTGTGGAAGTCTCTCCTGGCATCTTGCTTTTCAGTTAACTTTGATCTTCAAAATTTTAAATGCCGTGTCAGTCGTTATCTTCAGTCTTCTTTTATTATCTCTCCTTAATAATGTTTTATTTTTCTAGTATTCTCTCACACTCAGTAACCTCATGCGTCTTAGTGGTTTATTGCCTTGCTTGGCGTGAAATGTAAAGAAACAAAACAAAACAAAAAAACAAGAATAGCTAGCTTCTATAATAGATTGCTTAATCTATAGTAATATTTAAATATTAAAAAAAGAGGTTATTTCTGGGAGCGGTGCCTATTGTAAAACTCCATCGAAACTTGGAAGTTTTAAAGAACTTTAGAACTGCAAGAAAACTACTGTGAACAATCAGAAACAGACAGCTGAAATTTACGTCAGATATAAGGAAAGAAGGTTTGGAAAATTTAACACTTACAGGAATTATTGAAGAAAGAAAGGGCAGAGGGAAACAGCAAATAATCTACCTTAGGAGTTTGAGTGAATAGATGGAAGACCAGGGACAAACATTTCTTTAGAGCAACGTGGCACGGAAAGTTGTGGAGGGCCATAATCCACGTCCTTAAAGGACATGGTATATAAAAAAAGAAGCTGTTTTCTTCTTTTATGTGCCGTGTCTCTTCTCATTTAACATAGATAATATTTTAATTTATTCACTATATAATAAAATAAAAGTAATTGAATTTATAATAATGTGTATTTTAATAAACTATTGTTTTATCGATTTAGAAACGAATCAAAGTGGATAATTAAAATTAACCTGATTTGTAAAAATTTAATCTTTTACGTTTTATTTATTTTCCTTTTTTGTTTTTTCAAATAAAGTAATAAATAAATTAAAATCAAAATATTTATACATTGTAACCCGGATATAAGAGAGTTGTCGGGACCGGAGAAAAAGTCTCTTATATCCGGGTTTGGTCTATTTTGTTTAGGTATAGCTCTAATTTGGGACCAGATAAAATCTCTCTTATATCCGGGTTACACTGTATTGTTTAAAAGTATGATTTTTTTTTCTCTAATATTCAAGACCAGTTAGAGGTTTTAGTGGGTTTGTAACGGTTCGTGTGAATCTTTTACAAAAATTACACAAGTCCGCGGAACCGGTTCTTAAAATCCCTTGGTTTTTGTGTTTATCGACAAAAATATTGGTGAAGTGTGCGTTAAAAAAAAAAAAAAAAAAGAGAGAGAGAGAGGAAAAAAAAAATAGTATCTAATTTCATAGACAATAAAAAATTGGGATGTAAAAGAAAAGAAAAAAACCATTCCTAAAAGACACTGGATCCCACCACTGACTGCAAACCAATATATTTTTCGTGAAAAATGTTTTTTTTTTTTGTTTTTTTGTTTTTTTTTCTTCAACATTTGGTTTGATCTGCTTTCCCTGAATATGATTTCTAATTCTTTGGCAAATGTTTAATTTTCAAGAAAAAACAAAAAAAGTTTTAAAATGAAAGCGAGTAAAAATGCATCCAATTTGCAAATTGCGTATAAGATAAAAATGGACCCTGACTTCGTGTCTGTCTTTATGGCAGCGGAATTTCGACTTACAGTATGAGTATAATTCTAAATGGGTCCTTAATTTATGTTTAAAATTTAAATCTTGAAGAATAATCAATTTTAGTTTGTGGGAAGATGCGCATTGTGCTGAATGTCATTTCTCTGGTATTTTTACGTTTTTAGTTTACTCAGGTCAACTCCGGGAACTTCTACTAGTTATATAATAAACTTGCGAAAAGCTTGCAAAATCTGTCTTCTAAAGCTTTTTTTTTTATTTATTAGTAGGCATACCCTGACGTCTGCGGTAACAGCCGGTGGGACTGGCCAATTTTTTACCATTACTCTCACCAACCCATTGTACCTTGTGCCATGTTTTGTATGAGTGCGAAAGTAAATAAAAACGTACATTTTTTTCAAATTCTTACTAAATGTTAGAATTTTTCTCTGAGAAATGCTTTATTTTATTGAGTTATTTGTAGATTAGTTTAGTTACTAATTTACTCTGGTAAAATGGTAAACCAGGGGTCTACAACCTACGGCACGCGTGCCACGCCAAGCAATTTTCAATGGCATGCAGCCACAAATTACATCCCGAAATCCGAACCAACATATAACGCAAAGATGATATTTAGCTGTTTCAATTTTAATATATATTAAAGTATATATACTATATATTACTAAAATAAGAGAATATGTATATTGACCTAGATCTGTATAAAAAATACGTATGCTGTTGGAACAATGATTGATTTTAAAAACCTAAGCCAGCACAGTCAGCAAAAAGTTGCCGACCCCTTGCTCTAAACTATGGACTTTTAAAAAATTTCCTCAAATCTGTTCATATCTAAAATATTATTTTTCCAAATCAGGTGGTTTTATAATATTCAATAAATCCAGAAAAGTTCAAGTGACTTATCTGGTTAGCCGACTCAAGAGTTTCCCATTTAAACGCTCTTTAAGGCAAGATGTTTCATAAATCTATATTTAAAAACTTATCAAATCTCATCTCTTTCTGAGCGAAGGGACTTTCAAATTTGAAATTCTTAAAACGCTAGAGTTTCGTTAGAAATGTCATAAGATTTAAATCTAGAACCAGTTAATATTTTTTAACATGTAACTTCTTATTGAAAATTTCTAAGTATCACAAAATTCATAATATTAATTCAAACTTATGATTATTTACTTGCTTATTTTGAAATTACTTAATAATAAGAATCAATTTATTTTTATGTTTTTAATTTTCGTTCAATCAAACGTGTTTTCTATTTTCGCTAGCCTCAAAAATCACGAAACCTTTTCGTAATTTTTACACATTTTCTCAATTGTTTTATACATACACACACAACTATTTATTCATATCGTCCTTTTACAGATATAGTTTAGTTTAGTTATCACTGGAGTTATGCAACGTCAAGCCTGGACAGTCAGTACCTAGTTTGGTGACCGCTTGGGAATACCAGGTGCTGTAAACTTGGATGTGCGGGTGGTGTAATGGATAATGGTTCGGAATTATTAATCGAGGAGTCGAGTTCCAATTCCAGTTAGGTTCGTTATATTCACTTACGCGCAAATATGCTTGGGAAAGGTATGAATTAATTAGTAAGACTTTTATCATTAATCATTATTTTCCTAAAATTCTTACAATCTAAAAATATTTTCTGGTTTTAAATAACCTGCAAAGGTTAGTAGGTCGTAAAAAACAAATCAATTAAATCAAGCAAATATATTTTAGTCATATCTGAATTTTTATACACACAATATATATATATATTCATACAATTGGAATTAAGATACCATTAATGACCATTTTCACCCTCGAATTTTAAATTTTAAATTCGCGGTGAAAATGAAAATTTAAAATTTGCGGGTGAAAATGATCATTAACTAATGGTATCTTAATTCCAATTGTACGAAAAATGTTGCTGTTTTTATTGAAAATAAACAATCAGCGCACTTTGTGAGTCGGTTTTTACATTTAATATTTAAAATTCTATATTGTGTTAATAGGACTCGCTTGGATCACTACCTGTATGTGTGTGTGTGTATATATATTATATGAACGAATGATAAAATAACAAACATATAGGACATATTTATCAATCTGACATGTTTCACTTTTATTAAAGCTTGATCAGACAAATGAAAAATTTATATATTTAATTCCAACGTGTGTGTGTGTATATATATATATATATATATATATATATATATATATATATAGTAAGTATATAAATATTGCTTTATGTATTTTTAAACAACAAAATTCAATAAAATTAATTATCACTACAGATTTAAATCTTTAAATGAATTCTCTCTCTCGCTTTCTGTGTGTGTGTTTCACCCAAAATTCGGACACAGATAAAAATTTCTTCTGTTTACAAGACGACTGATATAGAAATATATGATTTTTAAATTAAATATGCCTTTGAGTTCATAAAACAGTTTTTTTAGGGTATTGGCAGTATTAATTGTTTCGCAAAGAGAATACTTCGTTTAAATATTGACTCATCAACGCTTCTCTATGTAAGTCTACAGACCACAACTTTTAGCGGATTTTTACACTGAAGGTGAAAACTGAAGAGTGAAGGAAGATTCATATATTTTTTTTAAATAGCTGACTTATTTAATTTTTAAGTTTTCAGTTACTTTTTCATGGATTAAATTATTTTGTTAACGTTCTTTCTTGTGATATTTGTTAAAGTTAGATTCACTCTTCCCATTTCTTTTTCAGGAGATAACATTTTTTTCTATTTTCAGTATTTTCCTTTCGCAGCACTTATTTCGATTAACTGCGTTACTTAGAACGATTACTTCGCTACTTATGTAGTAAAAAAAAAAATGTTCAAGTTGGTAATAATATAAGTGACAGATAGTTATAAAAAGGCACTGTTGATTATTTACGGCCAAATTGTTTAAACAATACCCTGGTTATTGTGTGCGTCACATAGCAATAATTTTAAGTAAAATGTTGCACTAAAATAAGTGATTAAGTAATCTTTTTTTAAAGTTTTCTGAAGATCGGTGCCTTTTTTTTTTTTTTTTTCTGTATGTATTCTAAATATTTTTATTAATTTTTTTTCCCAAAGCTTTTACAAGGAAGAAATGAAAGCGAAGTAAGTCGAGCACTTTCCTCCTTGTAGTCTATTTCACGAAAATCCTTTCCCGATACACACAGACACACACACAAAAAAATGATTTTTTTTTACTTGAACTTGTTTTAGTAACTTAGTATTATTAACAAACTCGAAATTTAGGATGTAACAAACACCATTGCATGGAACGATTTTTTGAAATTAAATATTCAATTACAAATCTCTCCAAATTTAAAATCAAGTAAAATAAAAAAAAATGAATCATTTTATTTTAGCTTGGTTATTAATTAAAAAAATAATTAGATTTTTTTGGTAGATTATTAATTTATGCACAAATCGTGTTTTGTTTAATTATTTACCATATATTATGAACTACGGTAAAAATTTACCATAGATTATAAACGATTATGAACTACGATAAATCATTTAACATAGATTATGAACTAAAATACCATAGATTATAAAAGATTATGAACTGCGGTAAAAAAAAAAAAAACTTTCGATAGATTATGACGTACGGTAAAAAATTCACCATAAAAGATTATGAACTCCGGTAAATATTTGCCATAAATTATGAACTACGGTAAAAAAAATTACGATAGATTATGAACTGCAGTAAAATAATTTTGACCATAGATTATCAAAGATTATAAACTACGGTAAAACAATTACCATGAACTATGCCATATGGTAACAATATCAAAGATTGTGGACTACCATAAAATAATGTCAGATTAAATGAACGATCGTAAAAAAGATTCTGAACGAAAAAAATATAAAGAAAAGAAAACCTTTTTTGTGGACCTGTTGTAAGCGTTGTAAATATTTTGTAAATGTTGATTTAGATTTAATGACAAGAAATAATTCTTAAATGTGTTTTTCATTTATATTTTTACTATTTATGAAAATTTATAGTCCGATTTGTACAGTGTTGAAAAATCGTTTTTAACATGGTAGGATTAAAAAAGATGATAAAAAATAATTAAAATTATTTAAACGATTAAGAAGCAAAAATGGAAAAAGGATCGAAATATAAAAGGATTTATTTTATTTTAATAAAATAAATCCTTAATTTTATTTTACTTGATGTTTTCAGGAGGCAACAATTTTGATTTTTGATGAATTTTTTTAACAGAATGAAGAAGCTGGAGACAGTCGAAAAGATTTAAAAGTTAAACCAACAATTGCGTGGTTTTGTGTACTACTGTCTTATCTGTGCTTTCATATATATATTTTTATTTAATGAATATATTTATTTTTATATATAAAAATAAATATATTCATTAAATTAATGATAATATTAGTTTGGTGCAAAAATAATGACGTAATATTGTCGTTTTCTGACGTATTTTTTAACGTAAAATAACGGCATTATTACGTCATTATTTTTGCACCAACCTAATACTAGTAAAAAAACAACCGATGCTGATTTGGGCAGAAAAAATAGCCACAAGTGTGGATCCAACTCATTGCATTTAATTCTGTTTTCAACAGCCTGGTTTATTTCATTAGTGGTGATAAAAAAATGTGATTTAAATTTTTTTTTTTTTTTTTTTATTAAGCTTAACTTTTTAGTTTATTCTGGCATAGGGCTAGAATAATTGAAGCACCGTATGAGCATCCGAATCAAACTAATTTATTTCCTAAATCAGTTGGCGAGATGAACTAGCTCGACATCGCACTCTACGGTAGGTGCCCATGATCGTCTAAAACGTTGCAGCAACAAACATTAAAGAAATAAATTCGGTTTAGTTTTTATCTTATGTAAAATAAATTACCGAAGTAGATATACACTTTTTTTTACTTTATTTACTAACTGTGATTAAATTTTTAAAATTAATTTTTCATTAGATTTGTAAATTAATTTGTGCATTTTTTTTCAATATAAAAACTAAACATTTTTAAACATGCTTAAAAAAACAAGTTTATAATTTGTATTATCACAGTGAATTAAAAAAAAAAAATGGGGCAAAAATATATATCAACTTTACGAAGAGGTAATGAAAAAGATTTTTTCAAACCGACGCACTTTTTTTATTTTTTTGTCTAAAAAAAAAAAAAAAATGATGCGTTCTTTTTTTGGCTAGTCCAAGCATTTTTCTTTCAGCATCCATCCATACTAAAACCAATTCTATATAAACTTTCAAAACATCCGGTTGGCTTTGTTTTTTAATAAACTGTAAATCTCTGACGAATCCAGTTGATACTTTTTTTCCATTCATATTTATTTTGGTAAGTTTAAAATTAAATTTAATACTAAAATTAAACAACAAACACACTTGGAAAACTAAGCTATAAATTTCGGCAAAAACAAAAACACGTTATACCTCATTAATATTTTTGTTATAGTTCAATTTCCAGCAACATAATATTTCGGGAAAATGAATTAGTAAAATAAAATGATTGATCATCGATACATTTATTTATTTATACGTTTGATAGGAGATCGTTTTTTTGGGTGGGGAGGATTTTCGCTTAAAATATTTATTTTTTATATGTGGGATATTTCAAAATTAAATATCTGCACTGACCGCTAATTTTTTTTTATTTTTTTTTTGTGTGTGCTTAATTGCATCAGTCTTTTGAACATATTTTGTTCATTTCGAAAGAAAAATTACCCCCCCCCCCCAAAAAAAAACAAAAACAAAAACCAAACAGGTACGCCTATTTTATTTGTTAAAGAACATAAATGCAGAAAAGTAACATTTTTGTGCAGGTTACGAGAAGGGCACGGTCATTCGTTCGTGTGAAGGAATTTTAAATCATGTTCGACTCGGGTCGGAAATCTTTATGCCCCAAGGGTATTCTCTGCTATTATTACGTCAACAAATTTAAAGACGTTTGATAGCAGTCGGTTGCAACTACTACCTTCGGTGTAGAGAAAATGAAGTGTAAGATTATTAGCCCCATGTCCATTTTGTCGTTAGCACCCCCACACACATGTGCTTCTATAGGCGCGTGTTGCGTAAGTTGATTTGTCAGAAAAATGTGGAGGAGGAGGAAGAGGTGAAAAGCCTATTCTTCATGGTATGTCTTCTTCACCGAGTGGGCCAAGTACTCTATCAGGTCAGAGTTTTGTTAACACATAGACATGTTCATATTGAGAAATGAAAAAAAAAAGAAAAAAAAAAAAGGCTAAAATTTGCTATTAGCGTTGCAGAATAACAACAAGAAAGAAACAATAAAGAAAGGCTTTTTATTTATTTTTAACAACAGGGCGGGGAAGCCTTTTTCATCGCATTTATGATTTAAGGAAATCCATAAGAAAAGCGTTTATTTACCTATCTTATGCTTTGGTTAAAGATCTCTTTTCTGGAATAGTCAGCCTTGTTTGATGAAAAGTAAACACGTGTTACCACTCAAGAACGGACCAATTTCAAAGCCATTACATTTTTTTTTTTACAAATACGTACTTTTTTTTTCTTACACGTCATTTTTTTTCTTCTTACCAATTAGTAAACTAACTTATAATATTTAATTTCAAATGAAATAAAGGTATATAGTTTTACTTTTGTCACATGCAACTGTCACACACACAAAAATTCTAACAATCGTGAATTAAAAATAAAATATAGAAGCAGTTAAAAACTCATTTCATGGTTAGTGTTGTGTCGTTAGAATTTACAGTTAATTACGCATACATAATTATTCTCAAGAACTAACTAAGAATGGTTATATCGATTTCATAAAAGACTAAAAAGAAAGAGCTATTCTGTGATCTCTTGGCGTCAGATCTCTAGTTACTAGAGAGATAGTACTTAACTCTCTAGTTCTAGTACTAACAATTCCTTCTTTAATACAATAATATCAGTTTCAGTAATTATTTCTATTCAGTTTTAGGTAAATTTTGTATAGACACACCCAGAGCCGGTGCAAGAGTCTTGGGTCCTCCGAATCTATCTCAATTTTCGTAAGGTAGTATTCATAAAAATAAAATACACATTTTATTGTAACTTTATGCACAATAATGGATCATATGCAATAGGTGAACAATTCAACTAGAAAATTGAAAGTCAGTTATGTGCCATGCGTGATACGCGCTTATACGATCATGTATCTTTTGATACATGACTGATGAGGCAGATTTTTTTTCCCTCAGTAGGTTGCCATTTCTTTCTGCAGTTGCCATTTAAGGCTATAGAACCCGGTCTGTCCTGCTATTTATCCATAGCTGGAGGAAGAAGAAGAGGATTTATACCTTTCCCAATGGTATTAGCATGTAAGTGAATGTAATGAATTTGACTAGAATTCGAACTCGGCTCTCCAATTTCTCAATCCGAGCCGCTATCCATTACTCCAAAATAAATACAATGTATCTAAATACAAATTAGAGACATCTCATCGTTCCATCTTAAACAAATCAGTAATGTTTTAGTTTTGCGGCAATTTTTGACATCAACTTTTTAACTAACATCTTACTAAAAATTGAATAATTTTAACACATTCAACATTATGGATAAAAAATAGTGAATTTCATATTGTGTTTTTTCGAGACATAGCATGAACAAAAAACAAATTCAAATTTGAACGAAAAAAATGGCCTCAGAATAACGTCAAAATCCGCGAAAATCTTTCATCCTTTAACAATCAGTTGGGCTTGGCTTAGTTTAATTTGTAACGTATATAAATGAAGGTAGAAAAAAAAAGTAAATGTTTATAAGGTAGCTAGTGTCACCAAGCACTGTCCTGGACCCTACTCAGTCTTGCCCCCACGCCCAAGTCGGTGAGTACGTGCGTAGTGCGCACTGGCCCTGGACACACTTTTGTGATTAACCACTTTATATACGTTTGACTTGCACACGCCTTTGTTACAAGCTCATACATTTTATTTTTAGTGGATACCCATATTTGAGTAGACGCGCCGTTTGTTTATTAAACAGTATATTTATTAATTTTCGTCTCCTGGCCTGAATATTTGAGAAAAATATGCGATCAACGGCATGATATGATGAACCTGTGTTCCTCTTGGTAGGAGGAACGTTTATGTTTCTTTAATAAGGCTTTTTTCTCGAATATTCAGGCCGTAGACAAAAATAAATAGATAAATAAATATAACAAATAAACAGGGTATCTATTCAAATATGGGTATCCCCTAAAAAATAACGTGAGTAATAAAATCTGTCGCATTAAATAGAAAAATCTATTACTTTTAGATTCTAAGTAATAGATATCACGCGATGAGTTTCTAAACTTTAGAAACTCATCGTGTGATGTATTTGGTTACAGTGGTTTGTCGGAAGTAGTCATAGGCAGTAGCGGATCTACTATGAAAATAATGAAACTTCTGAGCCCCTTGAATCCCAAAGGGGTTTCTGAAGCAACTTTTTTTAACGAGCGAAATTTTCAACAAAATCGATGTTATTTTAAGTGTTTGTTATTAAAACGAGGCCGTTTTAGTGATAGAATCATAAGCCAATGGGTTGGTGTAGCTAACGTTGGCCTCAGAATATGACGTAATAATAATCATTTCATATGGCCTCAAAATTCCCCTGTAATTGGTCAAATTTCAAAATTTTCTTGGAAGCTTGCAGCGCCAACATCACCAGCTATACGGGATCATTGAGCTCGCCAGAATCCATTCATAGCCTAAGTTGAATCCGCATTGTTGCTTGTTTGCGAAGAGGAGCCCATATCAAATTTCCGTGTCATCAAAATGTAGGTGCGCCACCGGTCATAGGGATAAACTTTCTCCAATAAAGGCAAAGGAAATTAAGTCATTATTTTTAACTTATTTATATCTTAAATAAAAGTCATGTTTATCGTAAAATTAAAGGAATATTTTAATGGATTTTAGCAATACAGTCATATTTAATGAAAGAGTATTTTGATAAATTAAATACTGCCGACCGATTCTTTATTTATAGGAAATAAGTGTACTTTTAATAAACAAGAAATCAGAATTTTATTTTTAATATTTATATTAGTTAAATGCCTAAATATTTTTTAATATACGGTTATTGTCGTTCAGGGTTAGCTTATGAAAACAGTACATATTTTAGTAAAAATTGTGACTTTCATTTTATAAATAAATTAAAATATTACTTAATTATTGTTTATCGTTGGATAAAAGCATTGGTTCGTGAATTTGGTGACTGTAATTGTGCGTTCAATCACTGGGATGTGTAGTGTTTACTTTGGCTAAGTGGAAACAGGTAAGCAATAATTAAGCAGTAGTAAATAAACGAACAAGACGGGATATTCCAAGACTTAGTGGAATGAGAAGAATCTAATCCCGTATGAATAAAGGGTTCACTTCGAAATTCCGTCAAGGTTACCCGGAGCGACAGATATCTGAAAAAGCTCGTAGGGTACAACGGTCGGAGTGTTGTGATTGTAACAACAAAGATGAGGACATTAGTAAATAATTTAAAAAATTGTTTTCTCTGACATTTTTTTCGTCTTTTCACGACTGAAATTATTTTTTTTTTTCCACATTTTTCTGGTGATTAATGTTATTTTTTGATACTTTTTTTTATATTCGTCAGCTTCCGAAACATACCATTTGCGATTCGAAAACTCGATGTCACACTTCACGGCGTTTGTCATTACGCTAAGAAGCATTGGTCTCATCATATTTTTATCTGGCTCTCGGTTAGCAGTCATATATATATATATATATATTACTTTGAAAATCATGAGGTCAGTTGAATCCGCTACTTGGGTTTCAACCTTACAGCATCCTCAGGTGTTTTTTATCAAATGACCATCTAACGCTTTATTATTTTTTTAAAGTAAAGAATTCTAGTTGGGTGTAATAGAAGGTGGGGAGGAGGATGTGAAAGAAGAAGAAAAGCAAGTGCATTGTGTGTGTATATATATATATATCTTATGCAGTGTTGCATTAGAACATGTACATATCCACTACAAAATTGTACATTGTTTCAACGCCAAAAAAGGAAAAACTTTTTTAAAACGTCCCATCAGGTAGGGAATCACGATGTGTAATTCCCTACCAGAAGAGACGTTTTAAAAAGGTTTTCCTTTTTTGGCGTTGAAACAAAAATGTACAATTTTGTAGTGGATATGTACATATTCCAAGCTATAAAAAATAAATAAATATTTACGGGTCAATTTTTCGTATTGAGCACTGTTTTTAAATTAATATTTTGAACGCTGTGATCTTACTGTTCGTTCTTCTACACTTTGATATATATATATATATATATATATATATATATATATATATACATACACACACACACACACACACACAGTCCGCCAAAATATGTATACACATTTAGGAAAGGAAAAACTTGTCTTTCATAGTTTTATCAAATTACGATGTTAAGTATCGCAGAAAATCGAATATATTAGCGATCCTTAGACAAGAAATTGAAAATGCAGCTGCAGCAATTCCACTGGGCATTTTGGCCAACGTTGGCCAATCAGTAGTTCGCCGTGCTGATAAATGTCTGGAAGCTAAAGGCCACCATTTTGATTGAAGAGTCCAAAGATAACTTATATTAGTTTTGTGATGTTTCAATAAATTTAGTATTACAAAATCTGTA
>OZ010600.1:19907535-19965035 GCA_963932145.1 Acanthosepion lycidas | reverse complement strand
CCATTCGTCCATTCTTAAAATATTGCTACCCCATATGGTCCGGTGCCCCTGCTATTTACTTTGAGCTCCTTGATAAAATCCAAAGAGGAATCAGCAATATTATTAGTCCTGATCTGGTGGCTCGGCTTTAGTCACTTACCCAACGTCGTAAGGTTGCCTTCCTGTGCCTTTTCTATAAATACTTTCATCGTAATTGTTCGCATGAGCTCTTCGCTATGGTAGATATTGTAAATACTCATTGGACTAGTTTTTAAATTGTTGTTTTATCCCTCTCTCTCCCCCTCTCAGATAATGAATTGTACATATGGGGACTAGTTAGGACTTTCATAGAGACAATGAGGTATTACGGTGAATGTAGTAAGAAAGGTAAATAAGAATGCATTGTTTTGGTGTTGGGAATATTGTGGTATGTTTGGGTCAGTGTTTGTGGCTAGCTAAGTTTAAAGTTAAGACAGATGAAGGCCGCCCTTTTCCCAATTCCCCTTTTTGGCCTTGTGCCACATTTTGTAAATAATTACAAATAAATATCACTCTTCGCTATGGTACCTAGACTTCATGAATTTAAGCGCAGTACTAGACTGGCATCTAGATCTCATCAGTTGATAGTTGAGCTGGCTAGATATAGCCGTAAGTTCTATGCTAACAGTTTTTTTCGCTTGTGGAACTGCTTTCCAGCCAACTTTAATCTGCAAATATTTAAATGCAATGTCAGTCGCTATCTACTGTCCTCCTAGTTGCTCTTTTCTCTTTCCATTCATTATTAATGTTTCCGTTCCTAATTCTGATAATACACATATATTCATAAAGTCTAAGTACCATAGGGAAAAGTTAATCAGAACAGTTACCATGAAAATATTTGTATAGAAGACACAGGAATGTTATGTTATGGCGGTGGAAAGGAAACCGTGATACGAAAACTTTCAGTAAAAAAAAACAAAAAAGAAAACTAAAAACGATTCATTCCGAAAATTGACAAAAAAATTATTTTTCTTTATCATTGATTTCTTTACATTCTTATGAAAAAAAAAAAATCATTTTTGGCGGGGCATAAAAAATTGACAGTACCTATGACATAAAAATTCCAATTTTTTTTTTCTCTCTTTCCGTCGATATTTTATTGAATTAAATTTAATATTTGTTGTAAGAATATTATTTGAGTTGATGACGATCAGGCTGAATTTAGAGAGGGATCAAATACAAGGAGAGGATTTGAGGATAAGAGAGAAATCATTTTAAGATAGAAATCAGACCGCACTGTATTTTTACATGTCCTTTCTCATTCATTATTAGATCAACTCAGACCAATACTCTCGAATTCGGTAACCCAGTCCGTTTTTCGCTTAGAAATGAAACGAAAACTCTTCTCTTCCCGTCAAATGAAATAAAACAAAACAAAAAACAAACTACAGAGGCTTTGAAAATCAAACAGCAACCCACCCTATATTTATTTTATTTTTTTGCGTTTTTGGTTTTTATCGCCATTATTTTGTCGTTGCTTATGTTTGCATTTTTTTAATTTTTTTTATTTTATTTCGTCCCGGTTTGCCCTTACCTAATAATACGCAGTCCTTTCTTTCTTTATTTCTTTCTCTCTCTAAATACGTTTTCTCTTTTGCTGAGAACTGAAACTGAAAAATTCCAAAATGGCGTAGACTCTATAATTATGTTGTTTGCCTCTGTGAATGCTATTGGTGAAATGGACAGTGTTTCAAAGATAATTTCTCCGTAAATATTCATAACAAAGGCTTTTAAACTTTTGCACCCCCACTTTTTTTTTGTTTTTTTTTTAATTCGTAGTAGATTTTTATTTTTATATTAAATTTTTTTTCTCTTTACTTGTCTGTTCCCAGTGTGCGCGCGCGTGTATGATGAGGTTTGGGTCAGAGCGCTGGGCACAATTGAGCTCTGGTAAACTTTAGTTCGTTTTATATTTCCTCAAATAAAGTAGAAAGGGGTTAAAATGAAAGAAATTAAACAAAAAAAAAAAAAACTCTTTTAAATTAAATATATATAAAAATGAAATAACGACAAACTGGAAACAAAAAGCTAAAAAACAAAACAAAGAAAACCTGAAAATCGTTTTTTTTTTTTTTTTTTTTTTTAACCCACAACTGGGTGGAAAGAACAATTTTCAACAACAATAAAGAAGCAAACAGAATTCGTTCTTTACGAAACGATCTTTCAGTTCATAAGTAACAAAACTAGTTCCGAGGTTAGCGCGAAGAGTCCGAGGTCATCCACTGATTGATCTGATTTCACTCGAAGTACCGATTGGGTTACGCAGTGATTAATTTAGAAAGAACTGGCTCTGTCATTCACCACCAGTCATTACCAGAAGCGTTACATCTCAGATACAGGGGCATTTCCTTCCAATCAACATCTCTTCACTATATGACATACAGGTACCTCCACATATTCGCTGAAAAAGAACAGCATAGTAAAGTAAAAAAAAGGGCCCCAAACTTAAAAAAAAAGCAAAGTTTTATCGTCAAAATATTTGTTTATTAAGTAAAAAAAAAAGTATGTTTTTTTTTATTATTTTATTAATTTTTTTTAATCCTTTCTAGTATGTTCGAAATTTTGGTTAATTTTTTTTTTTTCGTCAGCAGTCGGCTAAAGATTACGAGGTGTGTTTTAAAGCCCTTTTCCGGTAAAAATTACACTGATTTGGAAATTCTTGCAAAAATCAAATAATTGTCGGATTCTAATGAAACTTTTAGAACTTATTCATAAATGAATTATATTATTTTTTTTTTAAATGAATAGGAATATGGCCGGTGTTATTCCCTGATGCCTGCGACTTCCCAAATAGAAATGTCGAGAAAGCTGAGCAGTTTTTGAACCTACCCCATAGGTTGTAGAAGAAAAGTCATGGGGTATGTTTTGTTCGGGTAGGGACAAAGGAAAAGTACGTTGCAACTTAAACTTGTCTGTAGGGAAAAAAGGGAAGAAAGAAAATATGGATATGAAGATAGTGTAATGGAAAGTGTAATCAGCGAGCCGAGTTCGAATTCTGGTCTTGTCTGTTGCATTCACCTTCTCCCAAATGCTTTTGGGAAAGGCTTAAATCCGTCTCTTCTACTCCCATCCCACCAGCTTGGGTTAAATAGCAGAGTAGACAGGACTCTCTAGCCTTGGCAGTAATTCTAAGAGAAGGAAATCTGTAGAGACGGTAATAGGAAGGCCCTCCATTATCATACCCAAGATGTCTGGGCGATTTGCAGATAATAAAGTAAAGGAAACTGTGGCGAGTCATGATCACCCACGTCCTGAATGGACATGTCATTAAATAAAAAACAGAAAGTTAAGAATGGTTTTTGCATATACAAGATTAATGCCAATTCATTACTATTCTTCAATCCATATGGGGTTTTTCTTTTTCCGAAGTTTCTGTCTGAATTCCTAGGATGATGGGTAATCATTATTTACTTTATTTACATCCGGATTAATATCCTCATCTTTGCTACTATTACCACAACGTTTCAGCCATTTTGCCCTCTGGTCTTGTCGATCCGGGTAATTGTCAGGGAATTTCGAACTGAACCCTTTATTTAATCTATGAGTGACAGATTTTAATAATTCCACTGTACATGGATATGTCGTCTTGTTCGTTTTTTTTTTTTTTTTTTGTCTTTCGTACTGCTCTGTTATTGCTCGCCCTCTTTCCACCGAATTGTTACTACAGAGCCCAAGGTTTGAACTCAGAATTTTTATGTTACTATGCTAGCGGATTAAAGCCTTGGGCTGAATTTGGAATAAAATGTATCCGACTGGTTTCAAAATGGACTAAAGTATGAATCATGTAAATGAAAGAAAAATAAGTCTGTTTAAGTAATGCCCAATCTGTAATATCAGTCCTCTCACAGAGCAGTGAATGCTGGACAATCTCACAGATGAAGAGACTTGAAGCAACAAAAATGTGTTTCTACATAAAGATGGTCCGAACATGTGAGCAATGATGAAGTTTTAGAGACAATATTAACCAAAAGGACATTTATACTTAACATCAGGGGAAAAAAAAACATTGGAATTTCTAGGGCATAAAAAAGGGGAAATAAAGGCTTGGGAATTTTGATACTCACAGGACAGATTGAAGGCAAAAACAGATGAAAACAACGCATAAATTAGCAAGTTTGAGTCAGTAAATAGCAGTGCAAGGTTTAGGAGAGACTAGCAGTATAACCCGTCTTTGACCGGGTGTTTCATTACTGGGAATTTTTGCTGTTCAATTGGAGCAGTTTAAGTTTAAAGTCAACCCACCTGAAAATCAATACTAGTAACAATAATTAGGTGCAACTGAGACACATCCCCAAATGGGGTGGGGAGTAACAATTTGAATGTGGGAGGCCTGAAAAGGGCCGTTTTTGCATTCTCAATCTTGCAAGGAAGGAACCTCTTCCATGAACTGTCATAATAATAATATGCGATAATTTTTATTTATAATATAATTTTTTTTATAATTCTTAAAATCTTTTGCGTTAGATTTCAACTCTCAAAATTGTACGTTGTTTTAAATTTTTGCCTTTGATTTTTGCGCAAAGTGTAAAAAAATCAGTTTTTTTCGATTTTTCACCTTCAAGGTTGTAATTTTTCCAGCCAGTTTGGACTCAAAACCGGCACTGAAGAATTATCTATCAAAAACAAAAACATCGAAATCGGATGAAAACTGTGGAAACGCATAAACAACATCCGATCTCTCTCTCTCTCTCTCTCTCTCTCACACACACACACACACACACACACACATATTTTTGAGAATTATAGATATAGATAACAAAAAGACAAACTTTATTAAGAGCTAAAAAAGGACAGGAAAATATGGAGAGCCATGATCGCCAACGTCCTGAAAGGACACAGAACATAGGAGAAGACTTCATAACATTTTCTGTATACATGTCTTGTAAATGAGGCCAAACGATTGGTTTTACTTTCTTTTCAGCTTTGTTTAGGATTCGACATCCTGCCTTATTCAGTATTTCTTCGTGTGCACAACACTAAAAATTTTCAGCTCTTTACAAAAATGGATTTTTTATAACTTCTGTCTTGATACGGAATAGGTTGGTGAGATAAAGTTTTCCCCTTGTCCTTTACTAGATTTACATCAGGTTTGTCTAGAATCTTCAAGGAACTTCTTTACAATTCACTAAGAGTTTCTGAGAGTTTTACTATTTCCAAAATTGTTTTAAGCACTGAAGTTATTAAATATCCTTCTTTACCGATCAGCCTTTCAATCTATCTTAACATTTCAAATCTGAAATGTCGCTATTAATTTAAGACTTTGAATTTCAAAACATTTCATGCAAATGTATACAATTTGTTTGTATCTATGCAAAATAAACCAACTTTCATTCTAATTACACATGCAAATGTTGGCGTTATTCAATAAAGAAAACTTAAATTTCAATAAGTATTTATTTTATATATTGATAAAACACGAAATGACCGATACAGTGTAATATTATCAAGAAAGACATGAATATTTTCTTTGCTCCATTTCTGAGATTCTCATGCATTGAATAGTCAACAAGTTTCCATCACAAAAATCTAGTAAACATTCAAGGTTTATTATTCAAACATGGTGTTCTTTACTTATAGTCAAGTCATAGTGCAACTCACATCCCAAACTGGAAGCCTATCTCAAATCTCGTCATTCTACTGGGAGTAAAGATTTTTAGTTTCAATTTGGGTTCGCGATAGTTTGCTGCCGTAGAAATTCAAAGAAAAAAGTAGAGATTAAGATCATAATTAATTTGGCTCGAAAAGTTAATCCTCTTTATCTTGGTATATTTTTTCTTTACTAAGGTCTTATTACAATTAATATATAATTTGGCGGAGCTTCAGATCCATCACTTCCCACCCCGTTAACAGGGGCGTACGAAATGTTATATGCAGTTTAATCTTTGAATTATTCGTGTCAAAACAGTTTTAATAAAACAAACAAAAAACATATTGGAACTATGAATTTTGGGACAAAAGTATGACATGAAACAAAATAAACATGAAAGGAATTTTTTTATTTTTTTGTTTCGATATAAAGTAACTATTGTCATGCTGACGTATTTTGTCATAAATATTTTTTTTTTATTATTATAGAAGTACCTTGATAAAATAACTCTTAAAAATGCATGGTTTAGCAGGAGGGTAAGGATTAACGTTTTGTACACATCGTTTACATTGTACAATATCTAAAATTATCGGATTAAATTTATTGAATTTAATTATATTATTTTTACATCGTTTCTAATAATAATAATAATAATAATAATAATAATAAGTGTCATTAATTTTTAAGTATAAAATATGTTTGTTCCTATTCTATTTTTTAACAGCAAATAAACTAAAATTCGACATATTAAAAATACCTTTTTAGAAAGAAAAAGAATTTCCTCATAGAAATTTAAATTTTATCATCAATATATTTTTATTATGAATAACAATATAATAGAGAAAAATATTACATGAACTTTATGTAACAAATAATAGCATTTTTAAATAAATTTCGCAGTGTAAAAAACAGAATAAATAGTCTTCGGAAGAAAAGTCTGTTAAAAATTAAACATAACAATACCTATTTACACTATTTACATTGTTCGGACTGTTTTACTCATCTTAATTGTCATATTCACGACGTTTCGGCCGTCGTGTGTTCCGACCTTCTTCAAGTGATGTAGGTTGGAATTTCGAACCGAACCCTTTATTTCGTCCATCGGGGTAGATTGTTCTAGTTCCACGTACCAAGGACACGTGACCCAGTGTTAAAAGCGTTGGTTGACCTAAAGAGTTGTGAGTTCAATACGTGTCCACAGCAGAGGAGAACAAAACTCGTAGTGTTGAGTTACTAAATGGAAATAACTGAAACTGAGATATACAAAAAAGGTAATTCCAACGTATGTCACCTGAAGAAGACCGGAGCGTAAACGGCTGAAACTTTGTGAATATGACAATAAAGATGAGGACAATAGTCCGAACAATGTAAATAGTAATATACCTTATCTCTGAAATATAGACAGATCCTGAAGAAGACCGGAGCGTAGAATCAGCCGAAACGTTGTGAACATGACAATAAAGATGAGGACAACAGTCCGAACAATGTAAATACTGTAAATAGTTAATATACCTTATCTCTGAAATATAGACAGATCCTGAAGAAGATCGGAGCGTAGAATCCGCCGAAACGTTGTGAACATGACAATAAAGATGAGGACAACAGTCCAAACAATATAAATAGTGTAAATAGTTAATATACCTTATCTCTGAAATATAGACAGATATAACAAAACATTATTAAAATTAACTTTCTTGGGAGTGATTTTGTAAGATTTTTAATAAGAAAGAAAAACAGGTTTAATAAATTATTTCTTTAAATAAAGTAAAATTAAAATGTTACCTTTCGGTATAAGAAGCGCGGTAAAAATTCAACATGCTTTTTTTTTCATTTATGAGAGAAATATAGACTACGTTTAAGTAAAGTTGATAATTAGTGCATTTGCTTTTATGGGTATGTCCCCCAATGACATAAATACAGTAGTAAATACTGTATGCTGGTCTGCAGTTGGAGATTTGTCTCCAGTTCTGCTGGTCAAACTCTCTACCTCCGGACAAAGGGGATCCCTAGGAGAGGCTATGTAGAAAACAGAGTCTTGTCACGGGAAACAGCTACCCAACCCCGTTTTATACGGGGTCTACAGGGAACTTTTGGCCGAACCTACAGGCCCGGATACCCTAATTAAATTCAGCTTTGTGCTACATCTGACCGTGTGGGGCGGTTGGTAGATATCCTGCCGTTGGAGATTCATTGTGGAATTCACTTGACTCACTTCCAGCAGTTAACTACTTCTTCTATGCGCCGTTCGTGAATCTTATATGTGTTGTTCTTGTCCTAAGTATTATCGTTCATTACCAACCTTCGTTTGATTATTCTACTCGGTAATCTTCTCTAGGTCACAACAAGGTAAAAAATCCATAGAAAAGAAAAGTAAATTAACTTCCACATAATAAAGTTTTCTAAATTACATGTTTTTTTAGCGAATTTCACACAAAACATGATTGTTTTTGCAAAGAAAATACAAAATAACATTGTATGTTCGAAGGACGCTTATTTGACTTAATTCAATCATTCCTGTCAAACCGTGAAATGAAGGTCATCTTAAACGGGTTCTCCCCCGGCTTCTTTATCACAAACGCTGGTGTCCCCCCAAGGCTTTATCTTGGACCCTACACTGTTCCTGATCTTCATCAGTGACCTTCCCGATGTCATCAGTTCCCAAGTTGGCATCTACGCGGACGACACTACTATTTACTCTTGCCTCAATAGAAAATCTGGTATCATTGACAAAACTAACATGGCTGCTGATCTCGAAAAGGACCTCCAATCTGTGGTTGACTGAGGCAAGAAATGGCTTGTAACTTTAATGCCTCCAAAACGAAACTGCTCTCCTTTACCCACCACAGAGAACCCTTCCTGCCTCCCATCAGAATGACTGATTCCCAACTCCTTTACGCCTGCTTGGTTTCACGCTGTTCACTGACATGAGGTGGAATAAATACGTTGAATCAATAGCATCATCTACTGCAAGGAAAGTTGGCTCTGTGTCGTGCCAGAAAATTTTTCTCGTTTGAGTTCATCCTTCAAATCTATAAATCAACCATCTGTCCTTGCATGGAATATTGATGTCATATATAGTCTGGTGCTCCCGCTGTACGCCTCGAAGTCCTTGACAAAATCCAGAGACGAATATGCAAGATGATAGGTTTTGATCTGGCATCTAGTCTACAATCGCTATCCCACAGACATGCTGTGGCCTCCCTCTGTCTCTTCTACAAATATTTTCACGGCAACTATTCCGATGAGCTACTGTTGCTGGTTCCCGGACTTCATGAGTTTATACTTGCTACCAGGCTGTTATCTCGGTCTCACCCTTTCACTGTCAAAACGGTTAAATGTAACCATCTCTTCTTCTCAGACAGTTTCTTCTCCCGAACTTCTCATGTGTGGAACTCTGTTCCCCTTACTTGCTTCCCCGATGATTATAATCTTCAAATATTCAAGTGTAATGTCAATCGACATCTGATAAGATTGTTCCCTGTCCCCCTCTGTGTCCTTTCCTCAAACGCGCCTCTTTGCTCTTGTTCCCAATCCTCTGTAACTCTTTGCGTGCTTGGCACTCCCGCCTTGCTTGTGGTGAATTGCCTTTTTAAAAAAATAAGATCAATAAATCCTATACTTAGTTAATTAAATAAGCTAAAGTTATTCCAAATGTAAAAAGCAAAGATTTCTTAAGCCAACTACAGAAGCGAATTATAGCAAACCCAAACCAGTGGAATGACGATATTTGAGATAGGTCTCCAGTTCTGACCGTGTGTTGCACCATGACATTGCCATAAGTAATGAACGCCATGTTTGAATAATAAAGTTTGAATGTTTACTAGATTTTTGTGATGGAAAATTGTTGAGTATTCAATTCCTGAGAGTTTCAGGAATGGAGTAAAGAAAATATTCATGACTTTCTTGATAATATTACACTGTGTTAATGTTATTAGTCATTTCATGAATAAAAACCGTAAGAGGTCTAATTTAAGAATTTTTATACTTCCAGACGTATAAATATTAAATATCTGCCAATTATTTTTGCAATTTCCAAAATTGTTTTTTTGTTTTTGTTTTTTGTTTTGTTTCAAGCCCTGAAGATCTTAAACATTTCTTTTCATCTGACAAATCAGCATTACGACCCATTTTCTGCTTCAAACTTACAATGTGGCTATTAATTTAAGATTTAGAAATTCAGGACATTTCATGCCACTTATTTACTTCTTCGCAAAACAAATTAATTTTCGTCTTAACTATGCAGATAAACGTAACCATCATTCAGCAAATACACTTTGAGATTCCAATAAGTATTTATCAGTAATACATTGTAGCTAATAACTCAGTGTATATAATGCGGAATCCACTTTAACTGAACATGTAGGGGCCACAAAATTTGGTCTTGAAAAGTAGGCATTCCTTTTAAATGGATTTTGCGCAAAATGGAAAAGGTCATTTCAAGAGATGACTAGGATCTCGCACATAAATGGCTATTTCTTTTAGTAAATGTCCCATTCCACCAAAATCCAATATATATATATATATATATATATATATATATATATATATTCCCGTGACCTAGGGTCGTAGGGGCACCATGTATACTGCAGCCGCAGTAGAAGTGGTGTTTCTTGGGCAAGATAACCTGATGGAGCCCAACCCTTTCCAAATCAGTTTTAAATTCATATTTGGTCTTTCTCCTAGACCGGTTGTCACCCAATGACTCTTCTTCCCCCACCTGCTATTTATCCATAGCTGGTGGATGGGGAGAAGAAGAGGATTCATACCTTTCCCAAGGATATTAGCACTTAAATGAATATAATGGAACCGATTGGTATTCAAACTCGGCTCTCTGATTCCTCAATCAGAACCACTATCCATTACACCACCGTGACTCCTTATATTTATGAGTCAGTTTTAACATTTAATATTTAAAATTCTATATTGTGTTAACAGAACTCGCTTGGATTATACCAACTGATTACTACTTGTATATATATATATATATATATATATATATATATATATATATATATGAAACTGGAAAATTTCTTGTGACATGTTTCACATGTTCGTATTTGATCAGACTGTCATCAGTTTGTCAGTTTTTGAAATAATGTTTATAAAATTATACAGAATTATATATATATATATATATATATATATATTAGGTTGGTGCAAAAATAATATCGGTTTTTGACGTAATTTTTAACGTCAAAAACCGACATTATTTTTGCACCAACCTTATATATATATATATATATATATATATATATATATATATATATATATTACAAAGAGTTAATCATACCTTGAATCAATTAGCAATATTAATGCAATTATTGGCGAAATCCCTTCGCTAGTAGACATAATTATAAGCATTATACTACTAATAATCCACTGAATGATGAGATCCTTATATATAAAATGGATATGGTGTATTTTTTTAATTCAGCTAGTACTTTCAAATGCTTCACGCATTCATCTTTGGGCTGTATTTTTTTTCCTTTAGAATCAAAATTGGAAAACGAAATAAATGTTTTTCCGACCGAAAGATGTTTTTAAGGATGGGCTATTTATTAACGGTTATGTAGTGTTGGAGCGTTCAGGTCGCAACGCTAAAGTTCAAATATTTCAAGAGAGAATTTTTATGAAATTTGGAATTTGCTAAATCCATATATATATATATATATATATATATATATATATATATATATATACACACACACACACACAAAATAGAGAACAAATTGGAAATGTATATCAATCTAATGTTTCGCTTTTATTAAAACTTCTCTCAGTCTCTAACGAATCTTAAATAAAAGTGAAACACGTTAGATTGATATCTTTTATGTGTCGTTTCTCTTCAGGACGTAGACGATCATGGTCCTCCACCTCCTCCTATCCCTTGTAAATAAGTTTTGTTTTTTTATTATTTCTCCCAGACCCTGTTCTACCATCCAATTACTCAAGCCCATTAAGTATGTCACGCGTTGCTTTCCCGTGTCCTTCTTTCCCTCTACCCATCCTGTGAGTATCAGATTTTCCAAGCCCTCCTTTCACATTACGTATCCCAGAAATTTCAGCTGTCCTTTCCCTCTATCTATCCTACGAAAATCAGATTTTCCAATCCCTCCTTTCGCATTACGTGTCCCAGAAATTTCAGCTGCCTCTTCCTGACGTTAAGTATAAGTTTCCTCGTTGTTTCCATTCTCTCTAAAACCTCGTTGTTGCTCACATGTTTGGCCCGTGGTATCCTTAGCATCTTTCTGTAGAACTACATTTCTGTTGCTTCGTGTCTCTTCTTCATCTTTAAGGAGATTCTCCGACATTTGATTCCATACAAGAGGACAGAATTGATGTTTCCTATTTGTTCTTTATTTTATCATCCTGTCGAATTTCGATCCAAATGTAATGCATTTTGTCCTCTAAAATGACTTTATCAGACTAAAATAATATTCTTTTCTGTTTTTGTTTTTTTACTGTTAACCCAATACAAGCCCCCAGGGTTACCCAAAGTAGAGGGCTACTGAGCGAGATTGTTGTAAAGCAGAGGGAAGTAAGAGTGTATCATAAAAAAAATATTAAAAAAATAAATAAATAGCTGAAGCACACTTTAGAAGGGACTAGAAATCCAGTCCTAAACAGGAAACAAGGAATAAACATTTACTCCTGTTAAACATGATGATAGGCGGAACTATCTACTCCTATTGTCGGGAAAGCATTCTCTCGGGAATTTGTTGTACAAAGAATCAGTTCTGAAAAAGAAGCTGAGTGAAATTTTTTTTTTTTTTTCAAAGGAATACGAAAAGAAGGGAGATGATTTGCCATGGTTAACATAGCATCGTGGGTCCTAGCTGTGAAGGTTTCAGTTGGTAAAACTAAGGATATAGGGACGATAAGTTTTAGATTTTAAATTTTCAACTTTTTAGCAAATAACGTATCTAGACGCTAAACTCGGCCGTTCTCATTCAGTCTCTAAACGGTTTTTTTTATTTTGTCGCAGTTGTTTTTTTTTTAAATATCCGACATTGTGTTAATAGAAGATTTAAGAAAGTTGAAATTTTGTAAGAACCTGGACGCAAATTTAACATGAAAGATTCAGAAATCAGTGCACTTTCTATACATTTTTGCCTTAGTAAATTGCTTTCTTATTTAATTAAAGCAGCATTTTTTAAATCGAAATTATGGCCATTATAATGCCCCAATAATATATTAAGTATGTTATTTTGATTTTTTTACTTTGTCATTGAATTTTCGAAAATTGTTCTGAAATCTATCTATGATATTCTTCCATATATATCCTTAAATATAATTGCCACATATATGTTTAACATTTTTTGTGTGTGTGTGCAACAATTGAGTGGCAGTATGCAAAATTTTGACATGAGACATGCAAAAGTTATGACCACATTCACGTCCCCAGGCAAAAAACTACCATGCTGATAAACTACAAAGGAATCCCCTTCTTTCCCTCTCTCTGTGAACAACAATCAAAGGGGCAGGAGTGATTGAAAGTAGCCATGAACAGACACACAACTGCAAAGAAAGAAAAACTGAAAGAAAGAGAGAGAAAGGGGGAATAGAAAGTAATAGAAAGAGAAGAACTATAAATATTTAAAATATATGAGTCATAAATTATATAAAAAAATAAAATAAAAACTCATATATTTATATTTACTCATTACCATCTGATACAACTCTGAGTTTTATGTGTGTGGCAATCATCAGGCACAAATTGTTCAATTTCCAGTTTGTACCTGATGATTGCCACATGCATGAATCTCAGAAGCATATGAAATGGTGATGAGCAAATATATATATATATATATATATATATATATTATAAGTTAATAGACTTAAAATATGGTTTTTCGCTACACAGTTCCAACCATGTTTCAAAAATGGAAGCTAAAAGCCCCTAATTTAATTTTGTACTTAAATTAAAGACATCACTTCCATTTCATCCTCAAGCGAATTTAAAATTCGCTTGAGGATGAAATGGAACTGTGTAGCAAAAAACCATATTTTAAGTCTATTAACTTATAATATTAATGCTCTGTAAATTTACATTGAGCACTATTTTGTAAAAATAAAAATATCTATATGAACATCGGATTATATATCTTACTGTTCTTTCTTTTTATTAATATACACACACACATATATATATATATATATATATATATATATATATATATATATGAAATTATTTACAAAAAGGTATGGTTGGCCTTTACTTAGAATTTTATGTGTAAAATTTTAGTTTGCAATCATCAGGTGTCCACCTGAGATTTATGTACTATTGAACACTGAGTATCTCAGTAGAACGTGGCCATTGGAGGCACCTTTCTTGTAAAGAATATTTACTCTGCTATAAAGCATTGAGTACTTTTTTCCCCAATGCCCATTTTCTACTCTTTACTTATTAATTAATGTGTATGTATATATATATATATATATATATATATATATATATATATATGATAGAGAGAGAAATAGTTAAGGAAAGAGAAAGATGGTAAACCAATAAAATATTCAAAACTGATCTTTGCAACTCATTTATATTAAATTCAATATTGAGCAGTTTACTGACAAAGATTGCTTGCCTTAAAAGCATTATCATTTGGTCGACCATTTGTTTTGCTGAAACACAATCTATTGTTATTATTGTCAGTATTATTATATATTCATATATATGCACACACATGCACATATATATATTTGATTTATACAATTTTGATTAAAGACACTTCTTTGTTAAGGAATTATTGTATATTTTTTCTGTATTTTAATGCTATTTTCTAGTGAATATTTAAATATAAATTGTTGGCTTCCACAAAACATTATTGAAAAAAAAATATTGATAATGTTGTGACTATATGTTACTTAGGTGAAAGCAGCAATAGTTGTCTCCTCCTTGAACTACTCCAACTATAAATGGAATGGTCAGACCTCACTTATGGCTAGTCATCAAAGCGCATTGCATAAAGCTTCTGCACAAGCTTAAATGTTCGTCTGTTTCTTTACAGTTACATAGATAAATTGACTATATGTTACATACATCGTGTTTTTTGTACTATGTCGGTTAAATTGTTTCTTTCTTAAGCTTAATATTAGGTTGGTGCAAAAATAATAACGTTTTTTGACGTTAAAAAAATACGTCAAAAAACGTCATTATTTTTGCACCAACCTAATAATTCCAGTGTCTGTAGTTGTTCTTTTTTTTTTTTACAGTTTATTTGATATGGTATTTTTTTGCTGTGTCAGTCTTATAATTTTCAAATGCTGTCTCTTTGCAAGTTTTGTCTTCATGCGACGTTTCTTGTTATTTTTTTTATTAATGAAATATGTTATGTATGTATGTTTGTTTCTAAATTTAATAATTTTTTTAATATTAGATTGTTTGCTTTTTATGGTTCTGCGTGACTTGTTTTGTTTTATGGTATATCCACCTCAATCGGTTATTTAACAAGATTTTTAGGATATGTTCGTATGAATAAAATGTATTCCTTGTAAGAAATCAGGTTTCATTGACGTATTTTGTAAAGAGTATTTTTGTCGAGTCAAATATTTTTTTAACGTATGTATTGCTGTCAAAGTTTTTTTTTTCTTCAAAAATGTATTGCTGGAAATAATTATTTTTTGTTTTATATATTGCTGATAATTTTGTTTTCTTTCAAAAATGTATTGCTGATATTTTACATCTATTTTTTAAACCTATTTTTACACTTTCATAGTGTTTTGATCCCAGTTTGGGGGTTAATTATTTTCCTATAGCTGGAACCCTAACAAGTGCTACTACCCTGGGTCAGGATGGACATGGGAACAACAGCAATTAAGAGGTGCTTCCACAACCCTCAAAACCTCCTGATCGGAGGCCTAATTTTTTACAGTTTATATGATCAGTCATTTTTGTGTTATTGGTAAGGATTTGTCATTATCCTTGTAAATTCATTTCATAGCTTTTAGTTTGGGCTTAAAAATGTTTTAGGAATAATGAGGTATACAAATAAGTCTATACAAATGAAGGAAAAAGCAAAATATTTTTTTTTCCACATAATTTCCTTTCTTGTCACTGCACTTAACCCAATTCTTCTCCATGCACTACATTGATCAAACATCAATCAGTAAAAATTTCCAATCAAAATTCAACTAATAATGATTTCCCATGTTATAGACTTATTGATCTATTTTTCTTTGTATACATGAAATTTAAAAAAATTTTAGACTCTGAAATTATATATGTATACATGCATTTATACAAAAACTTTCATGACAAACCAAAAGTTTGGGGCCACACTATGGATCTCAAAGAATCCCCGAAAAATTTAAGGTTGCATGCCTTTTTGAAATCTAATTTACTAGCTCATTTTGAGCTAGAAGGACTTACTCTTCATGAAGGGTTTTATCATATATTCGATATTAATAAAATTATAAAATTAATCCATTACTGTATAAAGTTTCCTTAAAACTTTAATTTGTTTTTGTCTAATCTAACTTGCCGACTTAATGGTTATCTGGTAGATTTTAAACTTTAAGTAATCCCTTCTCTAAAATGTTGGACTCCTTGCATTAATGCAGGGGTTGGCAGCATTTTAGAGAGTTCTTGGAAGAGGGCTATGATATCAAATGTACTATAATTAATTGTCACAACTTCAGACCGCTCTGTCCAGAAGGCTACCTTGGTCTGGAGAAACATTTTTCATAGCAATGGATTTTTGGCAAATTAAGCTAACACATTTTCTGAAAGGCTCAATGAAAAAATAGCTAAGTGTCTAGCTTTTGTGAAAATTTTGGCATTCAAAATACACTTGTCTTTTCTTAGTTTCAATGGGCTTGTTTTTGTTCAGACAAAAAAAACTTCTGGAAAGGAAAGACAAAAAGAGTATGGTAACTGAATTAGGTTAAGTTATGATTAAGTTGGTAGGCTGGACAAAAGTCCTTCTCAGGCTGGGGGTTACTGACCCTTGCACTAATGGGTTAAATAGTTCCAGCATCCTAGCTTAGTAGGAATTAATTAAGCCAACGAATGAAATTTACTAATTATTAAGTCCAGAGTATGGCCTATAGTTTGAATATGTAACTGAGTATAGATATTGAATGAGCTTGGTCTGGAACAAGGTAGAATTGAGAAAAGAATGAGGCTGAACCACTCTTCCAAGTATGGAAAGTCGAGCTGTGAAAATCCCAGATTTCATCTGGAATTGAACTCAGGCCACTAACACAAGTGGAAAATACAGAATACCTATACTATACAGAAACCCAGTCCTTATGTAAATGTGCATATAAATGAAGAAATTTCCCTTGAATTTGTATAAAGTTTGAAATAAAATCAACCAATAAAATAGTTTCATTATTGGCAATGTAATCTAATCTCTCTCTCTCTCTCTCTCTCTATATATATATATATATATATATATATATATATATATATATATATATATATATATATATATTAAGACATTTTTATGTTTATACATTCTTTTTTATAAACTGTTTTAAAATAATTGTCAAACTTTGTCCATTTCATATATATATATATATATATATATATATATATATTTGTGTGTGTAAAAATTCAGATACAAATAAAATATATATGTAAAGACAATATAAATAAAAGAAAAAAGAAAACATTTCTTTACCCGTGTGTTTTGTTCCTTGAGAAACTTTATCAAGGGACGAAGAGCATTAGTAAAGAAAAGTTTTCCTTTTGTTTTTATACTGTCTTTACAGATACATTTTATTTCTATCTGAATTGTTACACACACAAACACTATATATATATATATATATATATATATATATATATATAATGTAAAACAAGTTTAAAATAAAATCAGCCAATCAAAATAAAATAGTTTCATTGTTGGTAATCTAATCTAAATTATATATATATATATATATATATATATATATATATATATATACACATCTATATGTAAATACATCTAAGTATTGTACTTTAAATTCAAATATATACATTTTGTTCTCAAGAAAAATATCTTGTCTTTCACATGTTCATATATTTTTCTAAATTTATTAAAATATACATTCTTGCTAAGAAAAAGTGTATAATTTCCCCCCACCTTTTGATACATAATTATATTTTGACACTTTCATCTATCATTTGCAGCCATAAGTCCTCTAACTGTGATTAAAATTTCTCTTGGCCCGGTAAAAAAATACGAGATTGGATGGAGGGGATAGAGTGGGAAAATGTCTGGTGCCAAAGAATTCTGGCTGCCTGCTTAAGTTTCAGACTGTATTCCAAAGAAAGAAAATGTTTTGAAAATGAGAAACCAGAGCCTTTAACTTACAAATTAAGGCATTGGTCTTCTTGACTTCAGAGTTCAGCTCTGGGAGTTTTTCATTATTGAATTTAAGATAACCTCTTTTACTTATAGAATTTATATATTTTATTTCTGTAATTTTTAAATTTGAATTTGCTTTGATTTTACAAGAAAATATTTGGATATATTGATTTCTCTTTGTAGCTTTATTTAATTCTTATTATTTAAATTCTCTCAGATAATGTGATTATTGTTAATTCTCTTGGAGTGAATCAAAAGCAGTTTTCTTTGCTTATCTCTTTAGAACTCCTGTATGTTTTTGAAGCTGATTATGATGCTCTATGTGGGAGTACTGTAAAGTTCTTGGCCTGACCAAGAACATTCAGGCAAAAAAGAAAGAAAAGAGAATTTCATGTTTAGTCTTTTGGTTAGATTTTGGGAAGTGAGTCAGGCTGAAAACTTTTCAGCACTTTTTTAACACATGATATGCTTCAATGTTCTTAGAAATGGTGAAAGGTTTTCCCTGCTGGTAGTGGGGTCCTCTTCTGCCTTGTATTTTAAAACTTCATAATCAACAAAGGATTGTCCTTCATTTCTTAACTTTATTTCAAGAGACAAGTCATCATTCTTAATTCCTAAATTCTGTGAGCAGTTTCAGCAGCTGGGAGTCTGAGATTAAAATAATGTCTCAAAATTGTCAGGATCACAATATTTTTTTATTGTTAGATTTGTTTAATTTCCTACTTATGATCAGCAATATTTTTAGTCCTGATTTAAACTTTTTTGTTGGTGGGAAAGCATGGAGCCGAAAAAGCATTCCACAAGTGAGAAGTGTGAGAAAAGAAACTGTTAGTATAGAAGTAACAGCTACATCTAGCTAATTCAACTGTAAATTGATGAGACTTTGTTTCCAATCAGTGTTTAAATTCATAAAGTCTAGGTACCATAGCAAAGAGCTCTTCAGAACAATTACCATGAAATTATTTATAGAAAAAGGCAGAAGGAAGCAACTCTACAATGTCAGGAAAGTGACTGAAGTTAAGATGACTGGTGAGGGCCAATAATATTGCTGACTCTTCTTTGGATTTTATCAAGAAACTCTAAACATATTGCAAGATCATTGAACCATATGTGACAACAATATTCTAAACATGGAGAAATGGTAGACAGACATATGCAATATAGATTCTAGAGAGAAAAATTGTCCTAGCAATGAATTCAATGTAGTGTTTCCACTTCATGTCAACCGAGAATGTTAACCCGAGAAGGTACAATAAGTCACTCTACTGGAGGTTAGCATCAGCCATGCTAATGGAAGGTTGAAAGGCATCTCTCAGATTATTAATAGAGAGCAGTTTTGTTTTAGAGATATTAAAATTAATAAGTCATTCTTTTCTCTGGTTAACAACAAACTGAAGGTTGTTTTTGTGATCAGCCACTAATTTGACCTTATCAAACTGATCAGACTTGTTATTGAAGCAGGAGTAAATGGTTGTATCATCAACATAGATACCAAGTTGGGAAGTGATGTCATCAGGAAGGTTGTTAATGAAAATTAAAAATAAAGTCAGATCATGGATAGAGCCCTGGGGTAATCTTTGAAGTAATAGGAAATAATATTGGATTAAAAATATAATTTATATTTATTTATATATATATATATATATATATATATAGTATCAGGATCTCAGAATTGATGAAGTTTATCCTAACTTGAAGTATTTTTCAAGTTATGATCATTTGAAGCTAATCAAAACTAATACATATTTAGTCATTTGTTTTCAAATGACCAATCCTAGATAGCAACCTTTTCTGCTTCTTTTTGCTTGTAAAGTCATTGGAGTTTTATTGAAATTAATGTTATAAGTTACAAGTAAGTTTAACTTAACAATTTTTCTCAACAAGTAGCTATATCAAATGGATTTAGGGGTTCTTCAATATAGAATTCAGTCAGATTAAGACAATTCTTTTAGGGGTTCTTCAATACAGAATTCAGTCAGATTAAGACAATTCTTTTAGGGGTTCTTCAATACAGAATTCAGTCAGATTAAGACAATTCTTTTTTTACCTGTTTTCTTGTCAGAACCCTTAAAAAAATGCCCCGGATAATTTTTTTTCTTCTTTTTTGTGTAAGTTCCCAAATATTAAAACAATTTAGCATTGCAAAAACTAAGAAAATTGTTTTGGGGAAGAACTACCAACCTTCTAATAGTAGCACTCACTACTGGATTGACTTGTGACGACCTTGTGCATAACTGTTATCTTTATTCTTATTGTATTGGTTTTTTACAATAAACCTTTACTTATTTTATCCACCTTGTTTTTCAAGTATATATTCCTATTAGCACAGAATATAACAAATTTGAAATATGTTTTTGCTTTAATTATGATCTAGATCTCTATTTGTATGTTTTTCTTTTTTTTTTTCACTGAAAATCGCCCCAAAGGAAAAATATATAATAATGGTGAGATTAGCTATTAACTGTGAATAATTTAAATAAAAATAATTATTAGTGTACGTTTAGCTTTCATTGCCCAAACAGTGAGCATTGTTGTTGGTTGAAGATAAAACTGTTTTCTCATAAAACTAGATTTCTCGAGTCCACCAACTGTTATTGCTCTTTTTAGTATTTAGTGAAAATATTGCCACAACACTTCTTATCATATTTAAATTTTTAAAACTTTGCTCAAAGAGTAGATAGGTTCATCTATCGTCCAATTCACACTCCTCCCAGTCTTTTGAACAAGAGTAGAGGTTTATTTCTTGTTTCCTGTTTAGGATTGGATTTCCAGTTCCTTTTAAAGTCTACTTCAGCTCTATACTCTTAACACTTGTCCTTTCCTATGCTAATATAACTCCACACAGTAACTCTCTACTTTGAGTGGCTCTTGTATTGGGTGAACATTAGTAAAAAATAAATAAGCAAATATATAAACTGCACTTTGGCTGAAGAGTTTACTTTCATTTTAAAAGAGTCATCAAACATTATTTCCCCCATCAAATTTAGTCTGTAAATCATTTTCACTTTTAAGAATTTTATTTTAATGCTCTCTTCACAATGTGATACGATTTGAACATTGACCAAAAATTTGATTTATTCTCTTGAACTTTTCAGCTTCATCAATAAATCTTTTGGAATTACATAGATTCTTAAAATCATCTGGTTTCCTCTACTGCTGTCTTTTGAATCAACTCAAAATAAAAAAAAATCTGTTTAAAGGTCTTTGCTCCAACATTTCTTAAGGCTTGATAACTGATTTAATCAGAAAACTTGATTTGCTCCCCTAAAACTGTTTTATGGATAAAACCTGACTTCAATCTGCTTACTTTATACTCAAACACTTGTTTATTTGATAGATTATCCATTTTTAGGGATTGTAATTCTTTTCCTTTTCTTTTTCACTTTTATATTTCCATTTCAGTGTAATGTCTGTATGCAAAGGGACGGTCACGTATGCAAAATGTATTTCTATGAGTAATCAGAAAGCTATTGGTTTTGAAAAAGAAAAAAAGATAATGGTTTTAAATTTTTTTCTTTCTCTTACTTTTATAAAAATATTAAGAAATAAAATATGGACAAGAAGAAGAAGACAATCAAGATTTGTCAAAACGTTAAAATCCCAAATTTACTCAAGACATATCAAGCCGGGCTGTGGGGTGGGCCAGTACAATATTTTTCTTTTAGTCGAAATGTTTTTATTTTATTTAATTTTATTTTTTTTAAATTTCAAAGTAACTTTGCCAAAAGAGATAGAATGAAAAGTGAATCACCAATGTATGACAACTTGGTTGAATCTACAATGTTGAAGACGATGAGTTTGGATTAGGGTTCTTGTATCTGTAAGCATGTATAGGTTTTAAAGGGATCTGGCAGAAAATATTTAAGATAATAAGAGGTTTTAAAAAGGGATTTAAAAACATAGTCATAGCATGTTAAATTGAAGATTTATGCATTTTGTGTTCCTTCTTCATTTTATTTCAATTTATTAATATCATCTTTATTATTATTATTATTATTATTATACATTAAAATATTTTCTTCTTCCTTTCTGTTATCTATATTTTTTAGATATTTTTTTTTTTCTTCATTTCTTTTGATTCCACTCTTTTTCCTATTCTTTCTTCAATTTGACTTTCTTTTTCCAAATATTTTTTTACTTTTTCTTTTGGTCCCTACCTCTTCCTCCTTCATTTTTTTCTTAACACTTTTCTTTTTCCACATATTCACTAATTCATTCAACTTTCTCTTTTTTTCTGTCTGCCTCGTTCAGTAATGATTCTTGTTCTCTTCTTTTTGTTAGATTCCAGTATATCTGATTTTCTTCTTTCCATTTTCTCTTTCACCCTTATTCTTCTTTCTTTTCACCTTTTGATTGCTACTTTTTCATACTTCCCATCAATACGATTTTCTTGCCACCTTATTAAATATCTTTCTTTTCTTCTTTCTTTCCCTTTATGACCTCTGTCTCTTTTCATCTTCTCTTTCTTTCTGTTCTTTTCCTTTCTCTCCTCTCCTTTTCTCTTTTCTCTCCTCTCCTCTTCTCTTTTCTCTCTTCTCCTTTTCTCTTTTCTCTCTTCTCCTTTTCTCTTTTCTCTCTTCTCCTTTTCTCTTTTCTCTCCTCTCCTTTTCTTTTCTCTCCTCTCCTTTTCTCTTTTCTCTTCCACCCCTTTTCTCTTTTCTCTTCCACCTTTTCTTTTCTCTTCTCCTTTTCTCTTTTTTCTCCTCTCCTCTCCTCTTTTCTCTTCCTCCTTTTCTTTTCTCTTCTCCTTTTCTTTTCTCCTCTCCTTTTCTCTTTTCTCTCCTCTCCTTCCTTTTTTTTCTTCTTTTCTCTTCTTCATTTCTTTTCTCCTTTTCTGTCCTTTTTTCTTTTCTCTCCTCTGCTTAATTTTCGATATATAGATGCCAAGAATAGTAATAAGCAACCCTTACATTTATTACATATATAGAATTCAGGGAAATGTGGATTCAAACCTTTAATGTGGCAATCAAACTCAGCTGGAGTTTGAACTTGGTTTGCTGATATTATTATCTACACTGATAACCATTCTGGTTCATTGACTCTAGATTTATTACATAATGCAGGAAGAGATAGTTTCAGGCCTTTCCTAATGGAATTAGTGCTAAGTGAACATAAGATGCCTCAGCTAGAATTTGACCATTTTTTTTTCAGAATTCTATTATCTGTGCTAATAACCATTATGCTACATTCCTTCTACATTTATTATTTTATCTATATAGAAGGCAGTGGAGGAGGATTCATGTCTTCCTCAAGCACATTAGTATGAAGGGAACATGAGTAGCTTCAGCTGCAAATTGAACTTGGTTTGCTTATTCCATTTTTGTAGTTGATAACCATTACATTACCATTTCCCTACATTTATTATATAGAAAGAATACAGGGAGGGATGGATTCATGCCTTTACTAAAGGCATTAGTTCTAAGGGAATAAAAGCAATCTCAGCTGAAATTTGAACTTGGTTTGCTGGTTTCATTTTTATATTTAATAGCCATTCTGTTGCTTTGCATCATGTTTTGATGTATTTTAAAATATTATATTTGATTGTATATAAGACCCCTTTGCCCTATTTTATCTCAGCTAATCTTGTGCATCCAGCCCAACATTGTCCAGAAATTGTGGAATAGTTTTAAAAAATTAACTGTAATAAATTGGAAGAATTCAGAAAAATGTATGTGTTTCTTAAGAAACACTAAAATAAATGTCTTACATGTAATCAAATGCAATAAACTTTTTAAAACTTTTTTTTAAACTCCTTCCTCATATATCTGCATAATGCTTCTTACAATGTAAGCCTCTATCTTGAGTGGCTCTCGGGCTTGTACAGCATAAGCATCATTGTAAAAAAAGGAAACAAAAAAAATTAACTCATGTTCATACAGAAGACAGTTTAATCATAAAAAGTAGACTTGTGCTAAACATGACTTTGACCAAATAAAAAAGAAACTCCTTTTAATATCTGTGATCTCTAAGTTTACATTTCTTCTTTATCCTCTTCAAATATTATATCTCTCTTTTTTTCTTCTTTTTAATTACAAGGATTTGCTAAAACATTTTCACAGCTAGATTAGCTTTCTAAAATCTGAACAAACGGTGATTTTCTAAGTGTAGCTTAGATATGACTCAAGGCCAAAAGCATGGAATGCCTAGTGAGGATTGAACTCACTACTCAATTGTAATTATTCTAGAGGGATATACTTGCTAACATTTATACGTTGTCAAGGTGCCCCCAAAATCTGAACAAATGACAAAACATCAGAATTTTTTTTGGAAGGTCAAGAGCAGAGTGAATCACTTCTAGAATTTTTCATCACCCCACTCATATTTTCTTTAATGTTGTTTATATATAATAGTTACATTAAATTAAAAATTAAGTATTGATGCCATATTTGGGCTGAAGCTGCCCAATCGTCACTTTCCAGCCTTGACTTCAAAAGTGCTTGTGGGTGATGAATTATTTCCCACACTACAACCTGTTTCCCACAGACGAAACGTTGCTAGCCTCTTACTGCTCTGTCACTATTACTATGACAAAGGTTCAAATGAACTGCATTCCTTAGTTCCACCAGTTTGGACTTTTACAGCTAGGACCTGCCATGCCAAGTACACTGAGTTGATATATCTTCATTCCCTTCATATTCCATTAGTAAGGAGGAAGTTTCACACAGACACTTTCTTCATAAAACTGTTATTTGTGGAACAGACCCCTGAAAGGATGCTTCCCTAATCACTATGATCTTAAGCTCTTCAAGTCTTGTAAAAATTATAGTTAATAAATAAATTATAAGTATTTTAAAATGGGGAGTTACTTTACAATCACCCTCTATATGAAATCTGATTAAAGTGTATCGAGACTGGTGCCATAAAAAGAAAACTACAACACATACTAATTCGGCATTTAATATCCTTCAAAGTAGTCCCCTCCTGAAGTCACACACTTTATCCAGCATCACTTCCATTGGTGGAAGCATTGCTGAAACTCTGTTTTTGGAAATATCAAGCAGCTGCCTCATTGCATTCTCTTTGATTTCCTTTGATATCTTGAATCTTGTTCTTGAATTTGACTTTTGAAGAAGAAAAAATCACAAGTGGTGAGATTTGGGGGAATATTGTAGCTGTTGATGCTAGGGAATGTCGTTCTTTGCCGAAAACTGCTGCACAAGCCATGGTCACTGATAGAATCTCTCTGGTTTGGTGAAACTACCACACTCTACACACTTTCCTTCCAAGCATTGCTATAAATAATGGACGTGAGTAACAACATTATAACTTAGTATGTATATGGGACAGAGTTCAAGACCAGTCTGTGCCAAGTGGCTTCACTCTGCATACTTTGGTAGTTTGGTTACCATAGCAACAGTCTTTTTGATTACTTCCCTTATACTGGAAAAAACCCTAAAGAACACATGAACTTTGAACTTTAGAATGCTGCATAAGCAGTGAAAAAACGAACAGTTGAAACATTTCAAATTTAGTGAAACAAATATACATATTTACAGACAACCCCTGAAGATGGTCTCTGATGAGATTGAAAGTTCTTGGAAAAATAAAAAATACTCGAAAGAAAATTTTGGTATTTTTCTTACTCAATTTCTAAGTCCACCAAAAAATTAAACCCCGGACTTGAAAAGGATCACAATGAAAACTAATTGGCATGACATGTCTATATCTGTTTGAATGAAAATATGCTGCCTAAATATACACAATATATATATATATATATATATATATATACTTGAGTATATTGTGATTTTTTTTTTAATGGAAAAAATAGTGGGGTCACACTATACACAGTTAATATTTTTGAAGAGGTTAAAAATCAGGTATTTTTGGTGACTGGTTACATTACACAGGTAAATTTTTTCTGAAGGGGTTGAAATTCATGCATTTTTGTGACCATAATGTACCTGGTAAACCTTCATTCTTATGGTACATTTGTCTAACCATAACATTACAGGTAAACTCCTTTAGGTTAGATTCTTTGTTTTTGTTGCTTCATGAACAGCAGAACGTCATTCACTAAGGGTGATGCTTAAAGTCTAAAAATGCTTTATTATATGAAGATTTAATAACATTTATTTTTTTCCTTTCTCCAGTTGCATTCATCTTCATTTATCTGTGTTTACCTTGCTGAGGTATTGCTTTTCCAACAGCTCCCATTTTGTCTGATGCTTACCTAGACTGTATATGTTTCAGTTGTGTTTCTTGTTCTCTTTTCATCTGTTTATTTTTATTTATTTGCTATATTCTTTACATTTACTGGTATTATTTTAGCTTATCAGATATTTTATGGTAAGCGTTTTTTTCTCATCATTTTGGGTGAGTTTTGTACAAAAAAGAATGAAAGCCATTTATTTGCTACAAAATATGTCCAGGACCATCTAGTACTGCAATATTTGACTACTGTAGTCCTTCTAGTAATTGATCAGAAGTTATGGTTGTATTATGCATGAGCTATGGGGAAAAAATCAGGTTTATTGCCAAAAAATTCTGGGGTCACACTGTACATGAAGTAGGCTTATACACAAGTATATACAGTATTTAATATTTATCAATATAAAACTTTTTTTTGATTAATAAAGCTATTATTTTTTTTTGTAATGTATTTATTATTATAAACCTTTTTATGCATTAAAGTTATTCTAGTAATGATTATTCCTACATCTTTATTCATTTATTATCCTTATTCTCAATTATCATTATTATTATTATTATTATTATTAGTGGTAGTATGAATAATTCTTGAAATGTACATTAAAAACCACATATGGCTTCACTGCTCTTTTTTTTTTCTCCACAATCTGCTTTAAAGAACGATAACTCCTGCCCACATCCATCTCTTAAAATCTGTCAAAACATACTTTTTACATGACAGAGTCACCAAATGTTTTGAACAAATCCTTTTCTCAAAACAAGGATATCTTTAAATGTCAAATCCGAAAATCTCCTGAAATCATTTGTTCATTTATTTATTTTTATAAAATAAAAAGAGAATTATGAAAACTATTTATTTTCTTTTTCCCCCCTTCCTTTATTACATTCTTTCTTTCATGAACACTTAAAATATTCCTTTATTACATTCTTTCTTTCATGAACACTTAAAATATATAATTTTTCAAAAGTGAAAAAAAAAAATTAAAAAAATTATAAAATACAAAGTGATTTTTTTTTTAAGACTTTCAAATCTCTCCACATAAGAAGGCTTTTCTAAATGCTTACTTAATATATAAATCCCTGTATTATCATTGCTCAAAGCAGCTTGTACTTATGTTATCAAAGATTTCACACCAGTTTATTTTCTTTTACATCTGAGATGATAAAAAAGCAAAGAGAGGCAAAAAATGCAAAAAGAAATATAAAGAAAAACTTACCAATAATCCTCCTACAGTATTTTATAAACCTTCTGACATTTTTTTTATTTCATCTGTAGATGTGATGTATAAACTCAAAACCTCCTATCTCTAACCTTTCCACTTCGTTTCTGTCAGCAGTAATGTTAAGCACTCAGATCGCATGATAAGCAAAGATCTTGATGTTTATCTAGTTTTATTTGCAAATAATCAAAGCCATGGGAGAAAAAAAAGCAAGCTTTTGGGATTTCATGATGTCTAATAAATACTTTACAATGACACTTACATAGAGAGATTATCTCACCTTACACTTAATCTCTCTGTTTAGATATAATTCAATCTCAGACTTTTGGTTCAATATCTATGACAGTCTGTTTCTATCTATCTCGATTCATTTCTCTGTATCTCTTTATCATCCGTCACGAGAGAGAGATACACAATGTCAGGTTTTATTATGCATGTCCATGTTTTCACAATATAATTGCTGGCAAAATTTCTGTTATGAGAAGATATTATTTACATTTGGACTAATGCCCTCATCTTTGTTGTTACCATCACAACATTTTGGCCATTGTGACCTTTGGCCTTCTTCAGACACCAACCAATGTTGCTAAAATTTTCAGCATATACTTACATTGATACAAGCAACATGTAAGTTTCACTTTATGTCTGCATGATCATAGCTCTCCTCTATTTCCTATCTTTTGTAAGTGTTAATAAGGTTGTCGTTTCATCATACTTCCCACTCCCTGTTCTCCCATCCATGTACACAAACTTGTTTAGTAGGTTACCCATTGTTCTCCTCTTGCCTTCAATATATACTGTGAGTGTCAAATTCCCCAAGCCATCTTTTCCCATTATTTATCTCTTTTTTGATTCTAAGTATAAGCGTCCTTTTTATTTCCCTTTTCCAGAAAACTTCCTCATTGCATGCATATTCAGTCCATGGTATTCTCAGCATCTTTCTGTAGAATCATATTTATGTTGCCATAAGTTTCTTCTTCATTGCTAATAACTTGTTTTGGGAGAGTGTCAAGTTCTATTATGCAAACAAATATAAATTCTTATTTGAAGTAAAAGCAAAAGACAGACCAGAGAAACATATATTTGATCAGGACAGTATCCCATATGTTCAACAGACAATGTGAGACCGAGCAGTCGCAAAGAGTTGCTCTCATGGAGTTGTGTCACACATTCTAATGGGAGGCAGGAATGGTTCTCTCTTTACTTGAATATTGTGTTCCATTGGGTTAATATCTGGAGATGATGAGAGCCATAATATTTGAAATCTTTTAAATCTTTTTTTGGGCAAGCTGGGGAATAGTAAGCTTTGCTTAATTTGAGAGAGCATATTATATACTCTAAAGCTTCTTGGTTGTAACCTATACTATTCCAAAAACATCTTGTCCAAGAACTTATACTAATCCTGTGCATTTATTATGACACCATCAACTTTGAAAGAACCTACCATTTTACTGCCCAAACATTACTCCAACCCACCCATGTTGTCTTCTAGATTGGGTTTGTTGACTATTTCCATAAAGAACCCAATATCAAGTTAGCTATCAGGTTCATCCAATGTAGCTCTACATTTATCACTAAAAATGACAACCAAGTTTTCATGTTATTCTTCACCTAATTTACATGTTTTTCTTTGGGTTGTTTTCTTGAAAGTGGTACTTTGGTTGCTTTCATGTCTTTAGTCAATGATCTTAATATTTTAATTTCTTTTCTATTTGCATTTGCAACACCAACTTCACATGTACCTTGCTGTATATTTGTAATTAAAAAGTAAATATTAATGACTATTATATTATCATATATAATTTCTTTACAATTGGAATTAAGATACCATTAGTTAATGACCATTTTCACCTGCAAATTTTAATTTTAAAATTCACAGAATTTTTCAAACTGTTTATCGTATCATTTTGTTTGTTTGTTTGGGTTTTATGGCATATCAACCACTGTGGGTTATTTAATGCCAAATCCAGTTTATATGAATTTTAAATGCCTATTTTGTATGGAATAAAAAACGTATAGCTGACAACATTACTTCTTTCTACAAAAAAACGTATAGCTGGCAACATTACTTCTTTTACAAAAAAACTTAGAGCTGGCAACATTATTGTTTCAAAAACTTAGAGCTGGCAACATTATTGTTCTGAAAACATTATCTGAGACCTTGCTGTTGGGTGTAGTTTATCACCGTACCCAGGACGCGGATGTAGTTTACCGTCATACCCAGGACGGTATCATTTTGTTGAAGGAGACTGGTTAGTTGGTGAAGGAAAGAGAGAGAGATGCCTCCTTCTGTCATATCTCCCATTTCCTTTATCTTAATATGGTATACCGTCAAAATAGTAACTTACTAATTGTAGCTTGGATGTGAAACAAGGTCGCAAATATGGGACACACACCCTAGTCAAAAAGTGATTTGTATGCGTATAGCCTGAGGTATATAATTTAGCAACTGTATATACATAAGGTTTGATAATGTTTATATGATGATATAAAGATTGATTATATTTTTTTCCAGTCAAGTTGATATTGTGATTATTCCAATCTGATTGATTCTTAGCAGAGCCAATGTAGATGGAATGTTTATTACTACTTCCCCACTACATCCACAGTGGTAATGGGTAGAGGGCTTTTTCTAAAACAGAACTAAACAGATGACTAAGTTTATCTTCTTAGCCTCAATCCATGACAATGCTATTGATGCTGATCTGTATCATTTGTCTAAAATCATTACTGCCATTAAATTTTTTTTAAGTAAGTCAAAACTCCATTTTCAGCATTTCTTTTTTACAAAGCCTTCTAAAAATTTTATGAATCTTATATCTCATAGAAGTAGATAGGTTTGCCTATCATCCATTTTACACTCCTCTTTAGTCTTTTGAACAGGAGTAGAGCTTTATCCCTTGTTTCCTGTTTAGGATTGGGTTTCCAGTTCCTTTTAAAGTCTGTCTTAACACTGACCAGTGATTTGCAGAGGTTTGGTAATGCCTGAGGTCAACTCTTTAATTGTATGCCCCGAAGACTCAAGTAGGGGGCCTACTCCAGTTTCACTTAGCAAAACAAGGAAAGTTGGCTCCCTGTGCTGTGCCAAGGAAATTTTTCTCGTCTGAGTCAATGCTTCAAATCTACAAATCAACCATTCATCCTTGCATGGATGATATGGTCTGGAGCCCCTTCTGTTTGTCTCAAGGTCCTTGATAAAATCCAGAGACACATCTGCAGTCACTCTCTCACAGACGTGCCGTTGCCTCCCTCTGTCATTTTTACAAATACTTTCACGGTAAATGCTCCGATGAGCTGCTTTTGCTGGTTCCCAGACTTCATGAATTTAAGTGTTCAACTAGGCTGGCATCTCGCTCTCACCCTTTCACTGTTGAAACTGTTAAATGTAGCCGTCTCTTCTACTCCAATAGCTTCATATCTCGCACTTCTCGCCTGTGGAACTTATTCCTTGTTTCTTGTTTCCCTGATAGCTATAATCTCCAACTATTCAAATGTAATGTCAATTGACATCTCCAGATGCCTTGATCTATCCCCTATCCTTCTCTTCCTCCTTTCCTCTATCTCTCCTCTATACTCTCACTCCAATTCTCGGTTACCCCTTACATGCTAGTGGCTTCCTGCCTTGCTTGGGGTGAAATGTTTAAAATAAAACCCCAAGAAACACGGATTCACATACACACCAACTTGTAGGACTGTAGGGCATTTGTATGACAAAGTTAACAGAGATAACTTCAAAAACTAAATTTTTATTTCACTCTTTAATTGGATGCCCTCCTGATATGGATGCCCAAAGCCATCACACCCTCTGCCCACCTTCTGCATGCTACTGTCAAATGAACTCTAAAATGTTATTCACTAATTAAATCTTAACCTCTTCATGTCTAAAGTTAGCCGTTATCTTACCTGCATAGAACTTCACTTCTTGCGCTTTCTTACACTCATGCAACACCACACAGTAACCTTCTACCTTCAGTGGCTCTTGGGACTTGTATTGGATGAACATTTGTGTAAAAAAAAAAAAAAATTAAATTAAAGTAAATTTTCTTCAATGTGTCATGCTAGACATCTTTTTTCAGAATTTATCTTGTACCTTTATAAGTCTAGCATCTAACATCCATCCATGCATTGAATATTACTGCCACATCCGGTTTGGTGTTTTTGCTATGTATCTAGAGATTTTTGAAAAAAATCCAAAGGAGAATCTGCAATTTTCTTAGTCCTGACCTGGCATCTCAGCTCCAATAACTCTCCCACTTAGGTACCTCGACTTCATGAATTTAAGCGTAGTACTAGATCGGCTGCCAGGTCTAAGCATGTTTCTGTCGAAATTGCTAATTGTAACCATACGTTATATTTTAATAGTTTCTTCTCCCACGTTTCTAATTTGCTAAATTAATTTAGCTTCTTGTTTTACTTGTCAACCACGATCTTCAAAAATTTAAATGCAACATCAATTGTCATATCTTTTTTAGAATCCTGTTCAAATATTGTCCTTTCTCCCCAACAACATTTTCAAAGTTTCACACTCAGTAACTCATTGCATCCTAGTGGCTTTATTACGTTGCTTGGAGTGAAATGATAAAAAAAAAAAAAACAACCTAATAAACTGAAATTCTTATCTTATATTTATCATATACATATATCCTGAACTATCTTCCAACATCAGCATGCCATCAATCTGCCACTGGATGCCACTAGTGTTTACCGTTGGTGCCCCCCCCCCCTGTTGGACCGGTGGTGTGTTCGTCTAGGCAATATTACCACTGGCGGACCGGTATCAACACGCTAGAATTGTAGACATTCATAATTCTAGCGTGTTGATACCGGTTCACGTGCATAAACGCATAGACGGACATATGGCCGCACGAGCGCGCACGCACGCACGCACACACACACACAGTCAATACGGAAAAAAAAACTTGCATAAAAACCCCAATAAATGCATAAAAAAGGAAACTCGAGAAATAAAGCAGTCCATTCCTGATACCCACTGAAGAGTGGATGGACGGGTCCGTCTACGAAACTCTGGAGTCAGAATTCTGAAGGTAGCATGAATCAGTTAAGTGACACATTTTTACTGATATTACGCATATATATATATATATATATATATATATATATATATATATATATATACACCAGTAATCATTAATTAAAAATTCTTATTATATAGTTATTTGCATATATGGTTTTGTGTACAATTCTAGTGTGTTAAGATATATATATAAGAGTAGGCAAAGAATTGTATATAATCAGAATTCTTTAATCAATATCTTTGTATGTGTGTATGCACACACACACACACATATATATATACAGAGAGAGAGAGAGAGAGAGAGAGAGAGAGAGAGAGAGAGAGAGAAGCACAATAGACTTCTAGTCAAAAACTGTATAACGTGCAATATATCTTTTATTGAATATCAGTACATGTTTCAGGACCTCTATCCCCTTCATCAGCCAAAGATTTACATTGATTTAATTTTTAAGTTCAAATGTAACTAAAATTAAAAATTCTTAGAAAGAAAAGAAAATTAAATAATTCAAAAGAGAGAAATGAAATATGTGCCAACATTCGATAAAAATTACCGTCTTTATAATCTAAAGAAACCAACCACAAATTTTTTAACTGTTGTAACCTAGGGAAGGTTACTGAATAGAATAATCAAACGAAGGTTGGTAATAAACGATAATACTTAGAACAAGAACAATACATATATGATTCACGAGCGGCGCGTAGAAGTAGTCAACTGCTATAAGTGAGTCAAGTGAATTCCACAATGGATCTCCAACGGCAGACCAAAATATAGGAGACATACTCATTATCGTATGGGGACATACTCCTTAACGTTTCGTAGCATGCTTGTTGACAACATCTACATGCAAAAAAAAAAAAAAACGCTAAAAATAATGGAAGCCTTATTAATAAAAACAAAAAAAAACAACACTTAATATTAACTTTGAACACAGACACAGAATCTTGACCGTGTTTTGAAAAATGAAAACATTTTATAAAACACACATACAACAAACTATTTCTTATTTAACAGTTAAAATATTTAATCCTTGAAAATGGCTAAATGTATAGCCGAAAGCACTCGGTTAAAAAGAACATTCGAACAGTTTTTATATAATTTACCATTAGAAAAGAAAAAAATTATTAGATCGCATGAAAAATTGTATAAAAGACTAAATAAAAGCACCTTGTCATTCAATGAAATGTGCATCATATATATATATATATATATATATATATATATATATATATATATATATATATATATCATTTAAACCATAACGTTTATAAGAAATTGTGTCTGTTTGGGAAACATCGATTGCTTAAAACAGTGTGTGACAGAAATACCTCCCACACAATACTAAGACATTAGCTAGATGAAGACACCATTGCCCCTAGGGCCTAAATGTTTTACCATTATGTGGAAGTTACTTCTGCTTGTATAACGACAACAATAATAAAGACTGCCTTTCCCTAAGATATGAACAAACTACTTAATTCCATAAGACAACCCATTTAAGGTAAGCAATTGTTGCTAATACAGAGATCAGTATCAAGATAAACGTTCAATATAAAACCTGCTGAGGATTGGACGAAACTTCGATTAAACTCAGGGTACAAATTGAAAAAAGGTAAGAGATCTAATATTAGGAGGTGTGAGCTTAGAGTGATTGTATAAGTTTTGTATTATTATTTCTATAGTTTGTTTAACAGGAACGTAGATAAAGAGACTTTCAGCATCTAATAATGAGGCTAGGATGTCATTGCGCTTCATACGGATATGTTTAAGACTATATAAACCAAACTTTTACCCTGCATAGACCAATATTTCAGCTAATGTGTGTATATATATATATGGTAGTTCAAAAGTCTTGTCACCCTCTACCAAGTAATGAGAATAGAACAAGAAGCCATACAGTAAAAGCACATGCACTGGGTTCAATTTATTCACTTTCATTTACGCTGTCACAAACACATCGAGAAATAGATGTAGCGGTGACAAGACTTTCGGACCATCCAGTATACATACACACACACACACATATATATATATATATATATATATATATATATATATATATATATCATTTGTGTATAAATTCACTTTTATCGGAACAGTCAAGCCTGTCTAAAGCGAGAAGATCGAGTTTAGGGATCAGACTACATCACACAAACACGCACGTATATTTATCAGACATGAAAATCACGCATAAATGCATAAATTATACATTTACAAATATGTAAGTAAGTTCATTTTTTTTTTGTGTGTGTGATCTGTTGTTGTCTTTGAAGCTTGTTATTTTTCTTCCTCTCCGCACAAAAACCCGTTTCGTGTCCTAGTCAGAACAAAAGCCGACATTCCTCCCACCCCACCCAGAGAAAGAATCGTGTGCAGACCACAAAATAAATAAATAAATAAAAGCTAAATATAGATCATCTTCATATATACAAGAAGGTAAAAAAACAATAAACGAATATATATATATATATATATATATATATATATATATATATATATATATATATATATATATATATATAACAAAAGAAAACAAATGGGAAATGTTATAGCAACGAAGAAATTTGATGTGTTTTCCGACAAGAAGGGGCAGCCTGTTTTTCTTATTTTTTTCTGTCTGTCTTTCTCTCTCCTTATTTTTAATTTCGTGGGAGATCTTTCCATGTCTACCTTGCCTTGCCATATCTTCACACTCCCATGATTAATTTTGTTTTCTTCCCTCGATGTACGCAAACTAAATAAAGAGATAGGCAAGGAAGAATAGTTCAAATATATTTTATTCTTTATCTAGGTTGCGTGTTGTGCTATGAGAACGGTTATTTATTTATTGGGATGGAAGGCTTTAGTGTGGCTGAGGTCATCATGTCGGTATGGCAGAAAGAGATTCTTTGAGCAAAAAGGACAATTGGGAAAATGAAGCAAATATCTTTTTAGTGTGGCAAGATCTCTCGATCGCTACACATGCTCTGCGTGCATTACTGAGCAGTTTACGTTTATAAATATAACATCTGTGTAAATATATATATTGTTTGCGTTCACACGTTATCAGTTTCTGATTATGTGTATAACCGATTCGTGTGCGGATGTCAGTATAGGTATATAAACCGATATATATGAGATTATATAAATACTTTAATAATGGCTTTAAGAAGGCCGAAAGAGCTTAGGTGTCGGATAGTTTAAACTTTCACCCGAGAGCAAGAAAATGATCCGAAATATAAAACAAACAAACAAACAAAAAGCCCTTAACAAAGAACTTTCGTTTGGTCTTTAACCAAATTTATATTAATAATAATAATAATAATATATTATAATAATAATAATAATAATAATAATAATAATAATAATAATAATAATACTGCAGCTGCAAAAACCTTAAAAAAGAAAGCAAAGGCAACTGCAATCGACCCGATACAGAAAAGATGGCAGGATAAACCTCTTCACGGTTAATATTCTGCCTGTACCAAAAAAGTAAATATAGAGACACCCTATACCCATCTGTGGTTACATCGTGCAGAGTTAAAAGCTGAAACCGCAGTTTTTATTCTTGCTGCACATGACCAATGCTTGCTAACTAGCAAAGCACACATACTGAAAAATTATGTTAGTCCAAAATGCAGATTCTGTGATAAATATCCGGAAACAATTGACCATCTTATATCAGCTTGCACGGTATTGGCGGCCATTGGATATAAAACCCGGCATCAGAGAATGGGCCAATATCTGCATTAAAAAAATCTGAAACTTTTACGGAAAGGAAACTGCAAGAAACTGGTATGAACACTACCCAGACCTGGTTACGGAAATAGGGCCTGTAACAATTTTGTGGAACTTTACAGTACACACAGAACACTCAAAGCTAATCGCCCAGACATCGTGGTCAAAGACCGCAAAAACAAAATGTGCTTTCTTATTGACATTGGCAGTCACTGCATATTGTCATGTGTCTTTGAAGATTTTCAAAAAACTATCAAAATCCAAGAACCTTGAAATCGAAATCTCAAAAATGTACCCATAAGTACATTAACAGCTCCAGTTGAAGTTGGAGCACTCGGATTGATTGGAAACCGTTCCAATAGACTTATTGAAGGAATTCCTGGTAGCCCATGCCTTAAGAAATACAATACAAATACAAGTACAGCCCACACCTTGCGAAGGGCTTTATCTATGTAAAACATGTGTGATCTTCGGTTCTTATTTTTTTCTTCCTCACAAAATGCTCAGTGGAAAATGCCATGATGTCATTTCTGACCTTAGGTCTCTGGTTGGGAGCCGGAAAGAAATGAGTATACACCAAAAATCAAAGGAAATAAAATAATAATAATAAATGGAAAAAAAAATACTGATTAAATCCGAAAGAAGGATCAAATAAGGAACAAATAGGAAAACGTTTATAAATTTAACACGTTTCGTTTTTATCTTAGCTTCATCAGAATTTGGGGGGAAATTAATTATGAAAGAATTTGAAATGCCGAAACATTCTCTTCGTTAATTTGCCTTAAGATTCTGATGAAGCTAAAATAAAATCGAAACTTGTTAAATTTATAAACATTTTCCTATTTGTTCCTTATTTAGTTGTGTGTGTGTGTGTATATATATATATATATATATATATATATATATATGTGTGTGAGAGTGTGTGTGTGTGTATATACATATATATATATACACAGTGTAACTCGGATATAAGAGAGTTGTCGGGACCGGAGGAGAAGTATCTTATATCCGGGTTTCTCTTTATATCAGGGTTTGGTCTAATTTATATAGTGTAACCCGGATATAAGAGACCCTAATATAACAGAAACTCGGATATAAGAGACTTCTTCTCCGGTCCCGACGACTCTCTTATATCCGGGTTACTCTGTTAACACAGGCTCTAATTTGGGACCAGAGAAAATTTCTCTTATATCCGGCTTACACTGTATCCCTGATGCAGAAGTGGATACATGTTTGGAGGTACACTCTATCTTTAGACTGATTTCTCTATTTTGGCCGGATATTATATTTTAATTCCATTTTTGAAGAAAGAAAAAATAACCAGGGATAGCAACTGAAATACGCGTAACTGTTAAAAATAATGTTTAAAAACCAATGAACAAAATACAATTTTTACAAAAAAGTTTGTATAAAAATTTCTTTTTTTTTCTTTTTTCTGGCAAGATAACCAGTTCAAAATATAGAATTATTGGCTCATAAAAAAAAATCTATACATGACTCAATAAACTTTCAATAATCGAAAAAGATCCTTGAGAATGTATAAGTAATTCCTTTTTTTTTTAACAAAAAAAAAAAAAAAAAAAAGAAAAAAAAGCTGAAAACACTTTCTTTCAAAAATGATGTACTTACTTCATTGAGAAAGCTTTGACAGAAATTCACTAGCGTCACTAGAACAAATTTGTTCTTTTTTTTAGAACAGAGTTCACTTCACTTTTGTTTTGTTTGTTTCTTTTTTTTTTCTTTTGTTTTTCGTTTGTTTATTCTTTAAAAAAAAAACAACAGACCAGCTCATCCACGGGTGACAGCCAAAACAGCTTTTCTTTCTGATATCCTGTACCTTCCAAAATTTTGTCATCTGGCTGAAATGTTTAGGGCTTCTGAAATTTTCTACTAACTCGTTTATTTAATATAGACTGGAAATAGGCTCCAGATGGCCCCAACTTTCAAATTTTCGTGAATGGAAGATAAAAAAGATGATTATCTCTTTTACAAATTCTAAAATTAAAACACAAGCCGTCCACCCTTAACTGACTTATTTTGACATGAGAGCAAGAAAATGGTCCTAAACAAACAAAAGTCCCTTAAAGAACTTTCGTTTAGTCTTTAACCAAATTTACATATACAAATATTAATAATGTAATAATAATATATTAATTGAAAAATACTCATTAAATCCGAAAGAACGATTAGATAAGGAACAAATAAGAAAACGTTTATAAATTTAGCAAGTTTCGCTTTCATTTTAACTTCATCAGAATTTCGGGTGAAATTAGTTATGAAAGAATTCAAAATACTGAAATATTCTCTTCCCTAACTCATTTGCCATAAAATTCTAAAGCTAAAATAAGGACGAAACTTACTAAATTCATAAATATTTTCCTATTTGTTCTTTATTTAATCGTATATATATATATATATATATATATATATATATATATATATATATATATATATGATAAAAATATAGTTTTAAGGTATGCTATATTTATGTGTTAAAGTGGTCAATGTTAAGGGATAGAATATATGTAAATATAAAAGTGGACATTGAAGTAAACATCCAGCAGTGACCGTTTCATGCTTAACCGCAATCGTCACTGATGACTGTGTTTAAGCTTGAAACTGACTATTGCCGCCGGGTGTTGACTTCAGTGTCCACTAATATATATATATATATATATATATATATATATATATATATTACTTAATAAAGCAAACGGACTTTTGTACATTTGCCGATAGATAGACATAAATATTGAAGTATTACAACACAATTGAAATATTTCTAACTAGTACCATCAGACGGTAGTCAAGGATTCCAATGCTGATTTTCAAATCAAGCAGGCAATAAATACCCGCTTGAAATCATCACCATTTTTCACTGTGTGCATAATATGGATTCAGAAATTAACACTACATGGTGACTGGCACTTTGCGAGTTTAAAGCGATCATCTCATACGCCCACAAGATAAATTTAAAATACTGAATGCAGACCTTGTCAATCAAATTTAATAAAACACTTATGAATATTCTCATTGTGTTTTGTTTTTCAAAGCCATTAAAAAGTATATATATATATATATATATATATATATATATATATATATATATATATATATATATATATATATATATATATATAATATTTGCAGGTGGATTTTAACAGTGGAGTAATGGATAGCAGCTCGGATTGAGGAATCAGAGAGCCGAGTTCGAAATCCTTACCTGTTAATACCCTTGGGTATTCTTCCTCCAGTTATGGGACATAGCTTTGGATGGCAACTGGTCTACCGCAGAATGAAATGCCAACTTACTGCAGGAAAAAATTTGCTCCCCCCAGCTATGGGTAAATAGCAAGACAGACCAGGTTCTATAGCCTTGAATGGCAACTGCTCTACCGTAGAAAGTAATGACAACCTACAGTGGGGAAAAAATCGCCTCGTCAGTCATGTATCGAAGGATACATGATCGCGTAATTGTGTATCACGCATGGCACATAACTGACTGAACGAATTTTTGCTCTTATTAGTGTTTCGAATCTGAACTTAATTTCATGATATTTTTCATAATCTTATTGTCCTTAAGTAACTTTGTTACATATCTTTTATTCACATGTGCACATATGATAAATCAGCTTGCAACAAAATAAATTGCCTTTTTGTACTGCAAATTTTCAAATGTCATAATTCGGCCCAAAGAGAATATTGTAAGTTAACTCACTTGTGCTCACATCCCAAGAATGGAAAGTGGGCATGGCTTATAAGTAGGATACAATAATTAACACCGAATTTTTTTATAAACCTCTGATTCATATAAAGTTTTTATTTTAATAATGTTCATAATTGATAGAGGATTGGACGATGGGCATTAAAATTGGCGCAATTTTGCTAATGTTCCTGTTGTAAATGTATTTGTAATTATTCTTTGTCTTCTATGGGCCGTGTCCCCTCAGAACATGGGCAGTTATAGCTCTCCACAGCTTCCTATCCTTTGTAGCACGCAGCAATGTTTGTCAACTTTCTATTCCGATTTTTATGATTAAAAAAAAAGAAGTTATTTTTGTTTCCATTTCCCTTTAAAATTTCTCGTTGCTAATAGGCTCCATGGTATCCTCAGCATCCTTCTGTAGAATCACATCTGTGTTTCCTCAAGTGTGAGAAATTGTTCAGTTTTCACTCCCATATAGGAAGATTGGTATTACATAGCAGTTTAGAACTCTTATCTTTGTTTCTAATTAAATTTTTTTTCTTAATACTTTGTTTAGTTTTTGGCGGCAAAGAAAAAAAAAACATGAACTTTTGATTTTAATTCCGATATAAAACATCTTATTCGAAAATTGGAAAAAAAATGCAATAAAAATTAACCAGAAAGAACATTGTCGTAGCATCTAACGAAAAATTGATATACACAGTGTACTTCACAATGTGGATTTAGAAATTATTAACACTGTATGGCGACTGACTGGCATTTTGCGCGTCTAAAGGGATCATCATCTCATACGCCCACAAAATGAATTTAAAATACTGAATGCAGACCTTTCCAGTCAAATTTTATAAACCACTTTTTGGGGATATTCTCATCGTGTTGTGTGTCTAAGCCATGAAAAAGTATGGTTATTTGTGTATACAGTATATATATAGAGAGAGAGTTTGTCGGTGGATTTTTTTTAATTTAAAGATTTTTTTTCTGAACTTAATGAATTATTGCTCTTATTGGTGTTTCGAATCTGAACTTAATTTCATTTATCACAAAAAAAGTGATGCAACCACGAACTCAAAATAAACTATTCTCTTGATAGTTTAGGTAAAACTATCCGTTGCCCAATAAAAAAATAAACATTAAACAAGAGATTGTCTCTAAATGTAATGATGAACTTGAAAAAAAATATTGATTTTGTTTTGATCAAAAGACTTTTTATTAAAGAAAAAAAACTGAGTGAGTGTGAAGTTGTTTTTTTAAAGCACTATTGAATCATTGCTTAAATAAATAAAACTTTCTGGAAAAAATAAATAAATTACATTTAATATCTATTTAATTCAATATTGCTTGCAGCGTTACGAAGGACCCTAAAAAAGCGAGATGAATATTTTTTTGAGAAGGAGTTGCGTTATTCAAAAAATAAATAAATAGAAATTATCGCAGCTTTGTTAACGATTTAACATTTCAATAACTTGCCTCTTTCTCTGTCTTTTTTATTTTTTCATTTTCTTTCGTAAATAACATTTTTGTCATTTTATTAACCTGATTATTGACATTTTTATTATTTGCATTTATGTCTCATTGACAAAAAAGAATTTTTTTTCTCTTTTCTTTATTTTTTTTTTTTAAATGCAGCAAAAGGACGTCAATTGCTTTCGGCATGTTTGCTTAAAACTTGCCATAACGTCGTATTTGAAATGATGAGCATTACAAAAAATTCTTTGCCTGATTTTGTGTGATTTCGAAACTTACGCAAAGCAATTTAAAATTAAGAATAACGAACATACAAAGAGGAGGCTGAATAGGACTTTTTTGTTTATTTTTTCTAGTTTTTCTCATCGACCTTGATTTTTTAATTCAACCAATATTTTCGTCACAGTGCTTATTATGTGTGTGTGTGTGTGTGTGTATATATATATATGAGATAATAATATATATTTTTCAAGAACAATATTAGGGAAAAGTGTATGACAAGAAGTGTAAAAATTCGTTGTTTGACACGTTTCGTCCGATCAAGTTCTAAAAGACGAAGCACGTCATACGAAAACTTTTTCAACTTTGTCATACATATTTTTCTCCATATGTATGCATTTGATTTAGTTATACATTATTAGAATAAATTTAATCACAACTTTGATCTTAAGAATGCCACACTTATTAAAAAAGAAAGTAGTAACACGAAAGTGCCGCTGTTGAATCTTCAACATAAAAACCTGCGCGATTTTTAAAAATATCTCCATTCCTGAAAGAATTACTCGTTTTCAAAACCTATATAAAAAGAAAGAACAGTAAGATGTAATCCAGTGTTATAAGAGATATTTTTATTTTTACAAAACAGTGCTCAATGTAAATTTACAGTGCATTAATATTATAAATTAACTGATTTAAAATGGTTTTTCCGCTACGCAGTTCTAACCAAAGTAAATTCGAAGCTTTTAGCTTCCATTTTTGAAACATGGTTAGAACTGTGTAGCGAAAAAAACCATATTTTAAATCAGTTAATTTATAATATATATAATCTTAAAATTTAAATTGAAGTTAGATTTAAACTTGAAAATTTAAGCAAAAGTTACATTTTCAGAATTTCTAAAATGTAACATTTTTCCATTTTTTATATTACTCTTTACTTGTTTATTGTAACTTCCAAGTCCCTCTTTAATGTTATATATGTGAAAAAAATATGTAAAAAAAAGAAAGCCCTCCCCACCCACAGAATGACGACAAAATCTGCGATAATTTTTCATCTTTCAATGATAGCCAGTTATGCTTAGTTTTTAATTTTCAACGTATATGAATGAATGCAGAAAAAAGTAAATATTGATGATAGTCATAAGACTTCCTCTCTCCCCAAACACGGGTTGGGGTTGGGGTGGGGGTGGCTCCTTGAGATTAGTATGTGCAGGCTCTGCATACTTTCCTTCTTCCAATATCTTTCATACTTCTCATTATAAAATCAGTCGCTTTTCTTCACCCGTTAAAATTCATTTTAAAAACAGATTACTTTTAATTAGTGAATCACACAGATATTTCTGTGTGAGTCACTAATAGTTTTCTTTTCACTTAACTAATGTGAATCCTACACACCAAAGCGATTATCATAACCAACTTATGCAAATTATTTTCAGTGCTTGATTTTGAATGTTTGCTATCTCTTGCATCATGTAACATTGGTAATGGTAACATTAACCTTTTCCCTATAAGGAAACATTCAATATTCATTAAGCATGTAGTGTTACTCTTGGTTGAAATTTTAAAAAAACAGACTATTAAAAAATTTTATTTGAAGTAGTGATTTTCACTTCTAGTATATTCCAGCTGTTTCTGCTGTTGAAAGTTGTCGAGTGGGCAGTTTCTATTATTTGGTACAATTGATCATTCTCAAATAATGCCTTGATTTGATTACTATCACCTTCAACTGATCTAAATGATCTTCTGTGGAAAATTGATTGACTATAATGGAGAGACTGGCAAATGTGTGTGTGTGTATATATATATAGGATTAATAGAAATATGAAATTTGTATCTTAGCTGATTGGTGTCATATTCAGCACCTTGACTCTAGAGTTCTGTAAATGAATCCTTTTTGTAATAATTTGGGCCACTCATCAGATTGCTATTATATATATATATATATATATATATATATATATATATATATATTAAAGAAAAACAGGCCACTTTAAGGTTCCATTATCATAATTTATTTCACCAGAGCCCTTTTAAAGGACGCTGGATCATCACATAGCACTTCCAAAAGATGAAACAAAAAAAAAAAAAATTTTTTTTGAAAGTGCTATCTGATAATCCGGCATCCGTTAAAAGGGCTCTGGTGAAATAAATTATGATAATGGAACCTTAAAGTGGTCTGTTTTTCTTTAAAATATTAGTTCTGGATTTACATTGAGCTCTCAGGATTTCATCCTCCTTGGGACTACCCATACGGATTACCAAGTTTTTCATAACTTATATAGATAGATAGATAGATAATATCAGTGGTTAATATACATATATATACATATATATATATAAAAAATTCCAAGAGGATATCATCCAGGTAGAACTCAATGTCCAGGACAGAGTAAGAATAAAAAAACGAAAGGCTTAAACACTAATATTCCATGGCTATAATTTATTACATTGGAATCGTAATTACAATCCAATTCATCAGACCTACAAATTCAATTTTTTGTAATGCCTAGTACAAGACTGTTTCATGTCATAACTCAATTACCTATATTGGACATACTACCATTTCTTTGAATAGATGTGTCACATGTCATTTATCAGATCAAAGTGCTATAAAAAAACATCTACCTACCCACAATTTACATGAACCCTTAAGAAAAATTTTGATTGAAAACATTAAATTCTATATAAATCACATTACTCGAAACATCTTGCTATAAAAAAGGCCCTGTATATTAAACATCTCTCTCTCACTTTCAACCTCAGCTTATTTAACAATAGGAATAGTGTGTTGAAATTTAAAAAAAAAATAGAAAGACACTTACTCAAATTCGAACTATGCTCAACACATGAAAGCTGTTAATAAACACTCCTCCTAGTATTTAAAACAACAAAAATATACATCTTAAACTGTCAAAACATGAAGTGAGATTAACAACATCTAAAACAAAATCCTCTTGAAAATGGCTAAAAAAGTAGCCGAAAGCGCTTTGGACAATATTGACAATTTTTGCACTCCCTTACTCCCACAAAATTTCCTTGTCTGTCATATTTAACAAAAAATGTTTAAAAGAAAAGTTGCTTCATAAATATACATCAATATATATATATATATATATATATATATATATATATATATATATATATATATATATAATTGTAAAAAATGTCTATATTTATAAAGGAAGAGATAGAGGTAGCTGTAGAGATCAGTACTGCATGGTGACTGTCAATTTCATGTTTATGTGTGATCTTCAGACCAAGATCACATTAAAACACGAAACTGACAGTTACCATCCAGAGATGACCTGTGTCCACTCCCTTTCTCTATATACAGGGTGTATCAAAAATACTTTTACAAATTTTGGGGGTAGGTTCCTCACACCAAAACAAGGACAAAATTCCATATGCACATATATCTGCAAATCCTTGTTTTTGAGTTATTAAGTTTAAAAAATGTTTATGGTAGACTAGGTTACCTTTGTATACATTTGTCTGTCTTCAACATTTTACATGTGTAGTAGCGAGTTAACTGGGAAGTGCTCTGTTTAACAATGGCAGGATATTCATACCGTGAGCAGGCGTATATGATTTTTACATAGAGTCATGCAAATAGTAATGGATGTGAGACTGAATGGCTGGGTCAAATTATGTTTCCAGGCAGAAGGCAGCCAAGTCATCGAACCTTTGCTGCTGCTGCTTATCATCGCATTGGTGAGACAGGATCCATGGCGCTACAAACTATGGATCGAGAAAGAGCGAGATCTGTTTGTATGCCTGACCATGAAGAACATTCTACAGGCTGTCAGAGATGATCAAGGTATCAGTAAACATCAAGTGGCCCTATCATATTGTACATCACATAGCACTGCCTGCAGGGTGCTTCAAGAGCAGTTCCTGTATCTGTATAATTTGCAATATGTGCAGGGGTTTTTGCCCTCTGATCACTCACCACGGGTAAACTTTAGCTGCTTTATTGCACAAACTACTGGGCTGTTGTTTGTCTCTTCCATCTTGTTTATGGATGAAACATCATTTGGAAGAAATGGCATTACAAATTTAAACAACCAACCTTTGTGTGTGAATTGGCATCCCCATAGTTCAATACAGGCTCGACACGAGCATCAGCTTACAATTAATGTGTGGACTGGAATTGTAGGTGACTGTTAAGTACATATGTTCTCCCAGCATGTCTTAAAGGAGCTGTCTACAAGGACTTTATTTTGAACACATTTCCAGACCTGCTAGAGGATGTACCATTGCTAATACAATGATGCATCTGGCTCATGCATAACAGGGCTCCAGCACATTTTAGTCACATTGTTTGTGATGAACTGGCTACCATGATATGGATAGGTAGTGGAGGACCAGTTCCATGGCCTCCACATTCTCCTAACCTCAATCCTTTGGATTTTTATAAGTGGGGCCATCTAAAATAATTTTCATGCCCATAACCATTACACTACTTGCAAATCTTTATTAAAAGTATTACCTATTTTAAATGAAAATATCACCTATTTTATATCTCCCAGAAGTCATGACTTTTTTTGAATGACATTTTTACTCTGTTTCCCTCCAACCACAACTGATTGTCCAATTCCTCTTCTGAAGTGACTGCTATATCTATGATGTAATTCTCTTTTTGATGCTGGATACAAAAAAGAAAAAAATAAGATGCAAAAGAAAACTTTCATCTGGATGAAAAGAGACAGACAGAGACAGAAGGAATGTTTAATGTTATGAAAATAAAAAAGAAATTGTTCTTATCAATTCTTTTTTTTTTTTTTTTTTTGTGATATTACTGTTTAAAAACCATCAGGGCAGTAAAAATGTTTTATGTTTTGATTCCTTTTTATTCTTGTCAAAATAAATAAATGAATTATTTCCAATTACATTATATGGATGTTTTTAAAAATTACTCATAGAATTTCTTTGGTTATTTGAACAAGGAATTCCAAATTGGTAGAATTGGTCTTAAACTCTTGAAATTTGACATTGATGGGAAAAGATGAATTCAGGAACCACTTTCTGATAAAGGTCGGTGATTGCCTTTTAATTTTCCCCAGGATGACTGTTGTTAGGCAGGAAGATTTTAATTTGAGTTTTCAATTGTTTTTCTTACACATGTGACACAAATTAAGTGCCATTTTTCCAGTATTGTTTATATTTTGTTGGTTATGTAAACCAAGAGAACGTATAGAAAAAACATGAACGGATCAGTAAGTCTGTGGCTTGGCATTTAGTTCATCATTGAGTTACAATTTGAAAACAATGTTGAATAGAAATAAATTCTATTTAGATAAAAATCAAGAAAAATGTTGACATTCTAAAATCTGCATCAGTCTTTCATCCATTGATTTTGTAAATTTTTCCCCAAATTTTAATTTTAATGTTACTTGCATCAGTTTTTATCTCTACAAAGTAATCTTCTATGCTTTTATGTTGTTTTCATTCTTATATAAATCTTAGTTATAGGCATGTAGCCGAATGGTGAGAAGTTTTGCTTTCTTTCCCTGAGACTCTGCTTCAAATTTCACGATTGCAAGTGACTTCTTGATGCTATCAGCCTGGAGAGACACTTGGAAAGTGTCTGAAAACCATACCTTAGGTTTTAGCTAAGACTTGTGAGAGACATTGGGTTGACAGATCTGTTCGAAGGTCATTGATGGTTGTGCTAGCAAGAAATCACAAATCATCGTAACTGAGGATTTGAGTGTACTTTGTTCAAACTGTTGATTACACCAGATTATACATTCACTCCCACTAGGGTCTGCTCAGCATAGTTGCATTTCTACACCAGGGTTTGTTTTATAGATGTGTATATCAGGAAACAGTAAGCTGACTCTTTTAATGATGGACCACAAGTTTTCTATTGGATCAATACCTGGAGAGGTTGGGGACCATTCCATTAAAATTTGTTACCTTTGAATGATATGACTATTGCCCATCTTGCCAAAAGTGGACAATAGTCAGCTTTTTAGAAGATGAAGGATCATTGTCGTATAAAAATATACTTTTTAGCTTAAAATTTTTTCATTGGGGCCTATACAACTCAGAAAGTGTCCAAAAATTTAAAATAATTCTCTATATCTAGTTTGACAATTTAGCGTTTGTTATATTCTGTGCTAATAGGAATATATACTTGGAAAACATGGTGAATGAAATAAGTAAGGTTTATTGTAAAAATCAGTACAATAAGAGTAAAGGTAACAGTTATGCACAAGGTCATCACAAGTCAATCCAGTAGTGAGTGCTACTATTGGAAGGTCGGTAGTTCTTGTGTAAGTCTGAGTCATACTCACTAGATCCCAGCTAGACTCTGTAGTCCATTGACTTACAGCTACTTAGAGGTAGTTACTACCTATAGTGTAGTCACTCATGGAGGTGACACGTAATTCGATTACATCAGCTTTGAAGAGACTTAAAATTTTACTGACGACAACACTAACCCAAAATATTACTCGATACCTACCACTCTTGCTTTCTATGTCATGTTGATTAAATATTTCCATGAAGGACTCAATCTTTATCTCAGCCATCAGGTTCATCCAATGTAGCTCTACAGTCATCTTTAAAAAATACTGTTCCTTACTTAAATATAGTAGTTAGGTTGCTTTCACATCTTAAACTAATAGTCTTAATATTCTAAATTCACACTAAAAACACTGAAGTTAAGAAGCATTGAGGCAGATCAGTACTTAGATGGGGAACCTCTTTAGAAACACTGGGTACTTTAAATTAACTCCTACCATCAGAAATATATTTTGGTTTTAAGTAATCCATAAAGAGTTGATAACCGTAAAAAAAAATCAATCTTTTCTCTGTTTATGTTTGCAACAATAGTTTCTTCAAAAATCTTCTTGCCAGTAAGTTTATTCAAATGATTTTTTTTATTGTTCTTTGATTAGTTTTCTGTTTTTCACAATTTTCTTTGCTGTTCCTATTACTTACAAATGTGATTTTGAAGTTACATTATCTTCATGACCAATGGTAATGTTTAAGCAGAAAGAAAAAAAGAAAAGAAAAAAACAGAAAAAATAAAAAGACAGAGAAAAGCTATGAAAGAAATGAAGAAACTGGAAGTAGTGAAATAAAGAAAGAAAAACAAGACAAAGAAATATAGAAAAAAGAACAAAAGAAACGAAGAAAATTACATTGAAGGAAAGAACGCAGAACTCAAAAACAACATAGAAAGAAAAAAAAAGAGAGATAAAAGAAAAGATGGAAAAAAGGACAAAAGAAACAAAAAGAAACACCATCAAAAGAAAGAAAGAAAATAATAAAGAAGGAAAGGACAAAAGAAAGAAAGAAAATAATAAAGAAGGAAAGGACAAAAGAAAGAAAGAAAACAACATAGAAAGGTAGAAAGAACAAAAAGAAACACCATCAAAAGAAACAAAGAAAATTACATTGAAGGAAAGAATGCAGAACTCAAAAACAACATAGAAAGAAAAAAAAGGAGAGATAAAAGAAAAGATGGAAACAAGGACGAAAGAACAAAAAGAAACACCATCAAAAGAAAGAAAGAAAATAATAAAGAAGGAAAGGACAAAAGAAAGAAAGAAAATAATAAAGAAGGAAAGGACAAAAGAAAGAAAGAAAACAACATAGAAAGGTAGAAAGAACAAAAAGAAACACCATCGAAAGAAACAAAGAAAATTACATTGAAGGAAAGAATGCAGAACTCAAAAACAACATAGAAAGAAAAAAAAGGAGAGATAAAAGAAAAGATGGAAACAAGGACGAAAGAACAAAAAGAAACACCATCAAAAGAAAGAAAGAAAATAATAAAGAAGGAAAGGACAAAAGAAAGAAAGAAAATAATAAAGAAGGAAAGGACAAAAGAAAGAAAGAAAGGTTGTAGATTAAAAATGAAAAGCTGCAAACAATATCTGCGAATAGGGAAATAAGATAAGTGTGGTGGGAAGGGGAAAGTATAAAGGAAAAAAAGAAGGAAAGTAACAAACAAAACATCAGGAATGAAAAAAATAAAGAAAACAATGAAGAATTTTTGAAAAAAAGAGGCACACTCCACAAACGAAGGGAAAAAAAAATCCAATTAAATGAAGGCAAGAAATATAGTAAGGAAAGAATGAGTAAGTGGCTTAAAAGAATATTGAATGGATACAGAAAGAAGTTAGAATGAAGTTGAGGAAGAAATAATAATTAAACTAAGTGAGAAAGAGAAAGAGTAGAAAGAAAGAAAGACTAAAAAAATCAGATGGACATTTACAAAGATATGAAAAAAAAAAAAAAAAAATGAGAAAAAATTAAATTATCTCTTTATATCTACCAACTAATGTCTATTTGATGGTGGGTTAAAGCCAGAATCAGTTCTTGATGTATTTATTTCGACAGGTTTAGAGAGGTACAAAGCAAGTTGTTAAAAGGAGAAAATGCCCAGTTGGAAGTGGGTGATGATTTGAAAGATGAAGAATGAGGAACACAACAAAAATAAAAATTAAATGGCGAATCCTAGACACTGAAACAGCAAAGACATTGTTCATTTATTTTCTCCTTATATCATGTTGATTAAGTCCTAACACGTTATCGATCCAAATAGATCCACTCTTTCAAAACATTGAATAGAGAGTGAATGTCCGTTCTCCAACCTGGATTGAGAGAGAAAGATATGTCCATGACACCACCATGACCATTAAAATACATTGCTTCAGGCGGTGAATATCAGTTCGTATGGATTTCTTTAACATCACAATATGTTTTTTTTTGGGTGAAAGAAGAAAAACTTCATCTTATTGAGGAAAATGAAGGGGGGAGATATTTAAATAAATACTACACATAGTTTCATTTACTATAAACTAAATTCGTGCAACAGTGACACAGTTTGTTAGTTTTAGCCTAAAGATGTTTCCCTAAAGGTAAAGTGCACTGGAATAGTATAAGATGCTTTCCAAAAGCTAAACAAAGTATTAAGAAACAAGAAAATTTTGCTTGAAACAAAGAAAAGAGTGTTGAACTGCTATGTTTCTATATGGCAGTGAATGCTGGACAATTTCATCACAGATGAAGAGGATACTTGACGAATCAGAAATATAATTCTACAAAGGAAAATCGAGAATACCATGGACAGAGCATGTAAGCAAATTGGAAGTTTTAAGGAAAATGGAAGCAAAATGACTGTAATAATTACAATCAGAAAGAGAAGAGTTGAAATTTCTAGGACACACAAGGAGGAAGAAAGCCTTGGAGAATTTCATATTCGCAATAAATAGTGAGAGAGATAGACATTGAGTAACCTACATAATGAGATTGTGCAAATGGATGACAGACTAGAGACTGGGAGAGACAGTAATGAGTCAAACGTAGAGGTACAAAGGATAGGAAGTTGTGGAGAGCTATGATAACCCAAGCCCTGAAGTGACACGGCACATAAGAATGTTCTGATGCTAAATGATATTTGTAAATTTAATGTATCATGTTGTGAGGTGAAATCAACTGAGTGAATAGTTATTGATTTACTAATTTAATTTAGTGGTTTGTTTGGGTGGAAGTATGGGGTACCCAATTGTTGAGATGTTGAGTGTTTCCGTGTGAGTGTATTGAAATAACGACAAACACATACGTAGGGAAAAATACTGGTATATTCGAAGAGGTATTTACAACAGAGAGATTAGTAGTCAAACGAACGCAGGTTAGTCAGTCACAATAAGAAAGAATATAAAGTCCAACTGTATCTTTCGGTAGAGAGACGGAAGTCTGATGGTCACCTGATCTCTCCCAGAACTCTATAGAACTGTCCTATTAGTAGTAGAGAGATCAGTTCATTCTGATGAGAAGGTGGGTGCGCCCCAACACCGATGGGGATCAAACTCCTGAAACGGTAGTAATGGTCAACTTGGTTAGCTCAACAAACATTGACAAGTGGTAGTGCACATTTTTTTGATTCAATTCACCCTGAGCAACGCAATAATGCTACTAAGATGCAAGTGGCTACTAGTAATGAAAGACACTGAAAAGAATTTTAGGAGGAACTGGAAACCCAATCCTAAGCAGGATACAAGGTGTAAATCTCTAAGACCAGAGATGAGTGTGAACCAGACAATAGGCGGCCATATCTTCTCCTATTGAGAAAAAAATTTTCAGCATTTAGATGGAGATGTTAGAAGTATAAAGTTTATGTAAACTTCAGAAGGAACGAGAAATTTAATCCTAAACAGGAAACAAAGCCTAAACTTCTTCTTTTCAAAAGACTGGGGAGGAGTGTGAACCGGACGATAGACAAACCTATCTACACCTATTGATAATAAATAAATAACATAGTTTTAGAATTATGCTGGAATGTCAAAAAATCAGTCTCTGTCATAAAATAAAGATTTCTTATTTATTATTTGGTATCTCTGTCTGTATTTACACTATTTACATTCAGACTGTTGTCCTTTTGTTGTTGTCACAAAGTTTCAGCCACTGTGCCCTCCAAGTTTCATCTGGGTAACTTAGAAGGAATTCCAAAGTGAACTCTTACTTTAATCTACAGGGTAGACTGTTCTTGTTCTATTGCTTATGTCTAGGGATATCTTGCCACATTATAATATTTATTATTATATTATTATAATATTATATTATATAATATTATTATTATAATATTTAGTACTGCTTAGTTGTTGCTTGCCCTATATATATATATATATATATATATATATATATATTTATAAATAAAACTGAGCACAATAGAATTCACACACAAAATAGAAGAAAACAATATTTTACCTTAGACATCATGTTGCATCAAGCTGACAACAGCCAAGAACATAGTGCTCACTGAAAATGAACTAACAAACATGTTTTAATAAACTTCTATTACCATCAGAACAACAAAATAAAATCCGGAATGATCATCGGATTCTACTTAAGAGCAATCAGAATTTGCAGCCCTCAATATTTACATGAAGAGGAGATATATATTGAAAATATGTTCAAGACCTTTAATACCCTATTTCGTTTTCAAAAGTCTCATAAAATAATCCAAAATAGAAGAGCTGTCCCTCCTGATAAAACCAATGATTCAAAAAAATATATTATTCTTCCCACTAACTCTATCTTAGTTGTAACTGGAAAGAATTTATTTAAACTCAACATAAAATATGTTACAGCTACATCTAAAACAATCAAAGATTTAATCAATAAAATGACAAAACAACCAGCCAAAACTTGAAGGAGGAATTTATTCTATCAAATGCAGGAATTGCCAGAACGAATACATTGGAGAAACCTCAGGAAGTTTAAACAAGAGACTATATGAACACAAAAGGGACACTTTGAATAACAACACACAAAATGCATTGGTTGTTCAGTTTTGACATAGGAAATGCTACTTTGATTAAAAGAGAAAATAATCTACTGAGATGAAAATGTCTGGAAAGTGCCTTGATTGCTAGTTCAGGCACAATAAATTTATGTTCAGGCTCATACAATATATCACCATTTTCGGTAGATTTTATATTGTCACAGTGTGGGATAGTCATGGTCAAAAGTGATAGAGAAAAAAGAAAAAGAATACAGATGAATTTGGCTAAACTGAGAAAACAAAAAAATTCTTTCAAAAGATTTTGAAACTACCTGCATCTTTCATTTCGTGTGCATGTGTAGACGTGGCAACAGCAACAAAGCCAGTCCAATGAAATCTTAATGGATGAAACGTATCATAAAAACTTTTCCAGTTCATCATATTTTTCTAAATACTGTTGATATATAAAATTATACAAAATTATATATCATTCATATATATATATATAATGTCACGTACAGTGTAATCATTCTCTATTTGTTCTCAATTTACCTGAATATATATATATATATATATATACACACACACACACACATATATATATATATATATATATATATATATATATATATATATATATATATATGTACACACACACACACAAACACACACATATATATATATATATAAATAAAATAGACAATAAAATTCAAAAGAACCTCATATAGAGAATAAGCTTATTCCTTTGGATTATATATCAATGGATTTATTATCTTCCCTATATATATATATACACACACACACACACACACACACACATATATATATATATATATATATATATATATATATATGTGTGTGTGTATGTGTACATATATAATTATTTATTTAAAAATATGATTCCAACGCACTACATAAGAGTTCTCATGTTTCAAAACAAGAGCTGAAAACTTCAATATAATTATTTGAATTAAATTGAATTAAAGTACTAAGCTCTGTTCCATCTTCAAGCAAAAATTTTTTGGAAACTTATGTAGCATGTTGGAATCATATTTTTAAATAAATAATTATATTTATGCTCTACTTTTGTATCGAGCACTATTTTTAAAAAATAATAACAAAAATACTAAAGAACTTTGGATTATTTACCTAACGAGTTCTTTCCTATTTTCTATATATTTTTCACATATTTATATATATATATATATATCTATATACATACACACACACACACATATATATATATATATATTTACATATATTACATATATATATTTATATATATATATATTATATATATATATATATGTTTTTGTGGCTTTTTTGTTATTCTTTCATTTGAGTGTTTTCATAGTTATTAAATTTTGAATTTTATACTTCCTTTTTGATAAAAAAGTTTTAACTAGGAAAGTTGTGCTGAATTGGTCAGTTGCGGAGATGTGAAAGTAAAGTTGATGATTCCACGGATGCGGAAGTCTTATTGAACACACACACATACACACACTTACTTAGTGGGTATCTATATGCTGGGGAAGTTGAAATTAATATCAGCTCAAGTCCTAAAGTGCAAACCACCCCAGGCAGTACCTCTCCTTCAGCAGGGAACTGGGGTCATTACCTGGCACCTGAGTTTCCCCCAATGTAGCAAGTCTTGAGAATATGTTTCCCATTTGTTACCACCAAGAAATCATTTTGAGTAAATTATTTTTTGGTCATGGAGAAGTCTGTTGCAACTAAAATCTTAATGAATTATTTTCTTTGAAGAAATGCTATAAAAACTTTAGTCTTTAAATTTATTTCACACTAAGATTTTTTGTTTTTTCTTTGCAAGTAACATTTTCCATGGCCTACTGCCGATCACATAGCAACTGAAAGTTGTTTTTCTTGTGCACACAAGAAAAAGAAAATAAGCTTAATGACTTCAACATACAAATCAATTGATATGCAAATAAGAAGATATCTCATGAGAAATGGAATATGAATGTATTGAAATAGTTTTTTAGTCTTTGACCTTGTATATATGCTTAACACATTTTCAAGTTTCCCATATAAAAACTGGATGGAACTACTAAATTAAATTAAATATTGAAAAATGCAACTTAAACCATCTTTTAATTATTCCAATAACACTATTTCTCAACTGACATGAAGTGGAAAGAATGTATTGAATCCATAGCTAGGTCAGTTGCTAAGAAAGTTCTTTCACTGTGTTATGCTAGACAATTTTGCTCTCCAGAATCTATCTTGCATAAGTCTACCATTTGCTTAGAATATTGCTGCCACATATGAGCTGGTGATCCTGCTACTTACCTAGAGCTCCTTGGTAAAATCCAAAGAATTAGTAATATTATTGGCCCTGTTCTGGCATCTCAGCTTCAGTCACTTTCCCACTGTTGTAAGGTTGCCTCACTGTGCCTTTTTTATAAATGCTTTCATGGTAATTGTTCAGATGAGCTCTTCACTATAGTGCCTAGTCTCTTTGAATTTAAGTACTGTACTCGACTGGCAATGGGGTCTCATCAATTGTTGAGTAAGCTAGATATAACTGTAAATTCTATGCTAACAGTTTCTTTTCTCACACTTCTTGCTTGTGAAATTCTCTTCTGGCTCCATGCTTTCCAGTCAACTTTAATCTGTAAAAATCTAAATCCAATATCAATCACTATCTACTGTCCTCCTGATTAATCTTCTTTTGTTCTTGCTCTATAGCAATGTTTCTGTTTTTAACTCTTCTACACCCACTAACACCTTGTGTCTCAGTGACTTTACTGCCTTGCTTCAGGAAATATCAATAAAAGAAAACCTTAGGCAAATGAAGAAGCAAACAGAGGGAAAATGTGCTAACAGCATCAGTGATTGGACTTCAAGATGATTTTGTTTTAATCATTTCACCTCAAGCAAGGTGATAATGCCACTAAGATGCAAAGAATTACTGGGAGCAAAAGAGAATGAGAAAAACTTCAGTGAAGAGAAAAGGCAATAAAAGAACAGGTTTCAGGAAGACAGAAGATGGCAATTGATGGTGCATTTAAATTTTTAAAGATTGTAGGTGGCAGGGAAGCAAGAAATTGGAAGAGAGTTCCACTGGTGAGAAGTGCGAGAAAAGAAACTATTAGAATTTCAGTAAAATGATGAGACCTTGTAGCAGATATAGTTGTACACTTAAATTCAAGGTGTCAAGTAGGAAAACTTATAATAATTTTCATGAAAATACTTATAGAAGTCATGGCTCGGTGGTGATAAAGTGACCAAAGTCAAGATTCCAGGTCAGGACTGATAACATTATAGACCATTTCTTTGAATTTTGTCAAGAATATCCATATATATATAGTCAGAACATCAGGCCAGATATGGCAGAAATATTCAATGTACTGATAAATGGTAGATTTATAAATGTGCAAGATGGATTCTGACAGGAAAAATTATCTGTAATGACACAGTGAACCAACCTTCTTAGCAGCAGACCCAGTAATTGATTAAATATAATCACTCTGTTTCATGTCAGCAGAAAATATGAGACCAAGATGGGGCAAAGAGTTGATCTCCTGGATGTTAGCATCAGCCATACTAATGGAGGGGGAAAATGGCTCTCTAAAAATATTGACACAACCAAAACATAAGGAGTGAACTGGTCAGGTACTTCACTGTGCAGTGACCTTGTGACCTCACTTAGTGATAGAGGGGATGATAGTATGTTCCCTATTGTCAATATTTATTAAAATATTCCTGTCTATATTTCTGAGATGAGGTATTGTAATTATTTACATTATTTACATTGCTCGGACTGTTGTTTCATCTTTATTGCCATGGAACTAGAACACTATATTCTGGTGGTTGAAATAAAGGGTTCAGTTCAAAATTCCAATATAACTGAAGAAGGCCAGAGTGTACAATGACTGAAATGTCATGAATATGGCAATAAAGATGAGGATAACAGTCTGAAAAATATAAATAACGTAAATAAAATAATCCTTATTTCATAACTAATAATTAAACACTTATTTTGTTAAGATATATTAAATAAATTAAAATATTACTTATTAAGTATTACCTATTTTAAATTAAAACATTATATATATTTCCTGTTTGGTGTTTTTTCTACTTAATAAGCCCAAGTTAAGACTTTTCTTCCATGATGTTTTTTTTTTCTCTACAACCGTCATGGCTGTGGCTTGAAAAATTGAAGGTATGAAAGCAATGATTTTCGTTGATTTTATTGCTGTAAAGCTGACAAAAAATACTATATCAGTGCCTTTTCAAGTTTTAACCAGATAGTTTTTTTAGTAAGATAAAAGAAAATGTTTCTTTCTTCTGTTTCATTAAATGAACAATTTAAAATTGATTTTTTTCAATAATTATTTTATTTTTATCCATTATTTTCCTTCATGCTATACATTTTGTATACATTTCTATTTTTGATTGGGAAAGTTCATCTGTCTTTTTATACTTTATTTCCACCATTTATTCATATATTAAATTGTTTTTTTTTTTTCGCCTTCAAAAGCTTGGGAGAAATCATTGTATTTATTTTTCATTTTAATGCACCACTTCTTCAACCATGACTGATTGTCAGCTTTTCAAGCAGAAATTATTTTTCGAATAAGAAATTTGAACAAAGAAATCAGAACAAAATGTTCAAAAACATATTGATACTTAAATAAATACATAAAATGAATATAGCTTCATTAAGAAATACTGAGTTTTCACAAATTGTAATCAATAAATAAATAATGAACACTTTGCAAAATGGCACACATATCCTCAAATTCTTTTTCTGTCTTTTTGTCTCCATCCTGTTGTTTGTTTGTTTGTTTAACTTTGATATTCAATTCATTTTTTCTTTAATTTGT
>OZ010600.1:19864401-19894401 GCA_963932145.1 Acanthosepion lycidas | reverse complement strand
ATATTCATATATGCTCTATCTCTGATATTGAGTACTTTTACCCATAAATATCGTATTGCATAAAATTATATTAGTAACACACACACACACACACACACTTCTTATTATTTACCCATTAACAGAATATTTCAAAAAATAAAAATATTTTACTTTTTATGTGTATTAAAAAGCTCTTTTAAACATATTTTACTGATTTGTTTTTATGGCTTTTCAACCCTTTGCAGGTTATTTAAAGTCAGAAAATATTTTTAGATTGTAAGAATTATTTTTTTTTTAGATAATAATAGTTTAGTCATATAAGTCTTGCTAATTAACCCATAGCTGGGGGGAGAATAAGTGAATTTATACCTTTCCTAATTGTATTTGAACGTAAGTGAATATAATGGACCCATCTGGAATTCGAATTTGGCTCTCTGATTAACAGTTCTGAGGCATTATCTATTACACAACCTGCATATCCAAGCTTACAGCACCTGATATACCCAAGCTGTCACCCATCTAGATACTGATCAGGCTTGATATTGCTTAAGTTTGGGGATTGTATGGGAACCAATGTTTCAACATGATATGGCTGTAAGCCTTTGGTAACTGTAGTGAAAATGATAAATATTAATAACATTAATTGATATTTATCTGCACACCTATGCTGTTACAGAATGTAACACAAAATGAAGGTTTAATACAGGAAGCTGTTCTAGAATTGTTCAAGACTTCTCATCACTTCCCCTTTTTGGGATGCCTTAGGTGCTGAATAATGACTCCAGGCCTGTTTCAAAGGAGAGGTACTTCTGGGGCGGATGGTCCCCCAGTGTTTAAGTTAATACTAATTTTAAACTATTCTGGTTCATACCAGGAATATTCATTCGCATATCTACATGGCCACATTACGACAGAATGTGAAAAGTTTGGAGTTTAATGTGGGATTTCTGGAAAACTGTTAAAAAATAGCTTATGACCTCTTGGCACTTCCTATTTTAGTGACACTTCAGGCACCGGGTATTAACTCTATCTCACTTCCAATGGTGGGGTACTATCTGGTGGGGATGGGACCTTGGGGCTTGAGCTGATATTAATTTCAAAATACCCTGTCTGGTGACAGGTATGTTTATCCAGCCTCCCCATGAAAGCAAGATGTGACACAAGATTGTTTTAACATATGTATGCATATGAGCCAAGGATAAAAATTATTGTTTTGCCCAGCACCTGCAACCAGTCATGATGGCATTGGTATTACACCAAACCTCTCCCCCTCTTGAACTGCAATGAGGAAGGTGCTGGCACAAAGTTGGAATCCTTGGGGCTGAGCAACTTCTGCCATCTAAAATGAGGAGAAACATTGCTCTACAACATTGGCAATAGACACACCTCAGAAAATCCTCATTGACTATGATTAATTCCTCTTTTTATATATATTTATAACAAGTGGCATTTACAACCTTAATATTGAATTTGCATAATCATTTTAAAAAAACTATGGTATGTAAGCTATATTTCTGTTGATAAAGTTTCATTTTTGTTGTGGTAAACCCTCCTACAGTAGAATGAACTCTTCCTCCTCTCAGAAATACTAACTGTGAGACTTCCTCGGGGAGAGTCATGAGCAGCCAAGACACAGTGTTAACCTACTGTTCGGATGTACACCTCTATCTGCTTATTACTAACACTCTTGCTTGTATATATCTGTTATTTCAATACACTTGTTCAACATACCTTTGTCTTCAGTGTCTTTCTTTCTGGCCCCTAAACAGGGTACAACAATTTTTGAACTCATTCTGTTTAGACAGAATGAATTTATATCTGCCTTGTCAAAAGTTAGAAAACCCCTCAGTGTTCATAATAATAATTTTTTTATGGAATTATCTATATAAGTCAAAATAATGTTTTATTAGATTTTCTTAAGACTGCAGTGAATTATTAAAACAAGTATTAAAAAGAATACTAAGTTTACTAAAATACTATTTTTTGTTTTTTAATCTTTTTACCTAAAGCAACTAATATGCAAGAGGCTATTGAATGTGAGAGAATGAGAAAAAATGCTACTAATGTCAGTCAGCTATATACATATATAGATGTCTATAGATACATGCTTAGGCGATCATGTATCTTTCAATACATGACTGCCATTTCTTTCTGTGGTAGTCCAGATCCTATAGGCATGATACAAAATCACCAACAATAGAACTCTGTCAAAAAAAGAAAATCACTTATATACAACCGTTTTCTCAGATCAATGATTAAAAATGGCTTCAAATGAATGAATCCTTTTTCTAATCTTATAGACTTGTGCTACATAATCCCCCAAAAAATAAAAATTATATCACTCAAAGTCTTCCAACAATTGCAACAACAAAAATGAGTAGCATATATCACTAGAACAGAAAATAATGATATAATCAAGATGTCGACTTTCCATATTACTTTAAACAAAAGGTCAGCAAGGACACTCCCAGAAACATTAGAAAAAGTAATAAGTGGATTTGAGAAGCCTATTTTCTTGAGAAACTGTTTTAAGAGCTGGCTTGGCATCTTGGTTTCAGTAACTTTACCTCTGCTGTAATATAGCATCCCTGTACTTTTCCTATAAACACTTTCATGGTAATTGATCCAATGAGCTGCTTGCTAAAGTGCCTAGGATTTATAAATTTAAACACAGTACTGGATTACCAACAAAGTCTCAGCTATTTACAGTTGGATTGGCTAGATGTTACTGTAAGTTCTATGCTAGCAGTTTCTTCTCTTGCACTTCTTAATTGTGGAACTCTCTTCCAGATGCATGCATTCCAGCCAACTTTGATCTTCAAAAATTTAAATGCAATGTCTGTTGTCATCTACTGTCTTCTCAATTCTTCTTTTATTGTTATCATACCTTAATAATGTCTCTATTTTTTCTTATTCTTTCACACTCAGTAACTCCTTATGTCTTAGTGGCTTTATTGCCTTGCTTGGGAAGAAATGATTAAAAAAAAAAGACTTTATAAATTTCAACCAACAGTAACATAAACTGTTTAGTTAGTGAATACTGAATGTTTTCTGCCTGGATAGAAACGGCTAATATTCTCATTACCATTAGAAGCCCTTGGGGTGTGTAACAATTAAAAATTATTGATAGGATACAGAAAAAATATCAATAAATACAAGTGTGATTTGAGTTAAAATAAACATTGAATGTTATCAGATTAAGAGATCTTTGATTTGGTTTCAAACCACAGTTTGGTTTTTAATTATTAACTTTTAAACTACTACATTACAATTCAAAGAATCTTTTAAGACCAAACCAAAATACTTGAGTGGCAGATCCATACAAAATACGTGGTTGTCAACAAAAGAGACAGCCTGACATGCAAATTACAAATCGGGAATAGTAAAATCAAAGAAGTGCAACAATTTAAATATCTGAGAAGTGTCTTAACAGAGGATGGAAAGTGTGACACTGAAATCAAAAGGCACATAGAAATAGTGAAAGATGCCTTCCAGAGCTAAGCAAAATATTAAGAAACAGGAAAACTTTGTTAGAAACAAAGAAAAGAGTACTGAACTGTTTTGTAATATCAGTCCTCCTATATGACAGTGAATGGTGGACAATCTCCTCACTGATAAAGGCACTTGAAGCAACAGAAATGTGGTTCTACAGAAGGATGTTGAGACTACCTTGGATTGAACATGTGAGCAATGACAAAGTTTTAGAGAAAATGGAAAAAAAAGAAAACTTATGCTTAACATCAGGAATAGATAGTTGAAATTTCTAGGGTACATAATGAGGAAAGAGGGCTTGGAAGAGTTGATACTCACAGGACATACTGAAGGTAAGAGGAATAGAGGAAAACAATGCATAATTTGTCTAACAAGCTTAAATAATGGCAGAACATAGTTTAGGAGAGACGGCAGAAAGTCAAATCTGCAAAGGACAGGAAATTGTGGAGAGCCATGATTGCCAACGTCTTGAAGGGACACGGCGCATAGAAGAAGATTGGTGAAAGATTTAAAACATGCGAGGTAATTGGAATTACCAAACCACAGATAGTTGGATTAGATTGTTACAATCAGTCTACAAAATGGGACCTTAAGGCAGTAATTTATTTTTACCTAAAATTTAAGCATTAAGATAAATTTGATTATTTTTTTTTATTCAGAGTTTTGAAGAATTCTTCTGTAGAATAATTCTTTGCATTTTATCTCTTGTTTTATAAGTGCTTTTAAAAATATCATTTTTATGTTCTTAGTGGATATCAAATTCTATGAGGCAGACACAATTCATTTTAAGAAGTATTGTATAGGTAATCAATATTTGTTTTAAAAAACCAGAAATGTATTTGAGTTTCTTTATATATTTTGGTGCTTATTTTAAATAAATTATTTATATCTGAACAGCAAATGATTCCTGATGCTATTTTATAAGGAATGTTTTTTGTAAAAAGCCAAAGAATAAAATTAAAAAAACAAACTCAAATACAATGCAAGAAAATATGTGAAAAAAAAACAAACTTTTTCTTTATTTAATGTATCACTCTTTTAATTAAAACAAAAAAGAACTTTGTTGAATGAAAAAATTAAGCATACGTTCTTATTTGTAAACCAATTGCTCTCCTCTTAAGACTTGCCTGATGGGTATGGTCCATAAAATATGTTGCTATATATAACTATCCTGGTTATGCATTTCAATTAAAATCAATTAATTAATTAAAATAATTTCGATTCATTTTGGAAAATTATAGTTGGATTTCATTGAAGAGCAATATTTTCTTTTATTTAATAAATGTTAAAAATTAAAAAAATGAAATTGATTTAAACATTTTTAAAGGTTTGTCATTTTATAATTGTTTTCATATAAAACTTTTAAAAAGCTTACATGATATATATATATATATATATATTTGAGGGTGTTGAAAAGTTCTCAACCCACCACAATTCCAAACTTCTGACCAAATGACTAAACATCATTAGTCCAGAATAAGAATAATTTTACAGTCTTTTGGTAGACTTCATTTTAATGTGAAATGTGCTTAGAATTTTGTTTTGGCTAAAACAGGTGCAAGATGATCCACTTTCAGAAAATTTGTATTCATATATATATATATATATATATATATATATATATATATTGTTGTGTGTTTGGGCAGCAATCACTCTTTAATACATGTTTTTTCAAAGCAAACTGACAAGATGCTTTAGTTAAGATTTTATTATATTTTTTTCTGTGCAAAAAAAATTTTTCTTTTCTGGACTTACTGAATGTAGAAATTGTACAAATGTTTCTTGAGTCCAAGCACTATTTTAGGCTTAAAGTCAAACTACATTGAAACACCAGTTCCTGTATGTTCACCAAATTTAAGCAACATTGAACCTGGTCAGTACCTAGATGGGTAAATACTTGAGAATACCAGGTGCTGTAAGCTTAGATGTGTGGGTGGTGTAATGGATAATGGCTCGGAATTTTTAATTTGAGAACTGAGTTCAAATTCCTGTTGAGCTCATTATATTCACTTACATGCACATACCCTTGAGAAAGGTATGCAGCCACCTTTTCTCCCCTCAAATATGGGTTAATTAATACGAACCAAAACCATTATAATCTTCCAAATAATATTCTTAGTAATAATAGTAAAATTGCATGCAAAATATTTACATTTCGGCATTAAATAACTCATAGAGGTGTTGATATCCCACTAAGCAAAAACAACCATTAGACACTTACAAAGATTTTAGTTATACAACTAAAACAAATGATGTGTGTTTTTGTAGAGAGTCTAAAAGTTGCTGAAAAGTAGACATACCCTTAATTCCTGAATACAGCCAGTACGTTGTGGCCTTGTTCATAATTGATTTAATTAAGAGTGTTTTGGGTTTTTTTTTATAAGCGCTTCATTTATTTTCTAACTTCTTTACAGATGGAGATGGATATCGCATTTGACTTCTCAACAAGTATGTGACATATTAGGGCTAGTACAATTCCATGATGTTTTAAATGTGTTCGTATAGTTTCCTGGTAATAGTTTGAAGCATGAAACTGACAATTACCATGTAGTGTTGATTCCTATGTCCATATTGTCTGTATTTCAGTAGCAAATAGTATTTGCATATGTATAAATAAATAAAAATGACCTTTGATTCATTTAAATTAGCATAGTAGATTGTACAGGTACATGTGCAGCTAGTGTAATGGATATTGTCATTGAATGTGGAATCAGCTGAATTCAAATTCTGGTCTAGTCAATTGCATTCACTTTCACACAAATGCCATTGGGGAAAGCCATGACTCCAGCTATGGGTTGAATAGCAAAGTAGACTGGTTCCTCTAGCCTTGGGCATCCTCGGTATGACAATAAACTACATCCACATCCTGAGTATAATGATAAACTACATCTGCATCCTGGGTAAGACGATAAACTATGTCCAACAGCAAGGCCTTCGATAATACATTTTTGAAAAAATAATGTTGCCAGCTTTATGTTTTTGAAAAAATAATATTATCAACTATACATTTTTGAAAGAATAGTGTTTGCTGGCTATACGTTCTTGAAAAATAATATTACCAGCTATACATTTTTGAGGAAAAAAATACTAACAGAAATAGATTTTTGACAAAACAAAAATATTACCAGGAAAAAAAAAAAGTTGTCATCATTAAATGACTCATTGAGGTTGATAATCCGTAAAACAAAACAAACCAAACCAATCTAGCCTTGGGTGACAATCAATCTTGGAGAAGGACAATTCTGAATCCAAAACCATGGAGAAGGCATCAAGAAGACCCAGTCTGTTACATTCACTTTTTTGCAAAGGCCATTGGGAAAGACATGAATCCATCCCTTCTCCTATCAGCTATGGGTTAAATAGCAATCTTGACTAAACTCTTTAGATTTGGGTGAGCATTACTCTTAGAGAAGAAAATCTCTGTATTCCAGACTGTGGAGAAGGCATTGGGAAACTACTTCAGTAACTTTCCACAGAATGCAAGACAATTTACAGATAATCGAGAAAAACCAGTGAAGAATTGAGATTGCTGACACCCTGAAGGGACATAGCATTGTGTTTTTTTTTTCTTAAAGAGTGTACACATCTGATTTGTTTTCCTAATAAATGATATGTTAGAAACAGAGAATGACAACAGATTAAAAAAAATAAAATGATCAAATAACAATTGCAAAAACACACAAGCAAATTGTTTACTCCTGAAATAAATATTTTTACTGCATTTGATTTGTTGTATAAAACATTTCTAGACTAGAATTGATTTCTAAATTTTTATCAGTTTTTAGGTAAGTTGCATTTAAATTCAATAAGTCAGCTCTATGCACAAGTTAACCCTTCTATACTGTAAATATCTATAAGTCACCTTATGAAACTTCATGTAGGGACAAGATAAGTAAACATTTAAAATATATATATATATATATATATATATATATATGGGGGGCAACTCGGGCGTGGTGTAATGGTTAGCTAGCTTGTCTCACTAGAACATATTACAACTGAGTAGTGAGTTCAATCCTCACTGGGTGGTCCATACTTCCGGCCTTGTGCCACATCAAAGCAGCGCTTAGAAAATCACTATGTGTGTGCATGTATATATGTGTGTGTGTATGTATATATGTGTGTGTGTATGTATATATATATTTGGGTTAAATTATATTGCTTGTTTTTTATTTTTATTTTTTGTTTCTTATTTTATTTATTTATTTTTTTTAATCGGTGTTTTTATTAACGTAGTAAAAATTTGTTTATATCACTTATTTAATAGTTTTGTTTGGGTCTGAGAATTTAATTAAAGCTATTTGTTTGGTTTTGAGGTTGATTGTTGTAGTTTATTCTAACTATTATTTTGGCGGGAACAGTTTTTAATTTGTGTTTATTTGGGTTGATTATCTTTATTTTTTTTTTTCTAATGGTAACTTTATCGGGATTGGTTTGTTTATTTAAACCCAAATAAACACAAATAACCGCCATAATAGACTACCCACAATGCACCACTGACCCGTATATATATATAAATAGCCAGAAAAATAACAGCACACATGGCCTGACGATTGCATATAGCATGAAACAGACTGTCGCCTCTAAGTGTTGACTTCTATGTTCACTTTTATATTTACACACGCTCTATCTCTGATATTGAGCATTTTATTCCATAAATATAGCACACCTTAAGACTATATTTCTTCATATATATATATATATATATATATATATATATAAATTGACATTAAAGTCAACACCCAGTGGCAACAGTCTCTTACATGCTAAATGCAAATGTCAATCCATTTGCATTGTGTTTTTGCTTGACAATAAGAACAGGATCCAAGGGGACAGAAGATGACAACCGACATTGGATTCCAATTTTTGAAGATTTTATTTGATATGAAAGCCAGATGTCAGAAGAAAGTTCTTCATGTGAAAAGTATGAGAGAATATTAGAATAGTAGTCATGGTCATATTTAATGATTTCAACAATAAAATGATGGGACCTAGCTGCCAGTTGAGTATTATACTTCATGAAGTTAAGATACCAAAGAGGAAAGCTCATCAGAACAATTACTATGAAAATACTTAGAGAAAAGGCAGAGTATCTATGTTACACTGGTGGGAAAGTGATTGAAGCTGAGGTGCCAGGCTGGGACTTATAATATTGCAAATTATTTTGGAGATTTTGTCCAGAATCCCTAGATACTTTTGATACAACATAAGATATAATATTAATAATATAGTCAAACCATAGAGGGTCTTTTTGGGCTCTTCAGCCTGGTGTAATGGTTAACAAGCTTGTCTTGCTCAATCCTTTACAACTGGATAGTGAGTTTGTTCCACACTAGGTGTCACATACATTTTGGCCTTGTGTCACATGTAAGCAATGCTTAGAAAATCACTGTATTTGTTGCATATAATAATCTTTTTTGTTATCATGAGGTGACATAGAGATTTAGTGATCTACCAACATATACAGACACAATTATTAAACTGACCCTTAGTCTAAAGCCTGAAAACTTACTCCCATATACTGATTCACTGCTGTGACCACAAAGCTAAGCACTCAAGTTGTCTAATTACGTTCGATTCTCATTTTGAAAATTCATGTTGGATTCATATTTAAACCTGTCTTTTATTGTTTATATGGTTAAATCTTTTGGATTTAGTTTCATTCAAATGAAAGCAAGAAAAACAGAAGAAAAAAAAAAATGCCACTCCTGTCAAGAGCTATTGACTGTCATGTCCACTGTCATATTTCTGATATTTTGTGTCCACTTCTTCCTGTTTCTACATGAAGCTTTCCTTATTAGAGCAATCAATGCCTTTGTTGATCACTGAGGGGGAATTTCTTGGCTGAGTCGGGTTCCTGCGTGTTCCCACAGAGCAAAACGAGCCATATTTAGCCTCTGGCATTATCCTCCCAACCTCACCCACAACTTCTTGAATGTTGACATTGGCCTTACCTCAGTTGTCCTCTTCAAGGACCTTTCTTTTATTTTTTCTCACTGGCAGATAAACATACACACTCTTACACAACTACACACATGTGCAAAACACTAAAAAGTATTTCCGCCTTGGCTCAGCAGGTAAAGTCTCAAATGTATTGTTTTTTTTTCTTTAACTGGTTTAAGCTCTGCCCAACGGCTACTGTTCGGTTCCACAGACCTGACAGGAGGCTCCACATGAGCTGGTCACTTAAAAAAATATTTATGCTTATAAAACATCAAAATATTTTCTTTTCTGCCTTGTCTCATCTCTCTCTCTCTCTCTTTATTAAACTCATTTTTTTTTTCAATCTTTCTCGTCTCTTTCTCTTTCGTTTATGAATTCCACTCTTTCTCTTTATATGAAATCATTTAATCCTTATTTCTGATTTTTTTATGATGAGGAAATGATAAATTTGTCTCTTAACCCAATTTATAAGGAATTAATCATTTTTTTCTTGATGACAGATTCATTTGAGTGTTATTCTTAAAGATTTTTTCTCATCAAAATAAGCTTTTGCTCTGAAATATTTTTTTTTAATCATTTCACCCTGAACATGGTGATAATGCCACTAAGACACAGGGTGTTACCAGGAGTGAGAGAGAACGAGAAGACTTTAGTGAGGACTAAAGGACAATAAAAGAACAGGTTTTTAGGAATACAGAAGATGGTGTTTGATATTGGATTTTAATTTTTTAAGAACTGGGGTGGCAGGAAAACAAGAAACTAGAAGAGTTCGACACACAAGAAGTGAAAGAAAAGAAGCTAGTAGAATAAAGCTTATTTCATCAGTAAAATGATGAGACCTAATTGCCAATCTAGTAGTATTCTTAAACTCATACATCTCTTTCTAAAATCCTAGAGCATCCATTGATTTATTTGATCAGCTTTGGATATGGGACCAAAGACTGTATGAATCTCTGGAGAAAATGTAATTTTATATGAGTTAGTATAAAGCTTCATTTAGAATCAGAACCTGAGAAAGTCAATTGCAATGGTTCTCAACCTTTTTTTTATCCATGAACCACTTTTACTCTTAAATTTTTTTGGTGGACTCCACATAACCATTTGATGAAAAAAAAAAGAAAGTCTATTTTATTTTTTCTAATAGATAAGGTTAGGAATTGTATTATAGAAATAGTAAATGTATATGCTTTATTTTAAAGTAAAACTAATTTAATAGGGTCACTAACTTACATCATCTCATTTTCTGCTAGTTTTAGAGTTATTTTTCTATTTTTAATATTTTAATATGGCGTAGATCACTGCAGAAATTCCAATTCTCAGTTATATCAACTGTTCCGAAATGAAATTGCTATATGGACCAGGATCCCCCAATTTACCCCCCTCCTCCCCCAGTAATGTTACATGGATCCTGGTTGAGAACACTGGTCTATTGGATTTCAAGTTCATTCCAAACTGCAAGTGGAACTCATTTATATGATCCATTGCTAAAGATCCTGGAAAAAATAGTTTGTTCCTTTGTTCCAACATGTGGCAGCAGTATTCAAAGCATCGACGAAAGGTAGACTTATCAATATGTAAGATAGATTCTGGAGAGAAAAATTGTTTAGCAAGACACAGTTTAACCAATTTTCTTAGCAGCAGAGTTGAATCCCTTTAATTTCTTTGGTACACAAAATGTAAAACAGATTTTTCCCAAGAACTGCTATTTTGTGGAACAGACCCTTTCTTGGATGCTTCCTTGAATACTACAATTTTAACCTCTGCAAGTCAAGTGTTAGCTGTTATTCATACTTATAATCTTCCCTTCTTACATCCCTTTTTCATTCATATCATAAACCTCATTCATCATAGCCATTTTAACAATAACCCTCTACATATAGCTCTTGAGATTTGTATTAGTATAAAAAAAATCTAGAAGATTTACTACTTTCAAATTTTATTTATTACTAAATGATCATTGTCCTGGGTATAATGATAAACTACATCTGGCAGCTAGACCTCTGATCTGAAGGTTTTCAGGAGCATGGAACCACCTCTTAATTGCTGTTGCTTCCCAGGTTCACCCTGACCTGGGGTGATAGCACCTGTTAGGGTCCCAGATATGGGTAAATAGATAACCCACAAACTGGGGTCAAAACACTATGAAAGTATAAAAATAGATTTTTATAGTAAAAATATCGGCAATATATTTTTGAAAAAAAAATATTACCAGCAACACATTTGACTCTCGACAAAAACCCTCTTTACAAAAATACATCTATGAAATTTGATTTACAAACTGATTTCTTACAAAGAATATATATTTTATTCATATGGACCTACCCTAAAATTTTGTTGGCATTAAATAAACCACTGAGTTTAATATGTTGTAAAATGAAATAAATACAAACCCAAATGATCATTATATAAGATCTTTTGTATTCATCAATCTTTCCAGAATGTGAAATATATGACTAAGAACACTGGTGTCTTAGTCCTTTGTAAATGGCCTGGTCAGATCTGGCTGGTCAAATATGTATATTCAGAACCAGATCAAATAATAATACCAATAGGACATAGAAGACTACATGTTATTGAACTACCCTGAAAAAACATGGCTACTTCGATGTACCTGCAATTTGCTTCAAAATGAGAGATTTATTTTGTTATTTTTCATCAATAGATAATTGGATTTCAATACCATCACAACCAGGTATTGACATGAATTCCCAGGAAACTTTGCAGGTCATTTTTGACTTTATCTACTAGTTGGTGAAATAGTTGTGATGATGACTTAGACTTTGGTAATACTAGTATGTAGTGTTGATAGCAGTAGATGCTGCTATTTAGCAGAATACTTGCTCATTTCCAATGTGGAAAAAGGCCTTTTTAATATCGGTATCCTCCACCTACATGGAACCAGAGTTGAAAAATGGTCCAGTAGAATTTTCAGAAATTAATATTTAACATAATTAACTCATTCCAATTATGGCATAAGACCTTTTTAATAATTTGGGTCCCCACTTGGGACCAAAGTTAAAAAATATCCAATATATATTTAGAATATATTCACAGTATATTCTGCATTTCTCACTAATTGCATTCAGTTTCACAATCAAAACTCATGAATAAAAATACTTTTACAATTACAGCTTGTGCATAATTCTACCAGAATATCTATCATATAGAAAAGTTTTCTTTGATTTGCCTTAATGAAGCCCAACAGAGGAAAAAATGCTTTGGCTAATATAAGTTTTCCTTTTGTCTTTATTCATATTGTACTTTTACAGATACATTTTTAGTTATATCTGAAATTTTACACAGAAGTTTACTTGTTCAGATAAATAAACTGAATTAAAAATTGAGTTGCCTTCAAATTGGTAAAATGTGTAAGCAAATTCTGTTTGGAAAGGGTTAAAAATATCAATTAGAAATTGAAATGTCTGTAGCCTAATATATTTATTAACCAAATTTGGTATTATCTCATGAACTAGTATCCTCACCTTGATTGTTTTATTACAATTTATAACCTGAAAGTCTCTTTGACCTTCCACAAGTCTAGGCTGCATTTCACAATCCTCAACTGTTCAGAACATTATTTTTTATTTCTCATGCTTTTTCAACTCATTCATTCAAATAGTTAAGTCTCCTATTTGTGTGAAGGAAATCTTGAATTGGACTTAAAGGAAAAAATGATGACATAAAATAAGACAATCCTTTTCTTTTTGTCTTTTTTTAAAAATATCGTTCTGGTTAATCCTGGTTCTCATTTCATACTTCTATAATTTCTGTAGTCCTTTTTAATATTATCATCTCTTCTGCTTCTTTCATCTCTCAAACTTCCTATTATTTTGACTTCAGTTTAAAATGATATTGGAACAAATAAATCATGCAATTGTGAAAATAATTCATCTCAAAACTTCAGGCAATACTAATTTGGTATATTAGGTTTTTGGACCTTCCTTCCTTCCTCATTATGTGTCCAAGAAATTTCAGTTATCTTGTACCAATTTTGAGTATAAGTGTTCTTTTTCTTTCCATTTTCCTTAAAACTTCTTTTTTGCTTACTCACTCTATCCATGGATTTCTTAATATTTTTTTTGTATAACCACATTTCCATTGCTTTCAGTGTTCTTTTCATCTGTGAAGAGATTGTCCAGTATTCACTGCCATACAAGAGGATTGATATTGCGTAACAGTTCAGAACTCTTTTTCTAACAAAATTTTCTCACAAATTTCCTGTTTCTTAGTACTTAGATTTTTAAATGCATCTTTTGTTAATCTAATGTATGTTTGGATCTCGGTGTTGTACTTTCCATGCTCTGTTAAAAGAATTCCCAGATATTTAAACTTCAGTACTTGTTTGATGTTGACATTTTCCAATTCAGGGTTCGCATCTTGAGATTTTTTCTTTTGCTTACAACCATATTCTCATCAAGGCTTTAATATGTTCAGTGTTACTTCTGGCCATGTAATAATTTGGAACCCTATGAGCCACTGAGAAAGATAGTGAAACAGGGAAATATTCATTTAGAAGGAAAAAATAATTATTTCAGAAACAGTTATTTTAATTGTACAGAAGCCTCTTTATGGAATTTTGAGAAGAGTCACTTTTAAGAAAGGGTTTCTTTGTTTCTTTCCACACTAAACAAAAAAGATATTTTATGTAGGATAATGGTTAGTGATGCTAGTCTGAATGGCCATTACTAATGAGTAGTGACTTTGATCCTCACTGGGTGCTCCATACGAAATTCAACATTAAGGAACCCAACAAGGGTTGATGGGTTTATAAAGTTAACTAATCAACAGTCAACATGATGTAATGATGAACAAAGCTAGGCTGGTCGAATATCACTATTGAAAAGTGAATATGATCTGCACTGTGTGCACGATGCAAAAAATCAGCATAAAATAACCCAACAAGCATTAATGTCATAAAATCAGCCAACCAACAATGGTTAATGAAGCCATTTGACTGATTAGTGAGTTTGATCCTCACTGGGTGCTCCATACAAAACTCAACATTAAATAACTCAACATGATGTAAGATCAATCAACCAACTTAACTAACCAAACGTGCTAATACCCTTGGGAAAGGTGTGAATCCTCTTCTTCTCCCTCCAGCTATGAGTAAATAGCTCGGTTCTATAGCCTTGGATGGCAACTGGTCTAGGAGAAGGAAAACTCTGAATTCAAACCTGCGGAGTGTTGTTTAGGGACCTTGTGGCATGTAGTGCACCAGGTCTCTGTAATCGGCCCTTCAAAAACTGTGGATGGTCCTGCACGAAACCTTCACCACTATAATCAAATCTCATGTGCTATACATGTGGGTTGGGGACCACTTGTGAATTCCAAATTCCCATGAAACTCCAATATTGGAGCCGGATCAACCCACCCCAGGTGAATGCCGTTACAGGTACAGGTAGGTGCTAACTAACCAAACACTTGGTAAAGGTAATTTGTAGGGGGCTGTATTGAAGGCATAACTAAAAGACAATGACTACTTTTCAGTGTAATAATCACTCTATGGTGTTATAACTATTCATCCTATGTTATTTCAAAGATGAGAAATAGAAGGATCAACTACAGAGGCACCAATTCTATAGCTGTAGTGAAGAAGCCCTCAAACGAAAAAATTCATATAACAAAAAACAATTTAATAAAAAAAACATTAATCATTTAATAAAATATCTTCATATTTCATCACTTTCTGTAAACCTTTATATAAACAATGTATATTGGAGTTTTGTGAGAAAGGCTTCAAAACTTCTGTGTTATGTGATATACAGGATGCGTTGGGTAAATTGTCCCTATTTTAATTTTGTGCATGCACATTGTTTTTGAGTTTGTCGACTGCACAGTATAGTAGGGTCAGTTGGGTACTGTCTGTGAGAAAAAAGAGGACTATGACACAACTCACTCTACCAGAAATCTGAAAACTGCATGTTGTACTGCTTGGGATTCGTGCAGAAAGCGCCAATACAAATATTTCAGAGTGTTTGTGTGTCAATCTGGGGATAGTGCAGAGTATTCAGAAAGAGTTGAATGAGTCTAATGGTGATTACAAAGTACAGCAGCTTGGAAAACTCCCTCTGATCATTCTGATATGAAAAGAACTCCTTAATTTGTTGGTGAGGGCATCAGATTCAACATGGAAGTCTACATCAAGTGCCTTGAGGAGGTAATGTTGCTCTGGGTCAAGAGGGTGGCTGCTGGAAGAACCTATGTCTGGCAACAGGACTCTGCACCATGTCACACAAACAGGAGAACTCAGTCATGGCTGTCAAACAATTTTCGCAAACACATCACCACTTACATCTGGCCACCTTGATTACTATGTGTAGGGTGCAGATGAGTGAGAGACCAACAAAACTCTTTGTAACCCCAAAGATGAACTGAAGGCAAGGATTATGGCAGCATTCCCCAACTTAAACAAGGAGACCACCCAGAAGCATTTCAGGAGATTTCAATGTCGTCTGAAGACTGTGGTTGAAGCCAATGGATATTTTATTAAATAAATTTACTCTTTAGTATTTCAAGATATTTTTGTGTAATTTTAGTATTGTTGTAACCTAGGGAAGGTTACTGAATAGAATAATCAAACGAAGGTTAGTAATGAATGATAATACTTAGGACAAGAACAACACATATAAGATTTGCCAGCGGCACATAGAAGAAGTAGTCAACTGTTAGAAATGAGTCAAGTATATTCCACAATGATTCTCCAACTGAAGATCAACACACAGTATTTACTACTGTATTTATATGAATGGGGGCATACCCATTATCATCTGTAGGTATGCTACAAATATATAAATATCTGTTAAAATGAGATTTCAGTGTTATTTTCATTTTAGCATAGTTTAGATGACAATTTATCCATTGCACCCTGTGTATATGTGTCAAATGAAACTCTTGGTTTTCCCTTTTTCCAAAATCTGCATTGTCAGAACCCCAGCTCATCAGGTGTAACGATTGAAAGTGGGGCATTCAAAAAGTGAAACCAAAATTTAGAAAACTCCATGAACTCTGATTTTCTGAGACATTCTGATAATAGACGCCTTTGAATATCAGTTGAAATAATTTTTTGCTTAAGATTTTTTTTGATCTATCTTATGAAGGTTTAAAAATGGTTTTAAAAATATATATAAATGTATACAAAAAATATAAAACAAAGGCGTGCAAGAGAAAGGATAAGTAAATAGAAAAATCTATCATGTTATCAGTCATGACCTGGCATCTTGGCTTCAGTCACTTTCTCACCATCATAACATAGCTTCCCTGTGACTTTTCTATCAATATTTTCATGGTAATTTGTTCTCATAAGCTTTTCTCTTTAACATCTTGACAATTTTAAGCACAGTATTTCTATGGTGACAAAGAAAAGAGTACTGAGCTGCTACATGACATCAGTCCTCCTATACGGCAGCGAATGTTGAACAGCACCCTCAAGGATGAAGAAGAGACTCAAGGTGGCGGAGATGTCGTTCTACAGAATGATGCTGAGGATATCATGGACTGAGCATGTGAGCAACGATGAGTTCTTTGAGAGGATGCAAACAAGGAGGAAGCTTATGCTTAACATAGAGGCAGATAAAATTTCCGAGACATGTGATGAGAAAGGAGGGCCTGGAGAATCTGATACTCATAAGACGAATAGAGGGGAAAAAAGACAAGGAGAAAGCAGCGCATGACATATCTGGTGGGGTTGGGCAGGTGAATGGTGGAACTTGGTCTGGGGGAGCTGGCAGAGGCACAAAACTTATTGAGAGCCACAAGGGATAGGAGGAAGTGATGGGCCATGATTGCCTACATTCTGAAAGGAGATGGCACATAAAAAGAAAGAAAAGACTAGATTGGTAGCTAGGTCTCATCATTACACAGTTGAAAGAGCTAGACGTAACCTTAAGTTCTATGCTAACACTTTATTCTCTTACACTTCTTGCTTGTGGAATTCTCTTCTGACCTCTTGCTTTCCAGTTAAGTTTGGTCTTCAAAAATTAAAATGCAATACCAATCATTATCTTCTGTCTTCTTAAATCCTCCTTGAATACCAGATGTACAGTTCGATAAAAGTGACTCACCTGATTTTTTTTATTTAAAAATTTTTTTGCCTATTGTTTTTGGGTCAAACTAACTTTTAATCTTACTAATATAAAGACCCCTTCTCGACCACTTAGTAAAAAAGTTTACTCGTCCTAAGGTATTCTATTGATAATTATAATTTTGGATATAAATGAGATTTAGGAAAAAACTCTGTGTAAAAAAAAGTGACTCACTTATTTCCTGCAACTAGTAATCAATAGAAACATAACCGAACAGCTTTAAGTAAAGAATAATAGAGGTATAATCTATTTATAATAGGTAATATAGTTCGAGATATTTAATAATCTATGGGCCCTCCTTTATTTTGAATAACCTTTTCAACACTTTTTGGCATTGACTTGATTACGTTCTGTCAAATCTCATCTCCAAGCATTGAATTCCATTCGGATATGAAATTCACAGTCAAATCCTCTTTGTTGCTCAACTGTTTTCTTGAGAGCCTGTACTTTATAATGTAATGTTTTCTATGGGGTTGAGGTCAGAAGATTGGGGCAGTCATGTCATGAAACTCACCTGCTTCTCATCAAAGTATTCCTTCATCAATTTTGACTTGTGACAGGGAGCATTATCCTGCATAAAAATGAGCTTGGTGAGGTCGATTTGCACCCTTTCAGCAGAAGGGAGCAGACAAGACTTTAAAATTCTCTTGTACTGCTTGCTCCTGAGGCTCTTTCAATAGTTCCATGAAAAGAAAAGCATCCCCAGAATGGATGCTTGACATTACTTACTGCTAAATTCAAAGAGCTTTCAAAGCTTCTTCAGATTTTAGATCGCTTATCCTTTGAATTTAGCTCAACTTTCATTTCATCAGAGAAGTAAAAAAAATTAGGTGAGTCACTTTTATTGAACAGCATTGTGAGAGGAGCAGTTTGACAAATGACAAGGATATATTGGCATCATAACATCCTAATGTTTTTTTATGCTACATCCAGTGATGACTGTAGAGCTGCTGGCACACTGGGCAAACTGAACTTCGGTATTTTATAAGTATAATTTTTTTAAAGTTTTACAAGGAGAAAAACTGAAAATGGAGAATAACAAGTTTATTATTAGGTTGGTGCAAAAATAATGTCGTTTTTCTTTTGAAGTTGAACGTCAAAAAACGACATTATTTTTGCACCAACCTAATACAGCTTCATACAAGCTGAAGAAAACATTCATTATCCTACGTAAAACATTTTTTTCTCGCCTTTAGACCTGGAAATCTTTTCATGGGACTTTCTACATCTATTTTTTTTTTTACAAGATCATTTTCTACTGACAAAATAGCCAAAGAATTTAATCTGTCTTCAGTCATGGATGACTGCAAGTATATTTTTTAAGCTTTAGTTTTGGTAGATCCCAAACACATGACATGACGGCATGATGGCACCCTGGGGGAGACTGCCTGAGATGAGTATGTTGAGCCAGTCCCGAGTACATCCACTCTTCATAACCTTCTTACTAGACTTGGGTTTTTTATAAGAGATGGGGCTGACAAAAAACAGCACGAGTAACATCTCATGTAAATATAGAAAAAATATAAGGGGGAGATTAGTGATCTCCTTAAAGTCAAATTCAAACAATACAGAAAATGTCTCAAAATAATTGTCGGACTTTGTCCATTTCATAATGTGTGACGTCATTTGTTTACATTTGGATGCGCCATGAGCAGATATGAATTTACGTGAGAGATTCATGGAAGATTGAAGTTTAAAAGCAGTAAAATTGACCTTGCTAATCAAACGATCCTCTGTGGCTCAATCGGTTAAGGTGTGTCAGGATATATGACGGTTCCATATAGGATACAGGTTCGATTCCTGTCAGAGGACGAATATTTTCTATGAAAATTTCTTGAACATTTAGGCCGGTAAATGTTATTAATACTGTTTATTATAAAAAAAACAGAGCATTTACTTAAATATTTGTATCTATAAAAAGAATGTACAGTGTAACCCGGTTATAAGAGAAACCCGGATATAAGAGATATTTTATATGGTCCCAAATTAGAGCCATACTTACCTAAACAAAATAGATCAAACCCAGATATAAGAGAAACCCGGATATAAGAGACTCATCCAGTCCCGACAACTCTCTTATATCCGGGTTACACTGTATAAACATAAAAATGTCTTAAAATGCAGAAAATGCTGAGGGAAAAAAATATCTTGTATAGCAAGTCATGTCTGGTGAATTAGGGTGTAATAGGCATCTGTTTATCTTGCAAGATAATTGTATCAACCTATTTGATCAAAATTCAGTCCTTTGGTGGTGAGACTGGAGTAACATCTCCAGGGCTTAGGCCTAGATGATGGTATATGGGCACCACCCAGGTCATATGCCCATACATTTTGGTCATACTGACAAGTTCCAAAAGAATACAGGACATTAAATTTGGGGCCAACTTGCCTAATAGAGTGTACTTAACTCTAATGAGGTAGTTCAAATAATAGAGAAAGTTGATAGTGTTGAAAAATTGAAATAATCAATGTTCATTCATTTATTGGCTAAATACATAAGTCAGACGTGGTGTGACATTTGTTAAATGGGACACAGTATGGAATTTTTTCTTTAGGAAAAAACTGAAAACAACTCCACTTTAAGAATTATATGTTACTTAAAGTAGGAACAAATCTTATTTTGCAAGCATTGATGTTAATATTAAAATTAACATTTTGCTAATGGAGGCCTAGTGGAATAATAGATAAGGGGTAATCAGAGAGCTGATTCTAGTTGATTTTGTTACATTCACTTACATAAAAATAGCCTTGGGGAAAGGTATGAACCCATATCTTCTCCCCGTGCTACGAGTAAATAGCAGATTGGGTTCTATACTATTTTATTAGTATTAGCTTCTAAAACTGTTACAGATACAAAAGAATTAATTTAAAATAAATGAATAGATTGAATATTATGATGGTTTAAATGATGTCACTATTTTTCAAATTATGTTATGATTGGTGAATTTGCTGTGTTTCCTTTTTTATCAGAATTTTTACAAAATTATATTTTATACTGATGAAATTACACAAAAAAAGTAAAAATTAAAACAGAAAATTTAACTTGCTTCTAATAATTTAAATGTTTTTGTGATCTTGACAGATTCTGGCATGGTGCATATTTCCAATTTAAATTTTGGAGTCTACAATTAAAGTTTGTATTGTGCGGTATAAATATGATATCTGGTAATAATTCAATAGATTTATCAAACCTTCTGACCCTGATAAGCAGTGTTACATGAAACTCTGGAGTCAAGTTTATTGAATATAAGTTTTGGTATAGGGAAAAAGTCTTTCATACAAAGGTTTCAATCCAGAAAATAAATACAGGACAAAAATCCCCAAAATTGTCTATTTCAGATAAAGAATTTTTATAGGTAGATAATAGATTTAAAAAATATTCATTTTATAAGAGAATCAATTATATATATATATATATATATATATAAAATAATAATAATAATAATTTTAGTCAATTCAACCAAAGCAAGGCAGGAATGCCACTGGTACACAGAGGGTTACAGAGAGTGAAAGTGAGAGAAAAGACTGGATATAAGGGGGATTGAGGAAAGGACAAAAGATGAACGGGGTTCAGGACGGCAGAAGATGGTGATTGACATTGCATTTAGATTTTTGAAGATTGTAGTTTTCGGGCATGCAAGTAAATGGATAAAGAGTTCCACTGTCAGAAAGTGCAAGAAAAGAAACTGTTGGAGTAGAAGTGGTCGTTACATTTAACTATTTCAGCAGTAAAAGGGTGGGACCTACATGCCAATCTAGTAGCATGCTTAAATTCATGTAGGGAAGAAAGCTCGTCAGAGCAGTTGCCATGGAAACATTTTTAGAAAAGACAGAGGGAAGCCACATTGAAGTTATGATTAGAATAACATTTTTATACTGAATATATCTCTTTTGTATGTTTGGCATCAGGAAGAGGAACATCCCAAGATGGAATCTATGAACTGGAGATGAAGCAAGTACAAAAATTTAGATATCTGGGAAGTGTTTTAACAGAGGATGGAAAATCTTACATCAAAATCTGAAGTGCATTGGAATAACAAAAATGGCCTTCCAGAATCTGAGCAAAGTATTAAAAAACAGGAAAATTTCATTAGAAACAAAGAACTAAACTGCAATATCAATCCTCCATTATGACAGTGAATGTTGGACAATTTCCTCACAAATGAAAAGACTTGAGGCAACAGAGATGTAGTTCTACAAAAGGATACTGAAAATACCATGGGGTGAGAATGCAAGTAACAACAAAATTTTAAAGAAAATAGAAACAAAAGCAATGCTCGTACTTAAAATCAGAAAGATACAATTGAAATTTCTAGGTCACATAATGAGGAAAGAAGGCTTGAAAAAATTGACACCCACAGGACATTTTGAAGACAAAAGGGACAGAGGAAAGCAGTGAATAACCTGCTTAACAAGATTGTGTCAACAGATTTCAGAACATGAACTAGGAGAGGTAGTTAAAAAGAAGGATATTACTGAGAGCTACAAAGGAGAGGAAATTGTAGAGAACCGCGATCGCCAATGTTCTGCAGCGACACAGCACATAAAAGAAGATTACAGAATAAAGTGGTGACTAATTTTATTTAATTCATCAATTCTATTTTAAAATATTTACTCTGGCAATTCCAAAGATAACTTTGTCTTTTTAATTCAACCAGGTATATTTGCAATATGATACTTAGTAAAAAAAAAAAAAATCCCAAAGAAACGCTGAAGGGCAACTTTCTGTCTTTTTCTAACATCATCGAAGACAAACTTTTTCTTTAAAATAAATAAACAAAAAATAGGAAAAAGGAAGATCTTGAAATAATTCAAGCTTAACAATTGTGAGTAAGACAAGACGATTGGATTTCTCATTGTTATTTCATGTCGACCAATCAAAATAAATGCCCATTTGGGTGAGTAAGGGAGATAACTAATTTATCCGAGTCTTAGATTCTGCCCGGATGAAAATGCTGATGTCAGGTGTCAATCATTTTTGCCACTTATCCCTTGACGGAGTCAAGTATGTCTCTGTCACCAGACATTAAAAACAGTAACTCTCTCCTTTATGGATACAATTAAATACACGCTAAAAAAAAAAAAAAAAATGAAGAAAAGAAATGAAGGCGGAACACCCTCTTGAAAACACACCCTCTTTTTTTTTTTATGTTATCTTTCTTTTTTTGGGGTTTTCTCCCCCATTCTAGTATGTGCTTGGGCCCGTCAAATTGCGACGACACTGTGATTGATTCGTGCTAAATAAGTTTTCGAAAAGAGAGGGAAGGATATATGAGAAGACATGAAAACGAAACTAGGAAGTGGGGTGAATAAGAAAAGGAAGAAAGAATACAAAAGTGAAAGAAAATTAAAGCGAATAATCGTTTGAAGCATCATCACTAAGAATCGTGTTTTTAGGACGCATCGGTCGTTTATCTGCTTTCTGTCCAACCTGTACCCCCAAACACACAACCCGTCTCTCTCTGTTCGCCTCTTTTAATATCATAAAAAATATTGTTCCTTTCTCTTTTTCACACTTTTGTACTTGAGTTGATTTCGTTTCATTTTTATTCCTTTCGTTATATCATTTCTTTTTTTTCCCTCAACCTCTTTATAAAAATATTGTTACTTTCTCTTTTTCACACTTTTTTCTACTCAAGTTGATTTCATTTCAGTTCTTTCTTTCTTTCTTTCTTTCTTTCTTTCTTTCTTTCTTTCTTTCTAGTTACCATTTCATACTGTCTTTCTCGTTTTTTCCAGTTCTTTAGTCTTTAATCTCATAAAAATGTCATTCTTTTCTCTTTTTCACACTCTACTCGAGTTGATTTTCTTTCTTCATTTTTTCTTCCTTCTTTTCTTTCTTTCTTACTTTCGTTTTTTCTTTCGTTTCCTTTCTTTTTTTTCTTTCTTCGCTTTTTTTTGTCTTCCCTTAAATTCTGACTATTTTATATTTATGTTTATTTTCGTAGCGGTGGTTTCGTTTTCTCCCATGCCACCCACCCACAAAACCAATACTCCCCACCCTTAAAAAAAATCCCGCCCCAAATTCCCTCCTCATCACCACGAACATCATTTTCGCCACATCTTCAGCCTCCTTGTTCTCATCCTTTTCATAAAAGAAAATCACTCTCAAAAAAAAAAAAAAAAAAAAAAAAGGTAAAAAAGTAGGTGTGTGTTGGGGTCCCTATTGTCTTGTTGCAATCTGTGGTGACAATAACGCATTTACATGCATACGAGCGTTAGCACGCCTGAACGCCCGATCAGCACATCTCCATCTCAATCTCACCACCCTGATGCCAATCCACCCTCTACTCTGACCCAAACTCTAACCCCAAAACCACCCCCGTCCACTTTACCCCCAAACTTATTAAGATTATCTAGGCAAGTTCTGATTGGTCATTGATAACCTGGAAGAATGGTCGTCTGCCAATGCTAACAACAGACGGCCAAAATGGTGGATCCAATTGATTTCTTTCCTTTCCTTCTTCCAAGGCGTGACACGTAATCTACATTGGGATTTACGTAGGATCTATTTGTATCAGGGGAAGGAGGCAGACACTTTAACAAGTGACACAGCTAGAGACTGTCTGTGTCAATAGTAACTGTTTTTATCAAACAATGGAAGCTGAATTCTAGGGGCCAAAATGGCTGCCAATCAGTTGGAATCTTGCTTGAGTGTACATAATATTCGTCTGGCATTCATCTGGCCTCTTGCGGATAAAGATTGAAGAAACATGTTTGGATTTTATTTAGCTTGGGATATATTTCCTTTACTCTTTATTTTATATTTAGTTTTACCTTGAAAAAAAATTTAAAGCAAATCTGACGAATTTTTCGATTTTCTATTAACATAATGTTGATCAATAATTTTTCTGTAGAAGAATTGCCCTGAACGGCTTAAAAACTTTCTTGGTATTTATTTACAATTTTTATATATTTCATTTATTCGGCCTGATTCTGTTTTGATGGAGCAAAGGGGAATATTATATAGAAAGCACTTTTTATTTTGTTCAGCTAACTATATTGATTTATTTTTATTTTTCTCAATTCTTTTTCTTCTTCTCTGTGCTGTGTCCCTTCAGGACGTGGGCAATCATGGCTCTCCACATAATCCTATCCTTTGTAGCCCTTAGTAAAGTTTGTCTCTTTACTATATACCTAATCTCTGTTCTGACGACCATTTACAAAAAGTTGCTATTCTCCTTTATCTGTGTGCTGTGTCGCTTCAGGGTGGTGGCAATCATGGGTCTCCACAACATCCTATCCTTTGTATCCCTTAGTAAAGTCTGTCTCTTTGCTATATCTCCTCATCCCTGTTCTGACAAGCATTTACACAAGATGGTTCTTTTTTGTATGTGCTGTATCACTTCAGGATGTGGGCAATCATGGCTCTCCACAACTTCCTGTCCTTTGTAGCTCTTGGTAAAGTTTATATTTTTGCTATCTCTGTTATGCTAAACATTTATGTAAGCTCATTCGTCTTCTTCTCAGGATATAAGTGATTATGACTCTCCACAATTTCCTATCTTTTGTAGCTCTTAGTAAAGTTTGTCTTTTTGCTGTCTCTCCTTATCCCAGTTCTGTTTTACACAAACTCTTATTATTATTCTATGTGTCATGTCTCTTCAGCACTTGTGTGATCATGGCTCTCCACAATTTCCTTTTTGCTAACTCTCTTAATCTCTGTTCAATCAACCATTTACACAAGCTGGTTCTTCTTCTAGTATGCGCCATGACCCTTCAGGACGTTGGCAATGTGATCATGGCTCTCCACAATTTCCTGTCCTTTGTAGCTCTTAGTAAAGTTTGTCTTTCTGTTATATCTCCTAATCCCTGTTTTGACAACCATTTACACCAGCTCCTTAGGTTGGTTATATGCTTCTTTCCTCTGCCCAAATTACTTATTGATATAAATTTACTTATGTATCTAAAATATAATTTGTTTACCTTTAGTTCTAATTGATAGTTTTTTTGGCAAGAATATTTCGGAAGAAGTTTTTTTTTAATTTAACTACTACAATTGGCTTTTGAACTTTCCCTTTTTGGAAAAAAGGACTTTATGAGATGCATTGACCTCAAACATAAATTAATGTTATTTATTTATTAAATAAAGATGAAAACTGACTTGAAATTAGTTTAAATATAATTTCTTATGTGATACAGTTAAATTCAAGATATTTTTTATTATTGGATATTTTTGTGTTGGAATTAGTTTCTGTAATTTCTATAACAATAAAGTTATAAAAAAATCAAGCACTCATACATTTAACAGGAATCATGTTTTTATCTCTTTAATGTATCTTTTGTTTTTGTGCAATAAAATTCTTCTGCTGATAATGCCATTTCATTGATTGAAATATCAAACGGAAGTTTTCTAAATTGTTTTATATATTACACACTGTCATCTTTCTTGTTGATTTATTTCCATGACAATCAGGCAGGTGATGGAATATTTCATTCAGCAAATGTCTATGGAATGACTTAAATACACTTATTGATACATTTTTATCAGTGCCATGTCCCTTCAGCACCTGGAAAATCATGGCTCTCTACATCATCTTATCCTTTGTAGCACTTAGTAAAGACTGTCTCTTTACTATATACCTAATCTCTGTTCTGACAACCATTTACACAAGGTTGCTATTCTTTTTAATTTATGTGTCGTGTCCTTTCAGGGTGGGGACGATCATGGCTCTCCACAACATCCTATCCTTTTAGCTCTTAGTAAAGTTTATCTCTTTGCTCATTAAACTTAATATTTAAAAATAATTTTTCTCTTTAATTCATAATTTTAAGATATCCCAAAACTTTTCTTCATTTTAATAGAAAAAACATTTTACCAAAATATGACAAATCACACATTTTTGATTGTGGTTATTTGTTAATATGGAGAAAGGATTTTTGATTGTTATGATATTGATTGCTGTTTTATTATTATTTTAACGATATTGTTTAGATGTGACAATTTAAAAAGAAAACTTTTGAATTCTCTTTCATAGAAGAAATTGTTTCTCCTTCTTCACGTTTTTGTGTGTGTGTGTTTCTTGGCCATCCCCTGTCTTAAAAAAAATTTCAAGAACTTCATCAAGTTTGATATTGATCAATTTACACTTTTAACCTCATATTGAAGAAGATTTTGTTTTTAAAATGTTTTGATAAAAATAATAAAAAATGAAGATATTTGTGTCTTGCGTATTCTTTCTTTTCCTTTTTATTATCTGATCAGGAAAAAAAAAGATTTTAGAAAATTTTACAGAGTCAGATCAGAAGAGAAAATGGAGATAAATAAGAAAAACAATAGAAATAAGAGAGGGGTGCAGAGAGAGAGAGAGAGAGAGAGGAAGGAGAGTCTACATAAGTGAGAAGAAAACTGAAACAAGAAAGAGAGCAAATAAACAATTATTAAGAGAAATTAAGAAAAAAAATTAACCGAGAAAAACTAAATAAAGACTATTGTATATTCTCATGTATAAGCCGACTTCATGTATAGTGTGACTTCTGAATTTTTAACCCCTCCAAAAAAATACCTGTGTATAGTGCAACCAGTCACCAGAAATGCATGATTTTTAATCTCTTTGAAAAAAAATTACCTATGTATAGTGCGACCCTTATTTTTTGTATAAGAAATTGATCATAAAAACTTACACTATACTTGAGTATATATGGCAGTTAAAAAAAGGAAATAGCTAGAATTAACTATAAATAAACTTAGATTGAACAACTTCAAGAAAGAGCTTTAACCTTATTTTTCATTGAATATTTTAAAGCCATTAACAATTTGTAGTTTTGCATATTCACAAAGACAAATAAATAAATCAGTTAGTAATAAGCTTACCATGATTTGCCAACCAGGGAGAGTTTTCATTTTTTATTATAGATTTACTTTTCTTGTATAATAAAGTGTTTTCATGATCCAGCACCCTTTAAGCTTCAGGGCTGACACACAAAAAAGAATGCATCCAGAGAGCTTATATCACTGGGATAGAGCTGGACAATCCCACCCTGGATGTATGGTAAGCTTAATCAATAGACAAGTAGACAGAAAGAAAAATGAACAAAATGCAATTAATAAGGAGAATAAAATGTTGACAAGAATAGCAAAAAACAAAAAGTGATAAAACAAAACAAAAAACAAAGATGACTGACAATGAGAAAGAAGGAAAGATGGTGGTCAAGGAAGCAAAGAAAAATTGTAAAAATTAAGTAAGAGTAGATTGGAAAGAAAAGTTGAGGGGAATAAAAAGATTTCAAATTGGAGGTAACTTCTCAACATTATTTAGAGGGGAAATGTGAGAGAAAGGATTTGAAAATTGAGAGGAAGAGAGAGAAAGAATACAAGGAAAAAATAAGCAAGAAAGAGAAGACAGAAAGAAATAGAAAAACAATAGAAAAGAAAAAAGAAAGAAAACAATGAAAAATACAAGAAAGAAAATGAAAAAGCAAGAAAATGAGAAAATAGAGAAAAAGCAGATAAGAAAGAAAAACAATGAAAAAGCATGAAAGGGAAAAATAATAAAAAGAAAGAAACGAAAGAGAAAAAAAAAACTGAAAAAATAAGGAAGAAAAAGTACGATTTAAAAAAAATAGAAATTGAGAGAAAAAAAATAAAAATGTGAGAAAGAAAGAAAAGAATAAAAAGAGAGAAAACAATGAAAAATTAAGAGAGAAAAAGAAAATTATGAAAAGGAAAGTGAGTGAGCAAAGAATGGAAAAGTAAGAAAGCAAATGAAAGAAAACAAAAAGCAAGAAAGAAAGCAAATAAAGACAATGCAAAAGAAAAACAGAAAGAGAAGAAAAACAGAGAGAAAGGAATAAGAAGAGAAAAATAATTGAGGAAAAACAAAGAAAGAAAACATAAAGAAAAGAAAAAAGATAGGAAGAAAACAAAGAAAGAAAACAATAAAAAAGCAGGAAAGAGAAATAAAATAAAAAACAAGAAAGATAAAGCAGAAAACAATAGAGGGAAAAACAAAGAAAGAAAGAAAAGAAGAGAGAAAAGAAGAAAACAAAGACCGGAAAAGATTAAGATAGAAAAAAATGCAAAGAAAATAATCCAAACAAACAGGATTAGGAATGAATAAAAAGTAAAGAAAGAAAGTGAAATATTTCTTTACAAGAAAAAACAAGAATACAAATTTCCTGTATTTGCAAGGAACCAAAAAATAAATGCCAAATAACTCGAAATAAAAGCAAGCACTTGAAAAATTAAAACAGAAATAAAAACTAATATCTACATCATAACTTCTTATTCTTAATTCTAAAAGACAGAGAAAAATCAACAGATGTAAATTTACATGTGCGAAACAAAAAAAGAAAAAAGAAAATTGATTTGAAAGGAAGCAATATGGCTGTTGTCGTTTCCTACCATGAATGCATTATGGCATTGATAGAAAATCTTTCTTTTGTGCACTTCCAGAGGAAAGAAGGAGAGAGAAAAAAAAAACTAATTTCATTACTTTTGTTACTTATTTATTTATTTTAAATGGTTTCTTTTACTAGATGGAGCCTGAATAAAAGCACAATTAGTTTTGACAAATTTATAACAGGAGGTGAGAGATCAACATCTCAATCAACCCAAGGATACAATGTATATCTTTCTGACACAGAAACTCTTTACTCGATTCTTCACTGTCATCCTTTTGTTGTTGATTTTGATTTTTTTTTTCTGATCCCTTTCTGATGTATCACAGCACACACCCACAAGACATGCAGTTTAGACTGCACTAAAAATGCATTAAAAGCATATACACACATGCAAAATGACAATAGAAAAATAACAAGAAAAAAAGAATGTTCGTTAGAATGGGATTTGCTTTCCTGAGTTGATCCAAATTTACAAGGATAAATCAATCAATAATGGAAGAGGACATTTTATCATTTTCTACCTCTTGATTGCTTTGGTGTAAGCAATTTCTGTCTTTTCCTTTCTAACTTCTGTCATTTTGAAAATCTTGTTTTAAAACCTCATATTATATGTGTGTGTGTATGTATGTGTCTATGTATATATATATGTGTGTGTGTATATATATATGTGTATCTCTCTATATATGTGTGTGTGTGTATATATATGTGTATCTCTCTATATACATGTGTGTGTGTGTGTATATATATATATATGTATCTCTCTATATGTGTATATATATATATATATATATATATCTATATGTGTATATATATATATATATATATATATATATATATATATATATGTATCTCTGTGTGTGTATATATATATAAATATATATATATGTGTGTATCTCTATATGTGTGTGTATATATATATATATATATATATATATATATATGATCATCTATCTTTCTATATAGATGTGTATATGTCTCTATATATATGTATATATATATATATGATCATCTATCTTTCTATATAGATGTGTATATGTCTATATATATATATATATATATGTGTATATATATATATATATATGATCATCTATCTTTCTATATAGATGTATATATGTCTATATATATGTATATATATACATATATATGATCATCTATCTTT
>OZ010600.1:19811901-19859401 GCA_963932145.1 Acanthosepion lycidas | reverse complement strand
TCTTTTACATAATTTTGTTAAAACAAAATTATAACAACTCCATCTCCCCCCCATCTCACTTTTTACCATAAGACTCACTTGTATACATTTTCTACAATTCATTTCCGTTTTATTAACCATCTAAAGAGGTCAAGGTTCTGTCACTCCTCCTACTCCAATATAAAACATACTTAAGAGAGATATAAAATTAACCCCTCCCTATACTTTATATTGTCTGTTTAACTACCACTCTCAACCCCCTCTATTAAATTACAAAAATTACACTACCCACCAATTTCTAATCCCATTTTTCCTCTCAATTCGTTGTTGGAAGTTTTACCTGATGAACCTGAATCCTTAAAAAAGGATTTAGGTGAAATAAATTATCGTAATGGTACCTTAAAGTGGTTTGTTTTTCATTACATATTTATATATATATATATATATATATATATATATGTGTATGTGTATGTGTGTATATATATATATATATATATATATATATATATAGGCTGCTATCTCATTTGCCTGCCCACAGAAGACCGATGGAGATGGAAGGACAGTGTCATCATCAGCAATAATGGGGAGCCTAAGATATATATATATATATATATATATATATATATATATATATATATATATATATATGTAAGAATAATAACATAATAAATAGATAAAATAAAAATGTTACCCTCCCTTACATTGTTGGCAAAGAAAAATCTAGAACGCTGCATAACACAGTAAAACAAACAGTTAAAAATGTTTTGAATTTACAGAAAAACATATACACATTCACAGACAATTTAAACTCTTGATGATGGTCTCAGATCTGATTGAAAGTACTTGGGAAAATAAAAATTATTTGAAAGAAAATTTTGGTATTTTTCTTTATCAATTTTCAGTGGCTATCACGAAATTAATCTGTGGACTTAAAAGGATTGAAACCAAACCAAATAGACATAATATGCCTAAATTACTTAACCAAACCTGTTTGAATATATATATATATATATATATATATATATATATATATATATATATATATATATATATAGTTAGTCTCAAGCCTTGAATGGTAACCTTCCTAGAGATGGTGTCTTGATAAAAATTACCATGAGTGTTTGAGTTGGGTGTCAGTATGAGCATCCAGCCTTGTAAAATCTTGCTTTCAAATTTAATTTTCTTGTGACATATGGTAATTTTTTTTCTAAAATGTATTGCTGGTAATTTTTCTCTTCCTTTTCTAATAATGGTAATTTTTTTTTTACTATGAAAATGCATTGCTATTATTCTTAGTACAAAAATGTATTTTTATACTTTCATAAGGTTTTTCATGTTTTGTTCCCAGTTTGGGGGTTCACTATTTGGTAATAGCTGGGGCCCTAAAAGGTGCTACCATCCTGGGTCATGATGAATCTGAGAACAACAGCAATTAAGAGGTGATTCCATGTTTCCAATCAGAGGCCTTGCTGCTGGATGTAGTTTATCATCATACTCAGAATTTTGATCTTAAATTTATTTATCTATGTATACACATTAACAAACTTGGGTAAAAGAATGTAAGAACAAAATGTGGGAAGTGTAGTTAAAACAAGCAAAATAAGCATTGCTATGTGCTACAAAAGATAGAAAGTTGTGGAGAGCCTTAATCACTTACATCCTGAAGGGACATGGCACATAAATATGTATTTAGACTTTCAACTTTGGTTATTGAGATTTTATATTTTTTAAAATGAAAAACACCACAGATTATTTCTGATATGCAATTCTTCTATTTGCTGTGTCACTCCAGTATGTGGATGACCTTGGCACACAATGACCTTCTATCTGTTGTAGACATGTGTCCCTTTGTTGCTGATAAGGATGAAAACCTTTGAATTAAATGAATTCAATATTTTCAAAAGAAGTGGATTCAGCATGTGGAGGATTTTCGTTTTCATATATATTGATATAAAGAATAACATAATTCAAGAAGAGAAAATAAGGTTACCCCTCTGTGCCCTTTCTATAAATACTTTCATGTTAATAAATCAGATGAGCTCTATACAATGTTATCTAGACTGCATGGATTTAAGTGCAATACTAAACTGGCGTTGAGATCTCATCAATTTACAATTGAGCTAACTAGATGTATCTGTTTCTTTTCTCATACTTCTTGCTTGTGGAACTCCCTCCTGGCTTCCTGCTTTCCAACCAACATTAATCTGCAAAAATTTAAATGCAATGTCAATCACTATCTACTGTCCTCCTGATTGTTCTTTTCTCTTTCTCCTTATTACTAATCTTTCTTTTACTAATTACTATATACCCTGTAACCCCTTGTGTGGTAGTGAATATACTGCTTTGCTTGGGGTGATACCTATTTAAAAAAAATTATTTCTGTGTACACAGCTGAAAAAAGAAGAAAAACACTTATTGGTTTTGCTGTTAGACAATGTGTGTATATGTATGCTTGTGTCTGTGTTATAGACCACGTTGCTGGTTGAAATTAAGAAGACAGCCTGCAGTGGGAAGAAATCTATCCCAGCAGAGAGAAGATTGGTTGTTTTTGCTATGACATTATGGAGTAAAAGAGAAGAGGGGTGGGGTTTGTCTGTTAATTTTATAGTCCTGAATAGAATGACACTTAGTGAGCATCCTAGCAGACAAAGTGGGGTAATCCCCACATTCTCTCTGGATGAAATAAGTAGTTCTTTTTTTATTTCCCATAGAATTGTTAATTGCTCTGTGTGATGTAAGGTAACGTCTGACAGTAAATTCTATTATTTACATTATTCGGACTACTGCCCTCATCTTTGTCGCCATATTTATTACAACGTTTCGGCCGTTGTACGCTCCAGCCTTCTTCAGATGGTTGGAATGTCGAACTTAACCCTTTATGCTAAATCCTCAAGGACGCATGGCACAGTGGATAAAGGCGTTGGTTAGATCCAGTGACAGGACCCAAAGAGTGTAAATTCAATACGCAGTTAAGGCAGTGGAGAACCTTCAGAGGGAAATTAACAGGAGATAACTGATAACTGACATCCATTAAACATGGCACGTGGAACTTGAACAGTCTATCCCAGTGAACAAAATAAAGGGTTAAGTTCAACATTTCAACCACCTGAAGAAGGCTGGAACATAAAACAGCTGAAACGTTGTAATAAATATGGCGACAAAGATGTGGACAATAGTCCAAATAATGTAAATAATATACATAATACCTCATCTCAGAAATGTAGACAGATAGTAAATTCTATGTGTTTTTTTTTTTTTAGAAGCCTTGAGTTTTGTCACTTCAGTATTTTCTGCAGTGAAAGATTTCTTAGAGAATTTAATTTTTAATCATTTTATCCCAAGCAAGGTAATAATGTTGCTAAAATACAAGGGATTACTGGGAGTGAAAAAAAATGAGAGGACTTTAGGAGAAGGAAACAAGAGATAAAATTTTTCAAAAGACAGGGAAGAGTGTGAACCGGGCAATAGGCAAACCTATCTGTTTCTATTGAATACTTGAGGAATTTCAATATATTAGATTATTTTGCTTGCTTTGAATAAATCTGTGGACAATAGGCTTATTTTTTTAGAATAACAAGTGATTTCAATCTTATATGCCCTTTTGTAGTCATTTGTCTGAGTTAGTGTGATCAAAGAAACAACTTTACATTGCTTGAAATGTGAAAATGTTGAAAAAAAATACTCAAATACACATTGTCTATTGATTTTTATAGATTAGGATAAATATAAATATTTGCAGTAATTATAGAGGTGATATCATTATTATTATTATTATAGATAATAATCATATTGTTTTCAGATTGTCATGATGTTACCACAAATCTCAGCAGCTTAAAGAGTCGTATTTATTGTAACCATTATTCTTCCTTATTATGAAGGACATGAAAAATGTCTTTTAGTGCCTCTTGTAGACACAAAGCTATAACTCCTTTGTCAGTCTTTGAAAAAAAAAAAAGAAAAGAAAAGAAAACAACTAAATTAGTCCATCAAACAGATATGTTATTGAATTGGCTTCTTTTTTTTTTTTTGCTTTTTGTAAAAATTTATCTTCAGAGATATCTTACGAAATGAAAAAGTACAGTTGATGATATAAATGTTTAACATTTGGCACGTTGTCATTTATCATATTTTAGAACTCTGAGCAAAGAGCAAAAAAAAAAAAAAAAAAAATGAAAATTTTCAGCACACAAAATTTAAAATGTAAAATTATGATAAAATCATAAAATTAAAACCAGAACTTGAACAATTTTCAAATTAAACTAAAAATATATGATTACTGACATTTACTAAGTTAACTTAATCTGGCACAGGACAAATTGATCTTGATTATGTAACATCAGTTTTCCAAGAAGGCCGAAGCTACCTGCTAAAAATCTAAAGTTTTCCATATCTCATTATTGGCAAGAGTGGGAAAAAGACAACTAAATCAAGGCCTGAAAATAAACAATTATAGTTCAGCAGTGATTATTGGTGAACCTGAGGAGGCAAATGGGGTGGTCTCCCTCAGGCTGCAAATTTTGTGGGGATGGCATTTAAGTGAATTTGTTTAATGAAATTAGTTATTACATTTTTTATCCTCTTGTTCTATTTGCACCATTTTGACCTAAATTCATTTTATTGCTAAGTAATACACTGGATATGTACTTTGAGGATCATACATCTTCATTTGCTGTGTCCATTCAGGATGTGGGTGATCATGGCTCCTCACAACTTCCTATCCTTTGTAGCTCCTTCTCTTTTTACTATTCCTGTTCTGCCATCAGTTTACACAAGCTCATTTTTACTGTTTCACTCAACTACCCAATTTTGAAATGCCCTGTGACTGTAAAATTCTCCAGGTCTTCTTTCCTCATTATATGTGTCCAAGAAATTTTAGCTGTCTCTCTTGAGTCCGATATTGTAAGGGAATTTATTCCTGACTCTCCACATCTTCCAGTCATTTGTTGCTCTAACTAACTTTGGACACTTTACCATCCCTCTTTTCTCCTGTTCTGCTATCCATTCCCACAAACTTATTATGTAGGTAATCATGGCTCTCCACATCTTCCAGTCATTTATTGCTCTAAGTAACTTTTGTCACTTTACCATCCCTCTTTGCTCCTGTTCTTCTATCCATTCACACAAACTCATTATGTAGGTGATCATGGCTCTCTACATCTTCCAGTCATTTGTTGCTCTAAGTAACTTTTCACACTTTACCATCCCTCTTTGCTTCTGTTCTGTCATTCATTAACAAACTCATTCATCATCATCATCATCTAACCTCCCTGTGGTTGATCAGAACATTATTGACAATCCCTATTCACACTGTTCAGTCCTGTATTGCTGTCCCCAGATCCCCAATGTCCAACCCTGAGTCACAAGCTATGGTGTCATGAGAAGACAAAACCAGAAGGATGCTATAGGAGTAAGGATGAGACGATTTCACTGTCTGCAATGTGAAAGAGACAAAATATATCACAAGCTCCCCTGAACCATTCAAGTTAAGTCACTCGGTAATACATCCATCAAAAGAGTTGAGAACTTCAAATATCTTGGATCTCACATAATAGATTCCCAAAAAGACTTCAACATCTGCAAAGCTCTTGCATGGGATGCATGTAACAAACTTCACAAGATTTGGTGCTCAAACCTTCCATCCTCCTTAAAAGGTCAAACCTTTTGAAAATTGACTGAACCAGTCTTACTGTATGGATCAGAAACTTGGATTTTATATTTTTCATATAAAGTCCCTTTATATATAGTTACCTTTCCTGTAAAGTACCTTTTGGATTTAGTTAGCTTTTGCATAATGTACATTTTGGATTTAGTTACCTTTCATATAAAGTACTTTTAAAATTAGTTATCTTTCCTATAAAATATGGTTTGGATTTAGTTACATTTCATATAAAGTACCTTTTAGATTTTGTTACATTTTATATAAAGTACCTTTATATTTATTCACCTTTAATATAAAGTGTGTTTTGGTTTTAGTTACCTTTCATATAAAGTACTTTTATATTTAGTTTCTAATTTTTTAATTTTCCTATAAATTATCTTTTTATATTTATTTACCTCCATGTATTTTTTTATGTAAGTTTCTATTTTGTACAGCAAATGGTATTGTTTCTGCATACTTTTTATGTTCTCTAGAAATTGTTCAATTTTGGACCAAATCAATGTCTACCTTTTTTACTCTAGTGTGATCTGAATCTATGTGTACCTTTTTGAATCTAGTATAAACTGGACATATGCCTGCCTTTTTGACTTTAGTGTAAACTGGACCATTGTTTATCATTTTGTCTTTAGTATAAAATGAGTCCTATTAATTCATTGTGATTTTTTTCCTGTAAAACTTATATTTAACTTTAGTCAACCCACCAAGGGTTGATATATAGTTAAATTAAACCCCAGTAATATATAAAGGATGCTGAAAATTAAGCTTCTTATTTATCATGGCAACAATAAGTTCTTTTTGCATTTTTAACAATTGCTTTATTCTAATATAACATTGGCAGATTGTGATGAAAAAAATTTCTGATTAAAAAAAAAAGCAATGACAAAATTAAGCAGATTTTTTTCTCCTCACTAAATAAATAGCAAAACATGTTTCTTATTGATTTCCCTTAGGAAACTGGAAAAGAATCTTCTATCCAATAATATTTGGTGTGATTTATCAATAAATAAATAAAACTGTATTCCCACTTAACACCTTTTTTCTGGCCTGTTCGTAGTATAAACGTTTTTTTTTTCTCTCTTTACTTGAAAGTTTTACCCAGATTATAACAAGCTAAAATGGAGAAAAAAATGAAATAAATAATATTTTAAAACTTCTCTTGTAGATAATTTATTTTTGCGTCTTTTTTTTTTTTCTACTCAGTAATATAAAAACCCATTCTGCCCCATTATTAAAAAGAATAAAAATAAAATCCAGGTCACTTCCAGATTTACAAAATCTCAGTGACAAATAAATAAAGAACAAAAGAAAATGAAGAAAGAAAGACAGAAGTCAATAATTCTTACTGACAAAATTCATAGGAACTTTAATTTCTACTGACAGGTCATTACTGCTCCCTATGGGGGATGGCAGGGGAAATATATCCCAAGAGTGTAATTAATAGCATTATTAACGGAGAGTGTATTAGAAGTTTCATTCAGTGTATCTCTTGCTTTTCAGATAAGTTGTATAATTGTGGAACATATCATATTTAGGGCAGAAAAAGGAGCTCTTTTTTTTTTTTGTCTCCTGGATGTATTTTTTGCCTGGACATGAGGTGTCTGATTTTTCTGTTTGAATGAATTTAGTTAAAGGAAGAGAAGTTAGACTAAGTGAGAATTATTAACTCAGTTCCTCCATAAGGTGTTTGATATTCACTTCTCCATTGGATAAACACAAGTGGGAGCTGATTGCTTGGAAATTGGAACCTAATAGGAAAGTTAAATCTGGCCAGTGCTAGTTGTTGACAGAGAAAGGGGAGATAAATGTGTAGAAAGAATTGTTTTGTTTTACCTCTGTTTTATTTTTTTAAAATACCACGTCCCTTCAGGATGTAGGTGATCATATTTTTCCACTTATTATCTCTGATTTGCCTTGGCTTCTTCGGGAAAAATAGAGCAGTGGTTTCCTGTTACCATCTTCACAGTTTTGAAATTAGAGTATTCTTTCACCTAAACTGACTGGTTCCTGAAGTTAAAGAGCTCAATCTGCCCTGATATTTGACCCATAGGTGAGAGGATAAGAGACAAATTCATGCTTTTCTCAAGAGTATTCATTTGAAGGTGAATGCGGCATGAATATTCATTTAAATGTTGGCTTTGTCAGCCACTGTTAAAAGAAAATTCATATTTATTAAATTTATATTATAATTGGAAATATTAAATACTAGCAGGAGAGCCCGGCGTTGCCCGAGGAAGTAACAGTAAGAGATAGATCAAGTATCGACCATCATAAAGACTGAAAAATAAAATTGACAAAGATTATTATTTAAGGTTGACGGACACGCATGTCTTAATTAGTTTTTTTTTTTTACGAATTGGTCATAACCAAACAAAAACATTGTTTTCAATCATTATGAGTCTACTGATTGAATAGAATTTTATTATAAACAATTGTCTTGTAAATGGAATTTTTAAAGCATTCTGAATGTAAAAATAAAGAAAAAAGTGTGCAAGACAATAAGAAACACTATCTGCCAAAAAAAGTGAAGTTTTGTTGAAATTGGTTGAAAAAATGTAGGAAATCCGATCCCATATATAAACGAACACACACACACACACACACACACACACACACAAACAACCTGGGTTTTATAATAAGTATAACTTGATATGAGTTGTCTAACTTTCATTCTGGCGACAGAATCATGTTTTCAAATTGATTTTGTGCAAAAACAATTGTTTTTCCAAATTTTGGTGCTGTCAGAACTACCGCAAAGTAATTTTACGCAGTCCTGTGAAGCTTTGTTGAAATTGGTTGAAAAATGTAGGAAATCCGATCCAATATATAAATGTACAGACACAAACACACACACAATCTGTGTTTTATAATAAGTAAGATAAAAAAATTAGTTATTATTAATGTATTGCTACTGGTATACCACTATGGCTGATAAAGTAGAGTGCAGACAGGTCAAAGATTCTTTCCTGCTTATTCCTCATTTTTATTATTAAGAAAAACTCAGAGAAATAGTTCTGTAATTAGGAGTTAATAAACCTGGACTTATCTACCTTACAATTACCTTTTTTTTTGTTCATTTATAATTATTAAAAAATTATTGGAAACTGGTGACCTGAATGCACTAGTAATTGTTTTATTCTTTAAGTTATAGTATTTTAATGGTATTGCACAAACAGAAATCATGCTATGATGTGCCATCTTTGTTGTGTGATGGTAACCAAGACACAAATATGCAAATTTCCAGAAATTGACTCATTATGATATAGATAATTTTGTGGATGAACATTTTTTTTAAAATGCCATCTCCTTTTAGAACATAGATGATCATGGCTTTCCACAGATTATTTTTTCTTTCTTTCTTTTTTTTCTTACTATTTTTCACCTTTATACAAGGCCCAAGGGCCACTCAAGGTAGAGGGTTACTGAAAGAGTTTGTTGCATGAGTGGTAAGAGTAAAAGGTAAGAGGTATAACTTAGGAGGATATGTGGGAAAGATAATGGTTAACTTCAGACTTGAACAGGTTAAGATTGTAATAGTTGGGAAAGTGTCCTCTTGGGAGTCAGTTCCATTAAGAAGCAGTTCATAGGAAGTTATTTCTCACAAATGAGGGGGGTTCACCTCAGGGTATATGGCATGGTGAGTCTTAGCTGTAAGAGTTGTCAGAACTAAGGAATATAGCTTGTCTGAACATTTTCCATGGAATTAGTGATAGGGTTAGGATGTTTCATTTGTGAAGAAGTGGTTGTAAGGTGTTAAAAAATCCATCAGCCACAACTCTGTGCAGATGCCTTTGGATCTATCAAGACTGGAAAGTGAAGACTGAGCAGCAACCATTTTTCCTTCTTTGAATTGTCATACTTTCTTAGGAAAGATACTGGAATGGTTTCCTGTGGCCTTCTCCATGGTCTGGAATTCAGAGCTTTCCTTCTCTTTCCTAAGTACCAAGTTTACCCTGCTATTTAACTGTGAGGAGAACAGAGGGATTTCTTGGGAAAGACACTGGAATGGTTTCCTGTGGCCTTCTCCATTGTCTGGAATTCAGAGCTTTCCTTCTCTTTCCTAAGTACCAAGTTTACCCTGCTATTTAACTGTGAGGAGAACAAAGGGATTCATGCCTTTCCCACGGGTATTAGTGTGAAAGGAAATGCTAGACCAGAATTTGAACTCACTTTGCCAATTGTATTTTTTGTGTCAATAACCATTATACAACATGCACATTCTGTTCATGCCATTTAAAATGAGATTATCATTGTCTTTTATCACCTATGAAATATCTGTTACTAGCAGCCATACCTAGCTGGTCAATCAGAAAAACCGTTCAATTAGAATGGAGCAAAAACAGCATCAGGTTTAGATGTAACAGAGTCTATCTTCAATTACTTTAAAGTACTTTCATTAAAAAATCATTTTGAATGAATGCAGTTATTAATATAACAGAAGTAGTCTGTATTTATTCAATCGAAGTTAACCAAGGACATGAAGGGGTAAAACAGGCAACATGAAGACTCACTTCAGACCACAATTATTTTGGAGTTTTTGAAATTCAATTTGTCAATGTGCTACCAGGGATGTAAAAGAGGATACATTTATAAAACAATTGTTAAGTTTGATGAAAATTGGTTGAAAGATCAACGAAAAATAAGAAAGAAACTAGTAGAAACCACCATTTTTCTCTATTTACACGGGTTTTCACTATATGGGTGGACTCAATCAATTATCAAGTTAAATGACTGTTAAACAATCAACTTATTGTTGGTTACAATCGAGTGAAGTTTGTATTGGATTGCTTGAAAATTGAGGGAGTTTCTAGTCTAAAATTTGTGTTGAAAATGATTTTTCATTATTTGCATTTTTTTGCTGAACACAGTAGTGTAGAAATAAAAATGAGGTATCATTGAGCTTGTCATGATGTAAGTAACCTACATACTGAATTTGAATGAAATCAGAGAAAAAAAGTTGCATTTATCAGTTTTAACGATTATTGATTTTTTAATAATTATTGATTTTTCACTAAGAACCTATCTCTTACATTGTATAATTTATGTGCTAAGTTTCGTCAAAATCGGTTGGATGGGTCTCGAGTGAAAAGGTATCACACGGACTGACAGACATTCTGTGTTTTATATATATAGATAACAAGCTTCTATAATTTAAGTTTAAAACAGAACCGCGGATTGTTTGGGTAATAGTCCTGAACATGCTGAAAAAAACCTCCCTTATTTAAAGCTAGATTGGGAATACAGTAGGGAAGTATCGAAGATGATATAACCATTAAAACGCGCAATCATTAAAATTGAAATCTGGGAAGTATTCACTTGTAAGAGCAATCATCTTTTTAAAGAAAATAAAAAAGAGGAGAAGGAAGAAATGAAGCAATTTGTGGGGTAGAGACAAAGGAAAGCTGAATGAACAAAAGAAAGAAAAGTGTTAATGTGAGAAAATGAGAAAGGAAAAAGAAAGAATGAGAGAAAATTAGGGAGGAGAGAAAGAACAAAAAGAATGAATGAAATTTATAGGAAAAGAGAAAAGGATATAAAGAAGAAAAAAAAGCTAAATAATGAAATTATATAAACAAAAAAAAAATGAAAGCTAAAAGGAATATATGAAAAACAGAGAAACCCATTGCAATAACAAAAAGAGGAAAATGAAATAGAATGGAAAAAGAAAAAAAAAATTAAAGTAAGGACGAAAAGAAAAAGAAAGATTATAAAAAACGTTAAAATAGAGTACAAGAAAAAGAAGGAAGTTTTCTTTTACTCTTTCTCTCTCTACTGCTTTCTGATCGGAGTTTCTCTCATTATTGCATCATTTGCAAGTGTAATCCTTGCATCTTGCATCTGCATAACTTAAAATAATGGAAACAACAAAAAACAGGAATGGTGGCATTTGGGAGGGCATTGTGGGAAAAAGTGTTCGTCCCTTTGAAGCCATTCATTTTCATTTATATAGTAATTGAAAGAAACCATAATACTAGTCCACAAATGAATAATAAGCCATAACTAAAACAAAACAAAAAGTCAAAATCAAGGTTCATTGAGTGTAAAACTGAACTGATTGGTCAAATTGGTCACGGTGAATATTCCCAAACCTGGATCCATCAAAATCTCTGACATTTTTTTTGTTTTATTTTTATTTATTTATTTTTATTTATTTATTTTTTATTTATTTATTTATTTTTTATTTATTTATTTTTTTTTTTTCTTACTTTTTTCCCTTTGTGAGCACGCATAGGGGGATTTCGTTGTAGTAAAGCAGTGTTGGCTAACATTGAAGAAAATCACTTGTTTCAAGTCAACTGATATTTTGTCATCAGCCAATATTGTTGACCTCAACTGAGATTTTTTTGTGCATGGTTTTGTTTTTAGTTTTCATTTTGTTTTTGTTTTTTTAATCAGTATTTATTGCTTGAAATTGTGAAGAAAAGAATGTATAGTCTTCGTTTTATTTCATTCATTTATATTTTTCCTTAATTCTTTCTTATCTATTAGGTTGGTGCAAAAATAATGACGTAATAATGTCGTTTTTTGACGTTAAAAAATACGTCAAAAAACGACATTATTACGTCATTATTTTTTGCACCAACCTAATACTTTATTTTTTCCTCTTGTTTTTGCTTTCTTTCATCATTTCATTAATTCCTTCTTTTTCTTCCGATTTCGTTTTTATTTTTTTCAACTCACTACTTCTTGTTTTTTCATCCACTTTTTCTTTTTGGCCATCTTAACTATTTTATCTTTTCCCCTTCTTTTTCCTTTTGCTTTCTTTTATCAGATCTTCATTGCTTTCGTTTTTTTCAGTCAGTTTTCTTTTTTTTTATTTTTCGTTCATTTTTTTTTTAATTCTGATTCTATCAGTTTTTTTATTTTCTTTCTTTCTTATTGTGTTTCCTTTTTGCTGTTTCCTTTCTTTTTTCATTCTTAATTTTGTCATTCAGTTTTATCTTTTTCTTATTGTTTTTCATTTCCATTTCTTTTCTCCCTTCTTACTTATGTCAGCCATTTTTTTTTACTTTTCTTTCTTTCTTTTTTGCCTTTCTCTTTTCCATTACCTTCCTTTTTTCACTCTTACTTCTGTCAATAAATTCTTTCTTTCCTTTTTTCTCTTTTACATTTTTTTTATTCTTACTTGTATCAATTAGTTTTTTTCTTTCCTTCTGTGTCAGTCTATTTTCTATTTCATTTTTTCATTTTTACTTACATAAATCAGTTCTTTCCTTTTTTTTTTTCCTTTTTTCATTCTTACTTCTGTAAATCAAATTTCTTTTTTCCTTCTTTCTCTTTCCTTTTTTTCACATCTACTTTTCTCTTACACTATTTTCCAAGTCACTTCTTAAAAGGTAACAAGGAGACATTTTGGTGATCTCTTGGGAGGTTTCCACTCTTTCTCTCCCAGACTGACAGCTGTTATGGAAACTCTAAAAGAGTCTGAAGACTCTTCTGTAGCGGGTGGGGAGAGAAAAAATAAATCAAGAATAACTTAAAAATTTATAAAAAAAAGAAAAAAGTCTGAAAATCCTTCAAACAAAATAAGGAATGCATTTTCTAATATCTTCGACAGCCATTGCAAAAACACTGATAACTTTGAAATACATTGTAAAAAGCAAGCAATTTTCATTTCTTCTCTATTTTTCTTTTTCTCTTCCTCTTTTACTTCATGTATGTTTTTGTTCTTTTAATATGTTCTTATGTTTTTTGAAAGTGATGACAGCAGACATAAAAGAGAAGAATCATTTTCAGATGAAAATGTTTTTAAGTCAAATTGAATTCTCTATTTACAAACGAGGGCCACAGCAAGACAAAAAAGAAAAAAAAAGCAGACATTAAAAAATCCTTTTGATAAAAATCACTACAGCATAATTGTGAGGTGATTTCACAGGAATTGTCAGCTTTTTTGGTATTTTTTTGGTCTCTTGAAAAAAAAAGAAATTCCACAAGCTAAAGCAAGTGCTTATTCTTGGTTGAATAAAGTAGTTTTTAGATACTTTTGTTTTATTTATATTTTTTACATATTTTTTTTTAAATTTATTGATATACTGTAGATGCAATATTAGCCAGATGTGACAGAAAGGAGTTTGTTGGCTTGAAATATACTGATGGGAACTACTCAACCATTGTGAGGTAATGGAAAAATAAAATTTATTTAAGCCTCTCGAAGGATAAAACATGTAAGGAGTTCATAGGTATCACAGTGACGTTACCTTGAGAACTACTGACAGCAAGAATCCAGAGGAAAAATATCTTGAAAGTTTTCTTTTTACATCTTACCTGTAGGAGTTTTTTCAGCTCAATGGTTGTGACGTGAACCTAAGAACAAAAAGTGCCTGATTCTGGTTCCAAAATACAGTTAACACTTGACATCTTCCTCTGTATGTCATTTGCCTTCAGGACATTGACGATCATGTCTCTCCACAATTTCCTGTCTTTAGCTGAAAGCTTGGTAAAAACAGATTTTTGCCTTAAGGTTCCATTTTGTAGACTGATTGTAACAATCTAATCCAACTATCTGTGGTTTGGTAATTCCAGTGACCTAGCATGTTTTAAATCTTCCACCAATCTTCTTCTATGTGCCATTTCCCTTCAGGACATTGGCAATCGTGGCTCTCCACAATTTTCTGTACTTTGTAGCTCTTAGTAAATTTTGTCTCTTTTGTTATCTCTCCTAAACCTGTTCTGCCATTTATTTACTCAAGCTTGATCGGTAGGTTATGCATTGTTTTCCTCTATCCCTCTTGCCTTCAATCAGTCTTGTGAGTGTCAAATTTTCTTAACCCTTTGTCCTCATGTGGCCTAGAAATTTCAACTGTCTCTTTTTGATGTTAAGTATAAGTGTCCTTTTTGTTTCCATTTTCTCACATGTTTCTCCATGGTATTCTCATCTTCCTTTGACATTTCTGTTGCTTCAAGTCTTTTCTTTATTGGTGAGGAGATTGTGCAGCATTCACTGCAATATAGGAGGATTGATATTGCATAACATTTTGATATTCTTTTCTTTATTGTAGATTTTGAAACTGACTATCTATTTATCTGTTGTAGCATAGCTACTGACGATAATGGATATGTCCCCATTCACATAAATACAGTAGTAAATACTGTATGTTGGTCTGCAGTTGGAGATCCATTGTGGAATTCACTTGACTCCCTTCTAGCAGTTGAGTACTTCTTCTACGCACCACTGGTGAATCTTATATGTGTTGTTCTTGTCCTAAGTATTATCATTCATTACCAACCTTTGATTCTTCTATTCACTAACCTTCCCTAGGTTAAAACACTATCAGAGGGTGCTGAATAGTTCTAAGTCTGACCTTGGTTGGGCTGAGAAATTTTCATCAACCCATTGTATATTTCTTTCTCAAAGCCTTATATGAGCAGGTATTTATATATTTGTATAAAAGATGTAAAATGTGTACATGCACACACATGCACACACATGCACACATGCATATATATATATATATATATATATATATATATATATATATATGTACTAGCCTAGAAGCTGCCCTTCAGATTTAACTCTTGTGAAGGGATTATGGGCCTTCAGCCTTTTATCTTTAGCGTTCTATGTATGTAAAAGTTATAAGAATTTAGAAATACTACCTTAAAACTATATTTTATCATATATATATATATATATATATATATATTTCTGAGATGAGGTATTATGTACATTATTTACATTATTTGGACTATTGTCCTCATCTTTGTCACCATATTTATTACAATGTTTCGGCCGTAGTACGCTCTGGCCTTCTTCAGGTGGTTGGAATGTTGAACTGAACACTTTATTTCGCTCACTGGGCTAGACTGTTCTAGTTCTATGTGCCATGTTTAATGGATGTCAGTTATCAGTTATCTCCTGTTATCTCCTCCATGGGTACCTTGGTGAACAAACTCACCACTGAAAGTTCTCCACTGCCTTAACCGGGTATTGAACTCACACTCTTTGAGTCCTGTCACCAGATCTAAACAACTCAAGGACACATGGCACAGTGGATAAAGGCGTGTTATTGATAAACATTCCCCCTCATGAGCACCAAAGATGAGTGAGAGTTCTAACGTATCACTCCCCACATCATGATGCTAAGATATGAGCTTGACTTTCATGGGTAAATGTAATCGGGATAATATTACTCCTGAGGTCTACATTGAACATGCAAATTAAACATCACTAACATAAAAACAGACTCCCATCACTGAATGCTATGTTGCCATTCATTCTCCCAATAACACTACTGGAGAAATGCATGATCATGTGACTAGAGGCATGCATATCCATCATTCTGGTACAAATAAATGATTCCCAGTGAGCTGTGTTGTCACACCTGGAGCTACATTTGCTCTGATAGAGACATCATGTAGTCTGCTAATGCTATTTTCCAACTGTTTTAATCTTATCAAGCATCTGTACTACATTGCCATCAAGAACATAATGATTTTGACATATGCATCACTGTTTGAAGCTTTGACACAGATGGTGCACTGGTATGACTGTTACTACATCAAAGATGGCCAATGACTTAGAAAATTTCTTCAGAATATCTACCCTCCATAGTGTACACTGGTAAAAATTAAAACTCTTCTTAATGGTGTTGCAATTTTATTTTCTGGTAGTATACAGGGTGCGATTCATAAATTGTCTTCTAAATGATGCAAAAATGAAAATAACACTGACATCTCATTTTAACAGATATATTTTACTAAAATTACACAGAAATACTAAAGAGTAAATTTATTCAATCTAATTGCCATTGGCTCAACCAGAATCTCCTGCAACTCTTCTGGATGATCTCCTTGTTTAAGTTGGTGAATGCTGCCATAATCTTTGACTTCATCTTTGGTGTTAGAAGGAGTTTTGTTTGTTTCTCATTCAACTTGCCTCACACATATTAATTAAAGGAGTTGCAGTCTTGGGAAGTTAGGTGGCCAGATGTAAGGGGTGATGTGGTCACAGAAATTCTCTGACAGCCATGATAGGATTCTCCTGTTTATGTAGCATGGTGCAGAGTCCTGTTGCCAGCAGCCACCCTCTTGACCTAGGGCAGCACAACCTCCTCAAGGCACTTGATGTAGGCCTCCATATTGAGTGAGAGGCCCTGTGGGAAGATGAAGGGAAGCATAACATCGCTATCACTACCGATCACTCCAAACACCATAATGTTGCCTGGATATATCATCCAACACTTTCTGAATCCTCTGCACTGTCATCAGAGTGCCAGCCAAATACTTTGAAATGTTCATATTGGAACTTCCGGCATGAATGCCAAGTCATACAGTATGCTGTTTCTAAATTTCTGGTAGAGTGAATTACATCATGGTGCTCTTTTTCTCACAGCTAATGCCTAACTGACCTTACTATACTTTAAGTCAACAAAATCAAATACAAACAATGCACATCCACAAAATTAAAAATATAAAATGACAACATTGGACCCTGTATATGAAGAAGAGTCCAAAAGTTCTTATGCTAACCCATTTTCAAAAATTTCAGGGACCAAATATCAGAATACTGATTTAGGGAAGTGTGTTTGGCCAAGAAGTATTACATACTATCCCCTACATCTTATATGTAATATATATATATATATATATATATATAATTATTTATTTAAAAATTATAACATAAATCACTACAAAAATAGCCATTTTGTTTACAATTCTACAATCTACATTCAACATCATCACTTGATAAGACACCAGAGGTGTTGAAACAAAATGGCTATTTTTGTAGTGATTTTGTAACATATTTATGTTATAATTTTTAAATAAATGATTATATTCGCTGTACTCTGTATTGAGCACTCTTTTAAGAATAGTAATTGTTGGTTATTGGAATTTATTGCGTATACACCAATCATATACTTGGGTATATATATATATATATATATATATAAACTGTAAAAAACAACAACAACAAATATTAGATGCTTTAATCAATTACAAATATTATATGTCTTAAATTTAAGAACAAAGATATTAAGTATATTTAAAAAAAATTGACATGACACTACAAGCTGATGTCATTTGATATTTTAAACGACTTGATGTGATATCCACTAGGACTTGAAGATGCAGTCTTCAAAAACCACCAAAAAAATACAATGCATTCCCACAGAAATGCACTTATTTATCTTAGCTGACACATTTCGACCTCTGTGGAACTTTATCAGAGAACACAATGCATTGGCTGAGAGAAATTTACCTTTTGTTTTTAATTCATATTGTCTTTTTACAGATATTATCTATCTGAAAATTTTACACTTATTAATTCACAGAAAATGAATAATAACTCTAACAAAAGCATAGATGTAAGGTTTCAACTATTAAAGCTGGTAGGGAATGTGTTAATAAACTTAATTTTGTTTTATTTACTGAAATAAAGTATAACTCTTCATGGTAAAGTTAACAGAAAACAGCTGAAAAGTTCTCTGCTTAACCCACTCCCCAAAATCTAACCAGTGATCAGAATTTTTGGACTCCCTTCTTGTTTGGACTAAGAAGTTTTCAGCTCCCCCTCATAAATACCATTATGTTAGTATTTAAATATTTTATTAATAATTTTTTTTAATCATTTCATCTCAGACAATGCAATAATGTCACTAAGATGCAAAGGGTTTCTGCGAGTGGAAGAGAATAAAGCTTTAGTGAGGAGAAAGGACAATAAAAGAACAGGTTTCAGGAAGGCAAAAATGGTGATTGGCATCGCATTTAAATTTTTGAAGAATGTAAGTGTCAGAGAAGCAAGAAGTGTGAAAAAAGAAACTATAAGAATAGAATTTATTGTTTGACAGCAAAACAATGAGACCTATTTGCCAATCTAGTAGTGCATTTAAATTCATGCTGTTGATGTACCAAGGGAGAGAACTCATTAGAACTGTGGACATGAAAATATTTATATAAAAGACAGAGGGAAGCCACATAATGGTGCTAGGAAAGCAACTGAAGTCAAGATGCCTGGTCAGAACTGATAGCATTACAGACTCTTCTTTGGAGTTTGCTGAGAATCTCAGGATATATCAAAATAAGTGATCAATAGTCTTATATAGAAATCTTTAATCATACTAATCTAACTAAAGTATACATGGCATAATGTAAGGGTTCAAATATTCAAGGTCACAGTGAACATGTCAAAACAATAATTTGGAATAATTATTTTAAATACAATTTGTTCGATAATTTCATAAACTTAACAGTGAAATTTTCTACCTATAATGAATTTTCCTTTTTTTTTAATTGCAAATACAAAGGAGTCAGTCTATAATCCTTTGGACTCTTTGTCAGCTAATTATTTTCTTGGGATTAGCAAACACCGCCAGGGTCCCCAGTGATTGACGTGTGGATCTACCAAGGTAAGCACCTATCAAAAAAGGCTTTTCAACTTGAGTCAAAGTTCTGAAGAAGTGACATAACTGTTATTCTTTTAAATTTTTTTTTTTTTCTATTCAAGGTAAGCTGTAGACAAAAAGATATTGTAAGTAGTTACAGGAATTAAAAGGATTTTTGATTTATCCCTGAGCTGTCTTTTCAAAACCAGTGGCAGGAGAACTTCAAAACCAGGATTTGATTGTTGTCCATTTCATTGGTTGATCAAAAGAAAAAAAAGTACCATGATTTCTGGGAGCTTTCCTGTCAGAATACACATTTCTCTATTTTGTAACAGACAAGATGGCTGTCTTGCGAAATAAATGAATTCAACACATGAAGGACTGTTCATATATATTTATACAAAGAACACCATCACTCATAAAAGAAGAGAAAAAAAAAATTACTGTTACTTATGTACAGACAGCTCAAAAAAAAAAGGAAAGAAAACATTCATATGCTTAGTTGTAGTGTGAGTGTGTGTGCATGTGTGTGTGTATGTATGTATCTCTCTCTCTCTCTCTCTCTCTCTCTCTAAAAGTAAAGGTTTGTTACTTAGCTGATTGATGTTACTTTCAGCATCCTGACTCCAGAGTTCTATAGACAAACCCTTCGGGAATCACTGTGTCTACTCATCCAGGAGTATCAGTATATATATATATATATATGAATATATATATATATATATATATATATATATATGTGTGTGTGTGTGTGCACCATGGCTGGATGACATTTAGAAGTTGGTCCTCCAGGGAAAAAAAATCTTCCCTTGTGCAGACATGTCAAGTGTTGCTACTACTATATTCTGGTGCAAAAAGAGAGGAAGAGTATTTATGTTTTTTTCTTTATATTGACTTGAATACAACACGACCTAATGGCAGACAAGATGGGGGATAATCCCGACATTCTAATTATTTTGTAAGTTTTGAGAATAAGTATTCTGATAGTTTGTTTTTTTTTGATCCTGTGTTTTTAGTCAAGTATCTGAATTTTTTATGTTTTGATTAATCTTTTTAAATGTCATGTCCCTTCAGAATTTAGGCAATCATCCGTCTCCTCATGTTCCTTTCCTTCATAATCTCTGATTTACCATATCTTCTTCAGAAAAATAATGTGGTGATTTCCTATTGCCTTCTCCATGGTTTTGTCATCAGAGTTTTCCTTTTCGTCAGGATATAGGCAATCATGGATCTCTACAGATTCCTTTACTTTATCCTTAATGGAATGCTTTCTTGGGAAAGATAGTAAACTAGTTCCCCATTGCTTTTAGTACAAAATATGAATGCAACAGAATATAACAATTATGGAGGAATCAGTCTTAATAATGATACAAAAACCATCCTACTGTTTATGCCATATAAATCTTTTTATTAGTAGGAGTTTGCTCATGTCTTCAAAAATGATGGCACATTTTGTTAAGTTTTTACATGTGCGTCTTAAAATATTTCTTCCAAATTGTTATATTAATATGTATTAATTCTGGAGTGATCAGTCTGTTACTTGCTAACAATAGAAAACCAACCTCCACTTTGTGTCCAATACAATCTGTTATTAATAGAAGTTTAATGAAGCCATCAAAAATGATGGCACATTTTAAGTCCTTAGTATTAGATGTTTTTTTTTTTATGTACAGTTTGTAAGTCCTTAATATCAGTAGACAGTTTTTACATATATATTTTTAGTTGATGTTTTCTTTTATATATGCTGAGTGCCTTCAGAATGTGAGTGATCATGGCCCTCCACTGATTCCCTTTTTTTCATCTTTGAATGTTAAGACATTTTGAGAAAATAGTGCAATGGTTTCCTGTTGTCTTTACTACAGCTTAGAAATCAGAGATTTCTTGCTCTTAAACTCGCTGACACCCAAGTCTTAGGAGCTCAGTCTGCTCTTCTTTTTAACTTTGTGAAGAAGACATAGATTAATACCTTTCCCAAGGGAGCTTATACAAAACTTAATGCAACAGACTAAACTGGATTTGAACTGGGTTTACAGTTTCAACTGATAACCATTACTCTACCTGTACATCCATTTGATACTGGATGCAAGAATCTCCCTGAGGAACACCCTAATTAAAATATTTTGTTAAAAACAGTCGAGATTAAGATGCTCATCTACTACTTTGTATGACTTTTTGATTGTTTTACATCATCATCAGTGACATTTGAGCACCTGACCAGCTCCCTACATGTGTTTCAGTTGCATGCCAATGCCTGAATCTCTGTGAGTGATCTTCCAGTCCACTCAGTGATATGGTCAGCTCATCTTTTTTCACTATTTACATTGTTTGGATTATCATCCTCATCTTTGTTGCCATATTTATCACAATGTTTTGGCCATTGTATGCTCCGGACTTCTTCAGGTGGTTGGAATGTCGGACTGAACTCTTTATTTCACTCGCTGGGGTAGACTGTTTCAGTTCCACATGCCATGACTAATGAATGTTGGTTATCAGTTATCTCTTTCTTAATTCCCTTCTCCAAGTTCTCCACCACCATAACCAGCTAGTGAAATATTGAACCCCACACTCTTTGGGTCCTGTCACTGGATCTAACTAACATCTTTATCCACTGTGCCATGTGTCCTTGAGGACATCTGTGCATGAATTTCTGGGTATTATAAACCTAATGCCTTCAGCAATCGTTTTTTACCAGTGCTCATATTGCAGTTTTTGCTGTTATCATTGTATGGTTTTTACCAGAGCTCATATTGCAATTTTCATTGTTTCTTATTATTCCTCTGGCACTCTTTATTACTGGTTCCCATATTGTATTCATTTCTATGCTTGGTCGGCTCAGGAGATTTTTATGGCCTAGCATATGTGCTGATTCCTTAAGTTTATGAATTTTCCAATGATGTTCTTTGTCTATGATTTCAACCTGATCCCACAGAGGGAGGTCATCTTTTTGTTTTTTCTCTCTGCCTCTTATTCTTTTACCTCAAGTGGAACCTTGTATGATGACAGTGGAAAGATTATTGGCACTAATGACATATCTGCTGCATTTCAACTTTGTCCTCTTGACAGAGGTTGTGTGATCTTCCAGTGGGCCTATTTATTGTCTAATGGTGTCTCATACTGTGTCATCTGTGATGCAGTCTGCTTAGGAAATAGCAAGGATGGTCATGTAGCATCTCATTTCTCGTGCTTAGATTCTTCGCTGTAATTCTGCTGTTAATCTCCAAGATTCACAGGTGTACAGAAAGACTGAGAAGACCTATGCATGCAATAATCTGATCTTTGATTTCAGACAGATGTCTTTCCAAATGGTTCTTAGCTTTGGGATAAGATCTATTGTTTCTGCTGCTCTTGAAATTTCTATTCTGGACCCTCTTTGCTGATAATTGAGCCAAGATATTTGAATTGTCTTACTATTGACCACTTACTTTCTCATTCTTTGCCTCATTTGTTTACATAATAGGTTTTTTGTTTGTTCTACATTATCATCATCATTGCCATGACTGGGTGTGGTCATAGGGTCACTACACAGCTTAGCAACTGACCAGCTCCATTCATATATCTCAGTTTACCTGAAGTAAAGGGTGTTTCATTAAAATGGATCAAAGTCAGCAGTAAAAAAATCAATGTTATTCATGAAAATTTATTTATTTTTCTATTGGATCATATTATTTAAGTCATGGCAATTATGCATGAAAAATAATATCACCCAAATGTCCGCCACACCTCCACTCAATGGTCAAAATTTTTTATGACATCTCTACATAGTTTCTCCTCGATCTCACCAATATACCTTATTATCTCATCCTTCAGCTGTTGAATTGTTGTTGGCTTGTTGGCATAGACCCTACTTTTGAGATGACCCCAAAGGAAGAAATCTAAAGATGTCAAGTCACACAATCGTGGTGGCCAATTGACTTTGCTGCTTTGAGAGATGATACAACCTGGGAAGTGCACAAAATGCATTTCTGTTTGAACATCTATTTTCATAATAGGCTTCAATAACTTTAACACATTGTTTGATTGTAAATCTTTCCATGGTTGAAATTGTCAAAGACTTAAATTGTTAAATATGAAAGAAAAAGAAAAAAAAATCATTAGATGCTTAAACTTAATTCACATATAAAATCAGTTCAAGTTATTAGAACCTTGTAGGATGACAGTGGTAAGATTTTTAGAACTAATGACATGTCTATAGCATTTCAACTTTGTCCTCTTGACAGAGGTTGTGTGGTTTTTCCAGTGGGCCTATTTATTGTCTTTCTTGAGAACATGTTCTCATTCTTTGTCTCATTTGTTTACATGGAGCTCATTTAATTACAATGGCTTTTTAAGGATGTCTGAAACCATGGATAGCATAGTATCCTTAAACATAATAGCAGTAGCAGCCATGAGTAAACCTTGTATCAGCAGCAGCTATCAAATATAAAAATATGTGAACTCTAAAGTAACTATCTTTCTTCTGTGTTTTCCTCTTTCAATTTGTGTTTCATGTACTTTCTGAGCTGAAACTAAAAGGCCTGTGAACGCTGCACACAAACAAAGTAAGTTCCCACTATAATATATTCATGAACATTTTGTTGTGTATTCAATTTGCGTCTAGCAAAAGAAACTCTCATTTTAAGCTTTCCTTTTGTTAACTTTGTTTTAATAAATGTTATCTTGCATTGCAAATCAATTGGTCTGTTATTTTGTGTTTGTACTCTTTTTCACCACCATTATTTCATGTACTATAAAAGAAGCCTTACACATTTAATTATTAAAGTAGCTAATCACTAAAATAGTATTTGAACCTTATACATTCTGTCATTATTGGGCAGAGGTTTTCCTAAACTGAAGTAAATAGCAAAGGCAGAGAGATCCCCATGATGGAATCAACAACTTTGAGTCTGTGATCAAGGTGAGTTCTTCAAGTTGGAAGAAATTGGTTATAGTTTTAACTGAGAAAGATGGGCTCTAGCAGTTGTATTACCCAACATATGAATGAATAACTCTCTGCCTTTCAACCCAGATGCATGGAGGGAATTGGTCAAGTGCTCAGCTGTGCAATGATCCGGCAATCATACCTGGTCATGAGGATGATGATGATGATGGTGATGATGATACCTTTTTTCTTATGTATGTATAGATACCAATCATAAAAATACAGGAATTAGAGTCAATAAGAAATTAGCAACAATAATTGTTGTAGCATACCTACGGACGATAATGGGTATGCCCCCATTCCCATAAATACAGTAGTGAATACTGTATGTTGGTCTGCAGTTGGAGATTCATTGTGGAATTCACTTGACTCACTTCTAGCAGTTGACTACTTCTTCTATGCACCACTGGTGAATCTTACATGTGTTGTTCTTGTTCTAAGTATTATCATTTATTACCAATCAGTAACCTTCCTGAGGTTATATCAATAATTAATATCAAAATAGCACTAATCTGATCAATAGAAGATTTCTTCTTAGTGTATATCTTAGACCAACTAAGAGATTAACAATGATAATTTATAGTAACAAAGTAGAACAATAATATACTGTAATAAAAGTTATTTAACAGATAGAAGATTCATTCTTACCATAGATATTATTAGACCCAATAAGACATTAACAAAAATAACTCATAATAGAATGTTTATAACAATATACTGTAAAAAAAGGTTGTATGATAGAATATTCATTCTTACTGTAGATCTTAATACACATTATAAAAGATTAAAAATAATAAATTATAATAAAACAGACAATTCTAACAATATATTGTAATAAAAGTAATGTAACAGACAGAAGATTTGTTTTTATTGTAGTAACCTCAGCAAATAATTTTTGAAATTTTCCATTTTTTTTTTTTGTTTAAATGAAGCATTTTAAGGTTTTTCTTTTGGCATATCCAAATTTCCATCATCACTATTCTCATACGTATGGACCTTTATTAAGATCATTATTAAGTAAAACTTAAGAACTGTTTATATCTCAGGGTGACAAGTACAGAAAATGAATCCACAGATAAGTGAGGAACCATTGTAATTGATTTGTATTGATTTCATATAAATGTCCTGATGCTAATTACAGTTTTTGTCAGAAAAAAGGTTTTAAACTTGTCTTCTGTGATCTGTATTGACAGAATGGTTTTAATTTGTTCACTGCTAAATATATTTTTACTAGTCAGGTCTCTCTCTTAAAAAAAAAGTTAATGAAAAGAAAATGTCTTGTGTTTTGAAAATGGATTAATTTTTGTACAAATCAACATTGATGTATGAGAGAATATCTAATAAGTGATATAAATAAATATGTTTATTTGTTTAGTGGCATATCAAATCTTCATGGATCATTTAATGCTGAAATTTAATTTTCTTGGGAGCATTAGTAATTTCTTTTACAAAAATGTTGAGCAATGTCTAGTCTGGTCAGTACCTAGATGGCTGGCTGCTTGATGACAACATGACACAACCTAAGAATGAGGATTTTTTTGTTTGTTTAGCAGCATTTCAACTCTTTAAGGGTCATTTAATTCCAAAATTTAATTTTCTTGGGAGCATTATTAATTTCTTTTACAAAAAAATGTATTACTAGTAATTTTTTTTTTTTTTTTTAAATGTATTGCTAGTATTTTTTGTAACTATGATAATGATTGCTGGTATTTTTAATATAAAAATGTATTTTTACACTTTCATAGTGTTTTGACCTCAGTTTGGGGATTAACTATTTGCCCATAGCTGGGACCCTAACAGGTGCTGCCACCCCGGGTCAGGGTTGATCTGGGAACAACAGCAATTAAGAGGTGGTTCCATGTTCCTAAAAACCTCCTGATCAGAGGACTTGCTGCCGAATGTAGATTATTGTCATACCCAGGACATATTAAATATGCAAGAATGCTTTTAATAATTTACATGATTATGAAACTGTTGAGGAGTAAATAGTACACCCCTGGTCACTATATGAACTAGTCCATTACTATAAAGAGCTTTAGGTCAGAGGTAAACTGGTAGCTGTTTGGAATGGACTTCAGACTAACTAATGTAGGTGTCATGGCAAGTAGCCAAAGCAATACATATAGAGTATACTTATATGAAGTATGGTATGTTATAGTGATTTTCCAAGTGTAGCTTAGATGTGGCACATGGCCGAAAGTATGGGGCACCCAGTGAGGATCGAACTCACAACTCATTCGTAATTGTCCTAGCAAGACAAGCTTGCTAACCATTACACTACCTCGGGGTGCCCATGAAGTATGTTATATAAGTAAGTGTCTGTTAGAACAATAACCATAGAATAGTGGCATTACAATGGACACATTGATCTATGCAATAAGGTATAAAAAGTTATGCTAATATTTATTAACTGTCATATTATCAAAATGAATATGCTGATTTCCATTTACAAAAGAATAAGACACAATCTAAAGATGCAATATCCTTTGCACTTAATTGGTGATTGGTGGAACATTTTGAGTTATTTTTTGGCCTTTTTCAGGTATATGTCAATCTTGGTAACATTTAGACAAGATATCATGATGGGTATATTGGGCCTTGTATATTTATACAAAAGTATCACTTTTTGCATGTTGCTTTCTTACACAATAATAATAATAATAATAATAATAATGATAAAAATTCTCTCAATGTCATACGCACGACAATTTTCTGAGAAAAAGCTTTCATTACCTGAGTTCTCAGGTGAAAAACCTGGTAAAACCACTGAAAGCAAATGAGAACAACAATGATGATGATGTTGAGGAGGAGGTTACCACCACCAAAAAAAAAAAGATATAACAATGATTTTATAAAATTATATTTCAGTTAAAATTCTGATATAATTTTCACTCACTAGAGAACAGTTAAACTGTAGTTTATTCTATTTGATCCAATGCATGTTGCGACCGAGGTGTACAAACTTTGCTTTACATTTCAAATTCTTTGATTTTGTCCAGCTGTTAATATCCTCATGATTTTAATTTCAGATTCATTTTTCAATTTCTGTTACATACTTTTCTCCACCAACAAAAATTATCTAAAAATCTGCTCAAGAATTTTAGTTTCTAATCAGATTTAATGTCCAACTCAAGCCAAGATTTATTGTTATACAAAGCTTTTCAGACGAGCAGCAGACACCAGTGGCCATCTTTAAAATTTATACATTTAAAAAAAAAGATTCTCTCTTTTGTATTTCAATGATGATGCGATTAAGTTTAGTTAATATTTGCTGACCTAAAAGTCATCTGCTTGTTTATTGACCTGTAAGAGATCAAAACTAAAATAAATATCCGGTAATTAATGTTCTTTTTTTTTTTTTTTTTTGATGAAGATGATCAGCAGATGTGCATTTTAGAACTTTGTTGGCCATTTTTCGTTATTCCTTATTTTTTTGTTTTTTTTCCATATTTGTGGTCCTCTTTGGTTATTCAGTATGATATCAGTTTTACTGTCTTCCCTATCTTAGTATCTTCAACCCCTCCACATATAAATATATGCTCAAAGAATTTTCTTCTTCTCATGTCTAAAGAACCAATTGGAGAAGAGCAGTCCACAGAAAAACAATATCCTTAAAAAATACCAGAAGACAAATAGAAGAGGCAAAGAGAGCCCAAAGGAGAGAGAAAGAGAGAGAGAGAGCCCAAAGAAGAGAGAGAGAGAGAGAGAGAGACCAAACAAGAGAGAGAGAGCGCCCAAAGAAGAGAGAAAGAGAGAGCCCAAAGAAGAGAGAGAGAGAGAGAGAGCCCAAAGAAGAGAGAGAGAGAGAGAGATAGAGCCCAAAGAAGAGAGAGAGAGAGATCCCAAAGAAGAGAGAGAGAGAGAGAGCCCAAAGAAGAGAGAGAGAGAGAGAGCCCAAAGAAGAGAGAGAGAGAGCCCAAAGAAGAGAGAGAGAGAGAGAGCCCAAAGAAGAGAGAGAGAGCCCAAAGAAGAGAGAGAGAGAGAGAGAGGGAGAGAGAGAGCCCAAAGAAGAGAGAGAGAGAGATCCCAAAGAAGAGAGAGAGAGAGAGAGAGAGAGAGAGAGAGCTTTCCATCCTCTAAATCCTTCTACTCTACCATGCGGTAGATACAGGCATCTCTTCAGATTCAGTGTAGGATTCATTACACACAGAAGGGGAATTAACAAGAAATAACTGATAACTGACAGCCAGGTATTGAACTCACGCTCAAGAACACATGGCACAGTGGATAAAGGCATTAGTTAGATCCAGTGACAGGACCCAAAAAGTGTGAGTTCAATACCCGGTTAAGGCAGTGGAGAACTTGGAGAGGGGAATTAGCAGGAGATTATTGACAACTGACATGCATTAAACATGGCATGTGGAACTGGAACAGTCTACCCCAGCGAGTGAAATAAAGGGTTCAGTTCGACATTCCAACCACCTGAAGAAGGCAGGAGCGTACAACGGCCGAAATGTTGTATTAAATATAGCAACAAAGATGAGGACAATAGTCCGAATAATGTAAACAGTGTATGTTATGTGCTTTTTTCCTCGATCCCTCTTGCCTTCAATATGTGCTGTGAGTAGCAAATTTTTCAAGCCCTCTTTCCTCATTATGTACCTTAGAAATTTTAGTTGTTTCTTTCTGATGCTATGTATAAGTGTCCTTTTTGTTTCCATTTGTTTCTAAAACTTCATCATTGCTCACATGTTTGGTCTATGGTATTATCAACATCCTTCCATAGAACCACATTTCTATTGCCTCAAGTCTCTTCCACATCTATGAGGAGATTGTCCAGCATTCACTGTCATATAGAAGGACTGATATTACATAACTTTTCAATACTCTTTTCTTTGTTTCTAATAAAAATTTTCCTGTTTCTTAATACTTTGCTTAGTTTTTGGAAGGCACCTTTAACTATTCCAGTGTGTCTTCAGATTTCAGTGATACACTTTCTGTCCTCTATTAAAATGCTTCCCAAATATTTAAATTGTTGTACTTGTTTGATTTTAGTATTTTCTATTTGTAATTTGCATGTTGAGCTGTTCCTTTTGCTGAAAACCATACATTCTATCTTCTTGTTTAGTCCTTTCTTCTTGCTTTCCTTCACTAATTTCTATAGGAGTTTTTGGACTTTCCTTTCTCTCTTTGCTATCAACACTGTATCATTTGCATATGTTATCTCATTAAGACTGCGGCTGCCAGTAATAACTCCTGGCAGGTCATCTAATTCTTTCAGGATTGGCTCACTGTATAAGTTGAATGAGTCTGGTGAGAAGACACATCATTGGCTTACACCCCTTTCTATTTTTGCATATTCAGTCAGTCAGTCAGTTCTGTGACATGCATGATACAAGCTTAGGCGATCATGTATCTTTTGATACATAATTGACGAGGCAGATTTTTTTTTCCCGTAGTAGGTTGCCATTTCTTTCTGTAGTAGATCATTCAAGACTATAGAACCCGGTCTGTCCTGCTATTTACCCTTATCTGGGGGGTGAAGAAGAGGATTCATACCTTTCCCAGGAGTATTAGCAACTGGAATTCAAATTTGGCTCTCCGATTCCTCAATTTGAGCCATATTTACTGAATTCGTTTTCTATCCAGATGCAGGCTGTTTGCTGCCAGTATAGGTTCAAATCCTGCTGAAGGGCACATTTTCTTTATTAAGTTTTCTTGAGCATGCAAGCCAGTAAACAAAATATTGTTTAAAATAAAAACAGAGCATCTACTGAAATATTTGAAGTAATAAAAATATACATACATACATAATAATAGCTGGCCACTACTAGGGTGGCTAGCCAATCCCAATTGCAGATGCTCACTCAGGCACATTAGTGTTTGTTCAATACCCACAGAGCCAACCTGTGGTTTATACTGCAACTATGCTGAGCAGACATTAGTTACAGTTTCTGGGAGAGAGCATGTTATCTAGCAGGATCAACAATCTGAACAATGCCAGCACACTCAAACCCTCGGTCATGATGACTTGTGGCTTTGTGCTAGCACAGCTATTAACAGCCCTCAAATGTTCCATCTACCCAATTTCATTTACAAAGCTTGGGTCAACCTATGGTATGGTTTTCAGGCACTTTCCAAAAGTGTTGCACACTGGGATCACCCCCTACAGATCAATAACATTAGAAAGTCTACTTCCTGACAAATCAACTGTGGTGAGATTCAAACCCGGGTCTCATGGTCAAAAAGTGAACATTCTAATCACTCGGCCACACACCCATTACATACACACACACACACATATATATATATATGTGTGAGAGAGAGCTATTTTGAGATTTTTATCAATAATTTTATTTGTTTAGATATGATGATGTTTGAGATTAAATGTATATAAAATCTACATCCATGTGTATATTGATATGCATATACATGTGTGTGTGTTTTATATGTTATATAGTATCGTACATTGAGATAGGCATTTATTCAATTGTATATATTTGTATATTGATCTGTTGTTGTGTTTCTACCATTTGGAAAGCATCAACTCATTTTGTAAAATGATGCAAGATGAAAATACAGAATTAAAACAATTGAATGAACAAATAACATATTTTTAAAATTTTATTTATTCACATTTTTAAACAAAAGATAAAAAAATACAAATTACAAATGAACAAGATATTGATGACAAACTCAAAATGTGAAATAAGATATCTGGACAACTCAACATCTTTGTCAAGTCAATTTAGTTTTTTCTTTTTTTTCTTTCTTTTTGCACTTGACATGTTCTGCAGATAATATTTCAGGCATTTTGATTGGTCAACTGGGAAGCATGCACCCATAGGCCTGCCCATATTCTCGACATACAAGCAGCTTTATTATCCAAGTTAAGATAGTGAAATTAAATATTAGTAAAAACCAGTGAGAACATGAACCAAAGAAATATTTATTAGCCATGCCTCCATAAGAAATGATAGTTTGTTTTCTGATTTTATTTTTGGGATTTTGAAGGGAAAATAAACAAAATAAGGGTTAGGAGATATCAAAAGATGTAATTAAAAAAAAATTACAAGTAAATCTTAGTGTCAATTACTGTAAACAGTTGAGTAAGAACAAAAAAGTAAGAAAGAAAAAAAAAAAAGTAATAGATTGGTTCTAGATTTTTCTAGAAATTTGTTTCTGGAGACAATTCATCTCAATAAAACCTTCAAGGCCAGAGATGAAGTAACAAAAGTCGAGAAGAACATTTTCATTCGTGCCATGCATTTTCCTGATTGTCTTGTTTTTAATTTTTTTTAATTTTTAATTTTTAATAAAGAGACAATTTTTTTTTATTTTTTTTTTATTTTGTAGCTTATAAAATGAAGAAAGGGAATATGAGATAGAAGATGCTCAAAATAAAAATATAAAGAGATTTTTATTTCTTTTTAAGAACAAACGAGGAGATTTGTAATTAAATGTCACAATTCTATATTCTTAGAATTAAAAACATTTTTTTTTTTATTTTTCTCCTTTATTACAAAAAACAAAACAAAAACAAAATAAAGGAAGAGTAAAAATTAACAAGAAGTAATAACCTGAGAAACTTTCTTATAATTCAAGATTTATGTCGGAAAAATTAATTCCTTGGAGTCTATTCTACAAGACATATCAAGTAACTCAATTTGTAAGAGTTGAGGAATTTGCGTGTTTTTTTTTTTTTTTTTGTTCTTTTGTAATTTTTTTTTTTATAATCTTGGGTCCACATTTGTTATTATTAACTTATTAGAAAATTAACCACAACTAATCCTTAAACTTGTAGTCCAAATTTAATTTTAGCTTTAAATTAATATTTCCCAAAGTGCTTTCTACTGTTTGGGTGCCACTCCCAACAAGCAACAACAAAAAAATTGGTAGCACACGTCACTAGTAGAGAAAATAATAATACAGGGTGTGGCAGAAGTAGCTTCCATAAAATGGTAAAACATTATCTAGATGAAGACACCATTTCCACTAATATCTTACCATTATGTGGGAGGTATTTATGCTGCACCCTATGTAATCACAATGTCAAATTTCTACACTACCTTAAACAAAAGGTTTGGAAGGAAACTGTCGTTAATACTAGAAAGTGCAATAACATTTAGTGGACTTAAGATGTCTAATTTCCTGAAAACAATTTTATGAATTTCCACCAGCAATAACTGTTTGTACAATGAATGCCAAATATTTCCGGTATGCAAACAGCTAATTTTAATGTTATCATTTCCCTGTTGGCCTATTTTGCTAAGTATTTGATATTGTGAGAAGATTTTAATGAGTAGGTCTTTAAATACATAGTTATTTAAATATAAAATTTCATATCAACAAAAACCAGCATATCAACAGAAACAACAAAAATGGATAGCATATGTAACAAGAAGAGAAAATTATGATATAATCAAGATGTTATCTTCCATAGTCCTAAAAAAAAAAGGTTTAGAAGGAAACTCCCATTAATACGAGAAAGAGCTATAACAATTAGCGGACTTGAGAAATTTATTTTCCTGAAAAACTGTTTAATTAAAAAAATTTTTTATAAATCCCAACTGATAGTAATAATAATGAATGCTGAATGTTTCCAGCACAGAAATGACTGATTTCATCATTTATTTTTTTTAATAAATTCTCCTCAAGCAAGGCAATAATACCACTAAGATGCAAGGAGCTACTGGAAGTGAAAAAGAAAAAACTTTAGAAGGAACTGAAAGTCCAATCCTAAACAGGAAACAAAGGATAAACCTCTACTCCTGTTCATCAAAAGGAGTGTGAACTAGATGATAGATGAATCTATCTAATTCTATTATACTAAAATCATTATGCAGATCATAGCTTCTTTCATTCTTCAGTTCTTCATTTAACTCTGCAGAATGACACTACAAAATCACAAAGAGCTTTCCCAAATAACAGAAACCACATCAACTGAACAATTTCAGCAGCAGCAGCAGAAATACATAACACATGTAAGTAGAAGGAAAAAGAATGATATAATCAAGATGTTAACGTTCCACAATACCAAAAGATCAAACTATTTGGAGACAAACTCCTATCAATATTAAAATGAACAATAACATTTAGTGAACTTGAGATATCTAATTTGTTAAAAAAAAAAATGTTTAAATAAAAAAGATTTTATAAATTTTGACCAATCAGTTGAATGCTGAATGTTTCCTGTATCAAAATGGTTAATTTTACCATTACTATAATTGCTTTTACCATTAATTCTACTTTTCTTGTCATTACTTACCTGTTATGTCAGACTGTTTGTTGAGAATGTGGATCGTTCCGCATGGTCAAGCTAAGATGGAAAAAAGAAAGGAAAAGTTGAGCATGCTGGCTTTTCTTTTTATGTATCGTCTTTGGCTGAGGAGGAAGTGACGTAAGTCATTAATGATTGGTCAGCAGTGGCATTTATTTAACAAGTCCATTTGGTGCATGCTTGGCGTATTTTTTTTTTTGCTTCAGGTTTGCCTGCCGGAATAGTACTGTTTCGGTAGGGTCTCTTGGGTGAACAAGTATGATGCTGGAAGACCCGAAACTTGTCATGACCCCAAGTCATAACATCACTCACGAGGCGATCCTGAGCACTCGCTGGAGTGTTTTCACATCATACCATTACCATAGCTGCTTTTAAAATCAAAAACATTTTTTCACAATTAATTTTATAACCTACTCTTAATCCAGCCAAGTTGATAAGTGAAAGGGATGCTGGGGTATGTATGTAAGTTCTGAAGGGCATAACTGAAGTGAACTAAGACATTGTTTCTTTAACTTGGACTTTGCAGACTTTTAAAATGTGGAAAATTGTTTCATTCATTTTTTATGACTTATCAACCTTTTTGCAGGTTATTTAAAGCCAGAAAATATTTTTAGATTATAAAAACATTTTTGAGATAATAATGGTTTAGTGATACAAGTCTTACTAATTAACCCATAGCTGGGGGTAGAAGAAGTGAATTCATACCTTTTTCAAGGTTATTTGCATGTAAGTGAATATAACAAAGCCAATGGTAATTGGGACTCTGATTAAAAATTACAAGCCATTATCTATTATACTATCCACACATCCAAGCTTACAGCATGTGATATTCACAAGTGGTCACCCATCTAGGTACTGACCAGGCTCAACAATGCTTAATTTCAGTGTTTTCAATGTGAGATCCCAGAGGTATAACTTTGAAATAAACTGGAGCATCATTTCTCTCGGTTAGCTATTTTTTGTTAATATTAAATTGGGTGTATGTGTTCTGAACAGATCATCTCTATGCCCACTTGAACATAAGTGCTTAAAAGCTATCCCCTCCCTGAAACTACCGTACACCTCATCCCCACCCACAGTTTAATCCCTTCTGTAGACAACTAATCAAGTTTCTATTAAGAATAAATCTTTTATTGAACAGATTTAGTTACAAACAAGTTTTGACAGATTGATCTAAAATAACTGGATTCCGGCCTCTCATTTCGTTAAGAGAGATAAAACACTGCTTGCCCCACTACTCATCACTTTGAGTTGTACCAGCCATGAAACATAACCTGAAAAAAAGAAAAATGGAAAATAATTACAGTATAAACATTTAACAAAGACGTGTTCTAAAATTAAATAAAAAATTTGCAGAATTTATAAAACTGCTAACTCAATTATTTAGTTATGGAAATTATTTTATACTAAAAACAATATCATAGTAAGAAAAAGAAAGTCGTGTTGAATGGTTGTATTTCTAGTTCATTTTATATTTAATCAGGTGTCTCCGAGGAACAGTGTTGTTTCTTCATAAATTACCTTCCCGATGTCATCAGTTCCCAACTGTGTATTTATGTTAATGACAAAACTATTTACTCATGACTTAGCAGCAAGTCCAACAAAGTAAAACTGGTAGCTGCTCTCAAAAAGACCCCAAATCAGTGGTTAACTGGAGCAAGGAATGACTTGTAAATTTTAATGTTTCCAAAACAAAACTATTTTCATTTAATCATCATGGAGAACTTTTTCTACTTTCCATCAGGATAGCAACTTTTTGCACCTTCTTGGGCTCATGTGTTCCAGTGACATGAAGTGAAGTGATTATATTGAATCAATTGCTAGGAAAGTTGGTTCACCGTGTCATGCCAGACATCTATAAATCTGACATTCATCCATGCATTGAATGTTGCTGCCATATCTGGCCTGATGATCATAGTATATATCTCAAGATTCCTGACATAATCCAAAGAAGAGTCTGTAATGTAAATGATGCTGACCTGAAATCTCGACTTCGGACACTTTCCCACTAACTCTTTATCTTTTCTACAAATATTTTCATGGCAATTCTTCTGATGAACTTTCCTCCTTGGTGGCTCAACTACATGAATTTAAGCCTGCTACTAGATTGGCAATTAGGTCTCATTTTACTGTTGAACTAGCTAGATACAACTGTTAGTTCTATTCTAATAGATTCTTTTCTAGCACATCGCCTGCGAAACTCCCTCCCAATTTCTTGCTTCCCTGTCATCTACAATCTTGAAAAATCTAAATGCAATGCTAATCAGCATCTTCTCCTTTCATGAAACTGTTTTTTATTGTCCTTTCTCTTCACTAAAGTCTTCTCATTCCCTTTCACTTCTAGTAATCCCTTGCATCTTAGTGGTTTTATTGCCTTACCTGGGGTGAAATGAATAAAACAGAAATGACAAAGAGAAAACCTTTTATACTCATGCATTTGTCCTTCAGAGAGTTTCAGCTATGACAGTCCAAAGAGCATTAAAAAAAGACTTCTCCAGAAATTGGAATAGTACGTGAAATGTGTGTAGCACCCTATTACTCCAGAAATCTAGTATTTCTCTTTTATTCTTGCTATCTTTGCATAAAATGTTGTTCCTTTCAATACTTCATGAGCTTCTGATCCTTAGCTATGATTATTTAATGAAGAACATGTCATTTTCGTTTATACTCGATTTCAACATGATTCTTCTGTTAAGCTTGGAGAGCAATTATACATTCTTATTGCTCAAAGCAGAGTCTAATCGTATTATGAAAACCTTGGAGAATTCCAGTAAGATATCTTTAATCCTTTCTAAGATACAACAGTTTAAAATTTATTCTAATAATTGGACAATTTTGCTGTTGCACCCGGTATATATATATATATATATATATATAAAAGTGAACATAGAAGTCAACACTTAGAGGCGACAGTCTGTTTCATGCTATATGCAATCGTCAGGCCTGACGATTGCATATAGCATGAAACACACTCTATCTCTGATATTGAGCACTTTATTCCATAAATATAGCACACCTTAAGACTATATTTCTTTATATATATATATATATATATATATATATATATATATATATATATTAAAAAGAAAACTGTAGAGAATCATTATAATCTACTTTTGTGTAGAGACATGGTATTAAAAAAGGATTGTATTTACTGAAAACTTATTCATGATTGGATGAACAAGTAAAGAGCTGGTGGAGTTAATCTGCAACTCATGAACTTACAAAAAGCAGTCATGTTTACTTTGCATGTTTTTCTACCATTCTTTTTTCCTAGCATTATAAAATTTAGTCATTCGATGAAGTCAAAATAGTGATATTCAAATGGAAATGGACTTGATTTCCAAGGAACAAATTTCAACACTAAGAAGTTTGCGGTTATTCTTGAAATGAACTTGGGATGATTTTTAGTCAAATTTTATAAATCATAAGTAAAACAGTGAAAAAAATTACAACATGGTAATTCAAAATGGAGGGAAGAATTGACAATACCTAGGATCCCAAGGAGAGAAATATGACTTAGGACAGTGTAAAACCCTGCTTTTAATGATGACCTTGATGGACTTTCCTTTATTAAATATACTAAGACAAATATAAAACAGATAAACATCATCTTTTGATTCTTCTGTATTTTACTCTAGACAGTTTTAAATTGGTTACCATTCTTTAAATTCAATAAAAGTCAAATGAAATTTTGATCATGAACTAGGATTGTAATTCTTTTTCATTGCCCTACCCGGTTTTCTTTTATTTTATTCAAGCTTTTTTTCTCCATTTTTCATTCTTTTTGTAAATTTTTATTTTTATTCTCTTTCAATTCCATGTCACTTCATTTCAGAATCGCCCTCTCCTTTCTGCCTTTCCTGCTATTGCTTTTTAAAGTGAAAACATCTTTTTTTATATTCAGAAAAAAAAGAAAAAAGAAAAACCGATAAAAATGATTGAACCAGACAACAAAAAGGAAATTCATTTTGTCAGTTTACTTATTTTATTCAGAGTTTAATGCTTCAGATTGTGTTACACAAGTATGGATAATTTATTTTTATGGCCTTCTGGGTAATTTACTGGTTATTTCTTTTTTACTGATTTTTTTTTCTCCTTCATTCCTCAGCTTTCACTGATCTATAGCAGTCAGCTTTCCATCTCTTATTAATGCCCCTTAATAAGTCATTAGCAGTATAAACTGGCCTTCCAGTTGATCGGCTAAGGTCTCAATTTAACCTGATCTATGAAATGAAGAGTACAAAGTTCATCCATTGGAAGTGTGAATTTATATATAAAAAAAATCTATCTTCCCCAACCCTTACTCGACCTAAAACAATAAAAAATAAAAAAAAAACTTGACAGAACAAGCTAAATTTGTGGAATGTTGTTTATGTATAAATATTTCTATTATGCCTAATGATCCTCTAACCTCGAAGAGCATCAAGGGAGATTACTTTGATGGTGTTTTTTTTTTTATAAGTTGATTTTTTGTGTTTTAATCTTTTATCATTCTTTGTATGTTAAAAAAAAGGCAATTTTACAAAAAATTAGAAAGAGGATGTTAAAATGATAACCCCTATTTACTCTTATAATATCTATCAGGATTTTTTATTTTCTTTTATCTAGATTTTTCCGCAACCCCAGAAAACAACACACATATACATACATACACATACATACATACATATATATATATATATATATATATATATATATATGTGTGTGTGTGTGTGTCAAAATAACAAAATATACAGAAATTGAACAAAACAATCTATTGAGAAGAAAGACAGTATTTTTTACGTGATTTGTAGTTGTTGTTTTTTTTATTTTTTTGACACATTGAGCCTTACTTGATCAATGCACAATATTTACCCACAATTCCTTTTGATGTCTCACCCTTTTCAAAAGGCTTTTCCACAAATAAAGTTGCTCGACTGAGTGTACTGATCTGTACAAAATATTTAGTGATCTATGCTCTGGTCAACTTTGCTCAGTCTATCCCCTCCTTGATCTGGCAAATGATATTATTCTCAGAGCTGGATTCCAAACTCTAGAATTTCTCTTTCATTCTTGCTATCTTTACATAAAATGTTATTCCTTTCTTTTTCTTTGCTTCCACATTACATTGCCACATGGTGTATGATGAGATAGAATTCAGATTCCTTTTCCATCTTTCACAATTTCATTCGTTCTTTCTTTTTCATTTGTATTCATTTTTTCTTTGTTCTTTTTTGATATATTTTGTTTTATTCTTTCATTTTCTTTCTTTCATGTTTTTCTTCTTTATTTCTAATTTGCTTTTTTTTCTTTTCAATTTTTTTTAGTTAATTTCTTTCTTCTGAATTATTCTTAGCTTTATGTGTATCTCCTTTTTTCCCTCGGATTTTTTCTTTTTCTTTCTTTCGTTTCTTCAGTCAATCTTTCTCTCATACTTTTATGTTTTTTCATTTATTTCTTAGGCCTTTCTTCTGAATGTATCTTAGCTGCATTCATATCTTTCTTTTTTTCTTCCTTTCTTTTTTTCTTTCCTTTCTTTTTTTCTTTGTTCTTTCTTTCTTCATAAATTTTTTATTTATTTCTTCCAGATTAGTCTTAGCTTCATTTCTATCTTTACATTTTCCCTTTGGAAATTTTTAGTTTCCTTTTCTTTCTTTCTTTCAGATGAATTTTAGCTTTATTTTTATTTTTGCTTTTCCATTGGGATTTTTTAGTTTTCTTTTATTTCCTTCTTTCTTTCTTTCTTTTTTTAACTTTCAGATGAATCTTTACCTTCATTTTTATCTATGCTTTACCCTTTGGAATCTTTTTACTTATCTTTCTTTCTTTCTTTCTTTCTTTCTTTCTTTCTTTCTTTCAGCTGAGTCTCATCCTCATTTCTATATTTTTATTGAGTCTCCATCTCTTTCTTTCTTTCTTTCTTTCCATTTCTTCTTCATTCAGTACCTTATTTTTTGTTCAATATTTGTAATCATCTTGTTTTCTCCATCTCCACTTTTCATTTTAAAAAACGAAATTTTTTCAATTCACATTTTTATTACTGATTATGCTCTAATCTAATAGATGACAGCATCCCCACAGACCCTACCCACCAGAATTCTTTGATTCAGATGTTAAAATGTAAGTTAGAATGACCATTTCATTATCCTTTGTATGAGGCAAACAACAAAAGACTTCTTTTTTTTTTATTTCATTTGCTTAAAAAAAAGTACCCACCAAATTTAACATTCTTTTATTGTTATAGTGCAATGGTAGGTCATTCTTAATAAAGTCCACTTGTTTGTTGATTGGTCATTTCAGTGACTTTAGTACCTAACAATACACCTACAGTTAGACGCATTGTGAATAATCATATCTCTTTCTCTTTTCATTCTAACATTCAAGGCTTTGATGCCAGAAGAGTTTTACTTTTGTCTTTGTTTGCTTGATTTTCTTTCAGTTCGGATAACAGAGCTTCATTCATAAATTTGCTTCATTAGAGACTTGTCTGTTTTGTCTGAACTGTTCTCTCTTTTATTCTTCTTCAACTTGTCTATGTTAAAGGCTAGAAATGTGCGTTTATTAAAAAGAATTACAATTGTCATGGCCCTTGGTCACTTGTAGCTTGGAAATTGGTTCAGTCATGTTTTTTAGTTGAAAGATTGAAAACATTTCTTTCAATTTTTTTTTTCTGGATCTTATTTTTACGTATGTCTGTCCCTTGTATATCAGCATATCTACGTAGATATTTCAAATTATCACTTTTTAATAGGCCTTATTTCCTTAGACATATATTAATATTTACTTTATCATTTAAACATTAAAATTGTTTTATGTAAAAAATGAAATACAATTTTCTTAACTCAAGAAAAGACTAGAATGTGTGCAAAAATGAAAAATGACAGCCTGCTAGAAAACACTGGAAACCAAATGGCAATAATTGGAAGGAGAAGTAAGAGAGAAAAATGGTTAAGAAGTGAGTGTAAAGTGAAGAATTGGGCACATGGCCGAGTGGTTAGAACGTTAACATTCTGACCATGGGACCCGGGTACAAATCTCACTGTAGTTGATTTGTCAGGAAGGAGACCTCCTGATGTTATTGAACTGGAGGGGTTGATTCCAGCATGCAGCACTTTTGGAAAGTGCTTGAAAACTATATGACAGATTGACCCAAGCCTTGTGAGTGAAAATGTGTAGGCAGAACCCTTGGGTGTTGTCAATAGCTGTGCTAGCACAAAGTCACAAGTCATTGTAGCTGAGGGCTTCAGTGTGTTGGCCTTGTTCCAATTGTTGATCACGCTAGATAACACGCACTTTCCTAGAAACTGTAACTAAGGTCTGCTCAGCATAGTAGCAGTATACCACAGGTTGGCTCCATGGTTGTTGAATAAACATAAATTGCCTGAGCAAGCGTCTGCATTAGAGATTGGCTAGCCACCCTTGTAGATGGGTATCCCCGAATACGAGTCTCCACTTTGTATATGTATGTATGTATATACACACATATACAAAGTGGAGAAAAAAATTTTTTAAAGCGACAAACACACATATATTATGAATAAAAAAAATCATGAAAAGTGCATATAAAAAAGAAAAAATCAAGAAGTATAAGCAGTAAATTGTTGACATCTGCTGAGATGGACGGACGGGTCTGCCTACAAAACTCTGGAGTAGGGATGCTGAAGGTAACATCAATCAGCTAAGTGACAAACCTTTTACTTATATATATATATATATATATATATATATATATATATATATATATATATATATTTTAAATAAAAACAGACCACTTTAAGGTTCCATGTAATAAATTATTTCACCACAGCCCTTTTTATTGATTAAGTTAAGTTAACCGTTTAAATGTGTAAATATCTGCTAACTCACTCATGTCTTCTCTCCCGCCTCACTTCCTCACTTTGTTAATTTACATATGTTTAATACAGCCCATCAAAAATGTGTAAATTTTCTTTTCATTTTTTGTTTGGAAGTAAAATCTGATGATCCGCAGTCCTTTAAAAGGGCTGTGGTGAAATAATTTATTACATGGAACCTTAAAGTGGTCTGTTTTTATTTAAATTATTTGCTCTGGATTTACATTGAGCTCTCTGGATTTTATCCTCCTTAGGTTTACCCATACAGATTACCTAGTTTTTCATAAACTATATATATATATATATATATATATATATATATATAATGTTTAAAAAAATGAATGCTGACCAGAACACTACAGTGGATTTGACCACTGCAGTCTCCTCAGGTGGTTTGTTCAAGGCTGAACAAACCACCTAAGGAGGCTGTAGTGGTCAAAACCATGGTAGTGCTCTGGTCAGCATTCACTTTTCTTGAACATTAAACAGCTCTACAAGTCTGGTCTTCCAACTTGATATTGAGCACTTTTAAAATATTTTACTGTTTGTTTATGCTGGCGTATATTTTATATACATATATAGTCATCTACATACAAGCCTGTTTCACTGTATCACAGCTCATCAGTGTGGCTAAACATCTGATTGCTTTAAACCGGGATCATATTTTCTGTTTTGAAATTAGCCTTTAGTGAAACTGGTCACTGAACAATCATAACTTTTAACCTCTTCAAAAAAATTATTTATGTATAGTGTGATGCACATATTTTTGTGTAAAAAACTGATCATAAAACCTCACTCTATACTTGAGTGTGTGTGTATGTATATATATATATACCCAAGTATATGATTGATGTATACAGAATAAATTCCAATAACCAACAATTACTATTCTTAAAAGGGTGCTCAATACAGAGTAGACCAAATATAATTATTTATTTAAAAATTATAACATAAATATGGCTATTTTTGTAGTGATTTTATAACATATTTATGTTATAATTTTTAAATAAATAATTATATATACACACACACACACACATATATATATATATATATATATATATATACTCAAGTATATAGTGAGGTTTTATTATCAGTTTGTGGGTCACACTATACACAAGTAATTTTTTTTGAAGTGGTTAAAAGACATGCATTTTTGGTGACTAGTTGCCTTATACACAGATAAATCTTTCTGGAGGAGTTAAAATTCATGCATTTTCTGTGACCACATCCTACTTGATAACCCTACATTCTCACAGTACCTTTAAGCTAGGCATGACTGTAAACAAATGTATGGTATCTAAATCTTAGTTTCTGATATTTTAGGTGAATTGGTTTTTATTATTATTGTCGGTAGCTTTGTACAAAAAAAGAAAGAAAGCATTCATTTGTTATAAAATATGACCAGGTCAATGCACAGTATTGCAATATTTGACTATGGTCATCTTGCTAGTATTACTCAGAAGCTGGGGCTGCATTAATACATGAACTATATGAAAAGAATCAGGTTTTTCACCAAAAAAAAACTCAGGGCTGGCACTATGCATGATTTATACACTAGTATATATGGTATATAAATTTTTATATATCAGACTAATGTTAGGCAAAATAATGTCCAAAATGGAAAAACTTTTGTTTTTGATTGATTTGTTTTTTATGGCTTATCAACCTTTTAAAGCAGGTTATTTAAAGCAGAATATATTATTAGATTATAAGATTTTTTTGGATGATAATAATAATTTACTGATACAAGTTTTACTAATTAACCCATAGCTGGGGGAGAAAATGTACATTCATACCTTTCCATATAGTATTTTTGCATAAGTGAATATTATGAATTTAAATTGAATTAGTATTCTGCTGTCCTACTTTTCAATTCTGTGCATTTATCCATTACACTAATCTCACATTCATGCTTACAGTGGTCACCCATTTAGGTAACCATTGCTTAACATCAGTGATTATATGAGAACCAGTGTTTCAAAAGGCATGGCTGTAAGCTTGTCTCTCATTTACCCTCTTTTTCTCCTTCCCCTTTTCTCACTTTTTCCATTCTACTCATGTCTTTTCCTACTACTCTTTGTTTTTAGTTCCCTATTACTCTTCAACAATTCCTACCCACTACTCTTTTCCAACCTATTTCTCTCTAACTATTCTTCTCTCTCTTTACCTACTTCTCTTTTGTCATTTTTCTCTCTTCCCTTCCAACAACTGCTCTCTCTTTTCATCTATACTCTCTTCACTTATTCCTATCTCTCCTTTACCTACTCTAAGGAAAAGAAGTTACCAATTGTAATGGTATTCAGTAGTATATATGAACATTTTCAAAATAAGTGAATTTAACACATAAGTATATATATATATATATATATATATATATATATATATATATATATATATATATATAAATGCATTACTCTTCAAGTATGAATTGAGTTCTCTTAGCCACAGGTGTATTTCATATAGAAAATGCTAAAATTTCCTTTTCTCTCTGCCATGTGCCAATGATACCAAACCAGTTGAGTTTTGATCCTGGCTTGAATCAACTGAATGTCTAGTCACACTGAAGAGCTGTGATACAGCAAAACAGTCTGTTTGTGAATGACTATATATATATATATATATATATATATATATATATATATATATATATATATGTAGAACAAGATGTAACATACCTCAAAAAAGGTGTGAAAAATCAATTCTTTAACAAAATACCAACCTTCAACTATAGGTGACAAATTAACTGACATTATGTTTTTTTGATAAAATTCTAAAATGTAATCAATCCTGACCTGGCATCTTGATTTGAGTCACTTTCCCACCAACATAACATGGTTTCTGTCTGTATTTTCTGCAAATATTTTCATGGCAGCTCTTCTGATGAGTTTTCCTCCTTGATGTCACAACTGCATTAATTGAAGCATACTACTAGATTGGTAACTATATCTCATTGTTTTGCTGTTGGACTAGCTAGATGCAACCGTGTATCCTATTCTAATAATTTTTTTTCTTGCATTTCTCACCTGTGGAACTCCTTTTTGATTTTTTGCTTCCCTGCCACCGAAGATCATTAAAAATTTAAATTCACTATCAATCGCCATCTTCTGTCTTCCTGAAACCTGTTCTTTTATTGTCTTTTTCCTTCTCTTTACTAAAGTCTTCTCATTCTCTTTTGTTTTCTGTAACCCAACAATATTGTCGCCCTGCTTGGGGTCAGATGATTAAAAAAAGTGAAAATATATTAGATCATTCTGTTACAGAAGTCATCAGTTTGTAGCAGTGTTATATCATTTGTTGAACTGGGATATTTTGTTGTGTTGAAGTGATATACATTAACTGTGAGAAGTTGTTCCACTTACATGAACTTCTTTTTGAATAGGATTGGTTGATTGATTTGTTTTTTTATGGTTTATCAACCCTTTGTGAGTTATTAAAGCTGATTTTTTTTTTTTTTTTGCAAGTGAGTGTTGCATTGACATCTTAAAATAATAATGTTCAAAAACTCACTTCTGAATTGCAAGCTTTCACAATTTGTTGTTTGGAAAACACAGACTGCTCTTTCATCTTTGCAATGTTGTTTTTTATACTTTATAAAAATGTTATTCCTGATGTAATGAATATGCATACACCTGGGTTCCTCCTCACAGTAATATGATTGGCTGGTGTCAGCCATAAATGCAGACTGATATGGAGATACATAGACTACGCTTATTGTCTTCGCCTATATAAATTCCCTACCAAATCTAAATTCTTGTGTCAAACACAAAAACTTAGTCAGAATAGCAAGTCATAATAAGTGCAAAATTACAAAATAAGACTCAACTACTGCATAAAATTTTAAAAGGAAAACACTTTTATTACACAATTATGAAAAAGGCACAAAGTTTGCCCCAAAATTTTCTTTTAAGGCAGGATAAGAATTTCTGATAAAAAGAAAAAAATTGAAAAAAATTACAGTTTGGGAAAAGACAAGGATTTTGAAAAAGACTAAAAGAGAAAGCAATTCAAGAAGGCAGTAAAAAATGAAGGTGCAACCATTTTTGAGAAAAATGAAAATACCTATTTTTACTTGCCCTACCAGTGACTCTGGGACATACAGTAATTTTTGAAAAGTCTTTTTTAAAATTACACTAGGCTTGGGAAAATTTCTTTAAATTCTTTTTCATTCTTGGTGATATGTCCCATAAAGGGATATATTTGTTCGAACTAGCAAATTGGTTATGGACTACTGTAACCGAGTAGGACAAACTAGCAGGTAATGTAATGGACTGGTCCTCGTCATAGTGGTAGGCAATAGGCGTAGACAATAGGTCTAGCCAATAGGCGTCTTTATGTACCTGCACATTAGTCTGTATTTATGGCTGACTCCAGCCAATCCTATTATTGTGAGGGGTAACCCAGGTGTATGCATATTGATTACATCACTTGGCTATCCAGCCACAGGACAATTTTCACTTGAATTTCAAAATTCTTTAGTCACTCTGCAGCTGGTTGATAATTGTCTCGTTCTTGATGCTCGCTTCTTGATGTCAAAAACTGTCTTGCTCATTGATTTGCCTTGTCCTCTTGCTGTCAAAATGTCTTCTAACAATCCAGTGACCTGAGATCTTATTTATTCAGAAGGCTTCATCCAAGTTTTCACAAGGGCATGAGACTACAGCTTTCATTAGCCACAATATGTGAAAAAACAATTATCCATAAACTTGAAATGGCTCCTTCACCGTGGTACAAGGAACTGGACCATAACACTACTGCATTAAATCTTTGAATTGGATGATGAGTATTTATTTGGTGCCTGAGATCATAGTCTATTATTTATCTTTTATAAATTCACATAACAATAAATTTTGTCTGTGTGTCCCCACCTTACATCAGGAGGACAGCTCAGCCTATTTTGCTAACATACAAAGTCTTTTTACATGCTGCTAACAAATGCCGTTTACAGCATTTAATTTGTATGACAATTTTTAAAAGCATTTTTTAATGAATATTTCATCTATAATATACATTTTTCAAATATTCATATACAAGGAATATGTTGGTCAATAAAGTTTTTTAATCATTTTGTTTGCATAGAAAGAATTTATATCTACCTTCTTAAACTTCATTTGTAAGTTAGAAAGCCTGCAGTGTACATAATAATAAGCATTGTTGTCATCTGATATTACTCATTACTACAAATTTGTTGAATGAAGCTGAAAAATTTATGGAATTATCTACATAAGTCAAAATAACATGTTAAATTAGATTTTCTTAAAATTGTACGAAATTATTTAAACAAGTGAAAAAACTTGGAAGTTTGCTGAATTATTATTATTATCATCAATATAAACATTAGAAAACAATTCAAATGTTTGTCTCTTTCATTTCTCTAGCTATGCCCAGATTAGAAAATTCAGGTGGACTTAGCATAACGACAAAATGAAAAAGATGTCTTGCTGAAAATATTGTTTATATAGAAATAAGAGAACTTCTATAGCAACTTAACTTTTCTCTGTTCATAGAATGAATATTCAGCTCATATATTAAAAAAAGTTTCAATATTTGAAAAGGGAATTATATTATTTAAAATAAAGTGGAGTATATCTTATAGATAATTCTGTGCCTAACTGTAAATTTTATTTCCAGAATTTTGAGCAGATGTACACACAAACATTGAGTTTATCTATATTTATAAGTTTGATCTTATACATAGACACACACACACATATATATATATAATTCAAGAAGATAAATATAGATAAGGTCAAACTTTATATATATGTGTGCGTGTGTATGAAATATCTCATGAATGTAATGTGAATATTTCTTTAAAAGAAAAGACAAGGAATGGACTTGTCGGAAAATAAAGTTTTTTCTCAAATCTTGTTCGTTCCTCATCCTAAATGTATACATGCATCATAAAATTTATCTTTAAATATCCTTAAGAATGAACAACGCAATGTTTTTCATGTAAGTAATAATCCGTTGCCATCTACTTGCTCATCTTGCATGTGTTATGTCACTTTTCTTTGTCATTTGTTGGAAAGAAAACAAATTGAAAAGATCTCATCTGCTTTTCTGCCCACAGTAGATCATTTGTTTTTTTTTTATCTCTAAGTCAGGAGAGCTTCATTTTTTCACAAATATGGAAGGATTTAGTCATCCATTGGGACATAGATCTTGCCAACAAATATGGCATTATTTCTGATTCAAAGAGATAAAATTATATGATTTTACTGTTTGTTTTGTCTATGACCAATGCAAAACACACACACACATGTCTATCTATCTATCTATCTATCTATCTATCTATATATATATATATATATATATATATATAAATATGCACACATATTTAGTTCATACATATATATTGTATAAGGGATTGTACATGTCCTTGTCTTTGAAATTATATCGTATTGGAAATTTAGGAGTGCATTTATATATATTGCCTATCTATCTTATGCTAAATGTATGTTAGTATATTTGCATTTAATTAATCTGACATTTTTATTCCTTCAAAAAAGTGTTTACTATAATATTGTTTAAAGTAATTATATATATATATATATATATATATATATA
>OZ010600.1:19794401-19806901 GCA_963932145.1 Acanthosepion lycidas | reverse complement strand
TGATGGCGATGTTATGCCTCTATTCCACAGGGCCTCAGTAAAGAGGCCTATATCAAGTGCCTTGAGGAGGTAATACTGCCCTAGGTCAAGAGAGTGGCTGCTAGATGACCCTATGTATGGCAACAGGACTCTGCACCATGTCACATCACGGCTGTCAGACAATTTCTGCGACCACATCACCCCTTACATCTGGCCACCTAACTCCCTAGACTGCAACCACCTTGATTATTATGTGTGCAGTGCAATTGAGTGAGAGCCCAACAAAACTCTTTGTAATACGAAAGATGAACTGAAGGCAAAAATTATGGCAGCATTCACCAACTTCAACAAGGAGACTGTCCAGAAGAGTTGCAGGAGATTCCAAAGTCATTTGGAGGCCATGGTTGACAATTATATTGAATAAATTTACTTTTTAGTATTTCAAAATATTTTTTGTTTACTTTTGGTAAATATATCTGTTAAAATGAGATGTCAGTGTTATATTCATTTTTGCATAATTTAGACGACAATTTATCCATCGCACCCTAAATACCATGTATGTCCGGAAAGTATCCAACCATTTTAAATATTTTGGAAACTGGATTCATAATTTAGAAGCTGTTTTACCTCCTGTTAGAGGGTACCTTACTGCATATGTGCATATAAACACTCTCCGATGGGGTTTCTCAGTCAACAGTGAGAAACCACTGACTGAATGTGTATAATTTGTGACTACCACATCATCATAATACATCATGCCATGTGCTGGGGATGGAGTTGGTAAAATATTGCATTATCCATTATAAGGTATGTCAGGCCCCTACAGTCTCATTTTGTTTATTTGCAAATTCTGGTTATTCCTAAAGCTAAAATCATTGTTGAAAGTAAAATTTCACATTGTGGAGAAGATTAATCCAGAGGACAGTAAGTGTGACACTAAGATCCGTAGACGTATTGGGATGGCCAAGGACACATTCCAAAAGCTGAGCAGAGTATTGCAAGATAGGAGGATTTCTTTGGTAACAAAGAAAATAATGCTGAGCTGTTACATGACATCTGTCCTTTATGGCAGTGAATATTGGATGATTTCCTCAAAGATGAAGAAGAGACTCGAGGCGACCGAGATGTAGTTCTACAGAAGGATGCTAAGGATATCATGGACCGAGCGTGTGAGTAGCGATGAGGTCTTAGAGAGGATACAAACAGGGTGGAGGCTTATCCTTAACATCAGTAAGAGGTAGCTGAAGTTTCTGGGACACATAATGAAGAAGGAGAGACTGGAGAATCTGATACTGACAAGTCGAATAGAGGAAAAGATAGACAAAGGAAAACAACATATGACATACCTAGCAGGCTTAAACAAGTGGATGACGGAAGCAGAGGGAAGGAACTTGTTGAGAGCTGCAAGGAAGAGAGGGAGGTGGAGAGCCATGATCACCTACATCCTGAAAGGACATGGCACATGAAAAGAAAAGAAAATGGAGGCATAGATGTTTTCTTCATAGACTTCCTATCTATATTGTTTTTTATTTCACTCCAAACAAGGTGAGAAAGCCACTAAGCCACAAGGTATTACTGAGTGTGAAAGAATTTGTGAAGAAAAACATATTATTAAAGAGAGAGGTCAATAAAAGAACAAAATTTAAGGAGACATAAGATAAAGAATGATGTTGCTTTTAAGTTTTTGGAAATCAAAGTTGATTGGAAAGCAAAGAAACTGAAAGAGAATTCCACAAGCGAGAACTGTGGGAAAAGAAACATAGAGTTTACAGTTAAATCTAAACCATTTCAACTGTAAAATGATGAGACCTATGTGTTAATCTAGTACTGCACTTAAATTTGTAAAGTATTGGTATCAAAGACTAAAGCTTATTAGAACAATTACCTTGAAAATATTTATAGAAAAGATACAGGGAAGCTATATTAAAACAGTGTGAAATTGACTGAAGCTAAAATGCCAGGTCAGGACCACTAACATTGCAGATTCTTCTTTATATTTTATCAAGAATTTCTACTTACATAACAGAAGCACCAGACCAGATGTGGTAGCAATATTCAATACATGATGAATGGTAGATTTATAAATATGTCAAATAGATTCTGGTGAGGAAAATTGTCTGGCACAAAACAATGAACCAACTATATATATATATATATATTATTAATTAAAGAATATCAAACACTTAAAAACCACAGAGATATTCTTTAATTAATAATAATTTTGCTCTGTTTTTTGGCGTAGAGCTCTTCTTGGATCTATATTCTCCTGGAAATTCCATATTGTATCATTAATATATATATATATATATATATATATATATATATATATATATATATATATATATATATATATATATATATATCTATTTTAATCTAACCCCACATCATTAAAGCATTAAATAATTATTATAACCTTAGTTCATTGTCAAGTTTTTGAATTCTTGTATACTTGTATTTTGATTGGTCATTCCAGCTTATGTAACAGTGTTTCCCTTAGCGAGGGGTGTTTGATTGATTTGAACCTTTTAAAACCCTTTATTCTACATTCAACATCATCACTTGATAAGACACTAGAAGTGTTGAGACAAAACGGTTATTTTTGGAGTGATTTTATAGCATATCTATGTTATAATTTTCAAATAAATAATTATATATATATAATGCTTTGTTTTTAATATGCCTAGTAATATTAAGCTTCACACTTTTATTTCTGTGATTAAATTTTGTACCTACAAAAATATCTTTATTTATATATATATATATATATATATATATATATATATATATATATATTAGGTTGTTGCAAAAATAATTTCGTTTTCTAACATATGTTACTATGTGAAAAAGCGAAATTATTTTTGCACCAACCTAATATTTACATAGATATACATACATACATATATATATATATATATATTTACAGACATATATATATACATACATACATACATATATATATATATATATGTATATATATATATACACACATACATACGTATATATACATACATACATACATACATATATATATATATATATATATATATATACATGTGTGTGAGGAGTTGATGAAAATTTCTGCAAGAACCAAGCTGTCCTGAAGTTTTTCCACTTAAAGACTGATGCTTGGTTATTTCATCAGAGTTTAAGAAGTGTCTCCAACGAAGACCATTTTAGCTGCACTTCAGGCATATATATATATATATATATATATATATATATATATAAATTTATATTGGAATTAAAGGACCAATGCTCTAAGTTATCTCGACTTCAACCATTTTTCCCTGATAAGGTCCAGTGATAACTCGAAGTACTCATAGCATTACACAGAATTTTGGCAAGATCTCTTAAAAGTTTTGATCTGCAATCAAACTAGCAGCAGGAGAAAATCTCCAAAAGTTGTAACAGATATTCCTTATTCATTTTATTTTATGAAACAAGTTTAAACAAAAGGTTGTGGCCTAAATATAAATAAAGTTTAAATATTTACACTGATATCTCTTGTTCTTTAGACATTATTTTTGCATACAGCTATACTTTTTGGAGTGCATCCATGTTTGTTTTTTTGCTTTACTATACTACTTTAGATTAATCCTCTTCTTTGGCTTTTATTATATATATATATATATATATATATATATATGCTATTAGTGGTCTCTCTCTCTCTCTCTCTCTCTATATATATATATATATATATATATATATATATATATATATATATATATTCCAATGTAATAAATTATAACCATGGAATTTTAGTGTTTGAGCCTTTTTTATTTATATATATATGTGTGTGTGTATATATCAATAAAATATATGTGTGTGCATATATGCATATGTATATATATATATATATAAATATATATATATATATATGCGTGTGTATATATGTATATGCATAAATATCTATATATGTGTGCATATGTGTATATATATATATATATATATATATATATATACACACACACACACATGTGTTTGTGTATATGTATATATACATGCATGTATGTGTGTATGTATATGTGTGTATATATATATATATATATATATATATATATATATATATATATATATATATATTATATGCGCAGTATGTATTCGAAAGCGCTCAATATCGGTGATAGAGCTAACATACTTAGTTCTATTGATGTGAATTTGTGACCCTGGGTTTCACGCCATTGTGATTGTCAGACAAACCCTGTATATATATATATATATATACATATATATATATATATATATATATGGGAAAAATGATATAATATAAAATTTTATGTCAAGAACAATTTTAGGGAAATCTTTTGAGGAAAGTATTTTTTTTTATATATTGCATTTTGCATATATATATATATATATATATATATATATATATATATATATGAGTCCATGTACAGATATATGTATGCATGTATGACAGCATATACTTTAGGATAAGTTTTAAATTTTATCTTCACTGATATATACATAACTTATGTTTTATCTATAATCTAAATCTTATACCACAATATTTGACCTTGAGTTGCATTTCTCATGCCAAAACCCAAAAGAAAAAGAAAAAAATGTTAAAAATGAAATCATATTTGATGTTGCTTCCCCGAACTGATTCCCAAATGTCTTTTCCCTTTTATTACCATTTTCCGCACTGTCTACTACCCACAAGAAAAAGAAAAGAAACAAGTAGCAATGGCCGGTGGGCTTGGGTGGGTGAGTGCCTTTTTGAGATATTAAGGATTGTGTGGCTTCTTTGAAGAGTAAATAATTCCTTGTATTTTTGTTCCCCTCACCCCCAACCATGTTTCATTTTGAACATCATCATCTTATTGACAATCCTTGAAATTAATAATCTTAGTTGATTGCTAAGGATAGGAAGATATATATTAATAACCTATATTAATTTATTATATTTAAATATAATTTGTATATTGTTTACTTTGTCAGGTTTAAAATCGAGAAAATAAACTTCAAAAACAATGATTGTGTTTAACTGATATTTAGCAAGCTCAAATTGATTTTCTTAATATTTCAATGATTATTTACATTGCAGGCAAAAAGTTTGTGGCCACCCTGCATTTCTTAAAAAAAAAACTTGAAATATGTTTGTATTTTTTTTTTTTAAGTAAAAGATAACATTTCAGTAACTATGGTATATTTGCTTTTATTTTTCAGTCTTTCTCCAGGATTATCTTACCACCAAAAATTTCAAGTTTGGCTTCATTTCTCTACAATAAATAAATGTTAATTTAACACTGTGCTAATGTGCTAATCAAAGCATATATAACTGTCTCTGTCTGAAGAAAAAGAGATTGTGGCATTATGACAGCATTTTCATTGTTTATTTTCATTTTGAAGTTATTTGCATAAAATGGAAAAATCAAAGAAGGTAACCATTGGGGTGAGGACATAAATTGAAATTTCATTCAAAGGCTACTTTCAAAGACAAATTGCCAAGAAGTTACACCTAGAAACTAGCATTAATGTTGACAATAAAATATCTGGAGCACCAAAAGTTACAACTGCTGCTGAAGATAATCACTTGATTAATAAAAAAAATAGGAGGAAAACTGCTCCAGAGTTGACAGCTGGACTTAATTCCTCTTCACAGAAACCAGTGTTGCTCTCAACTGTGAAAAATTAACATAGATTGGTGGGGTTCAGGGAATGCATAGCCATCAAGAAACCTATGTTACTGAAGGTGAATAAGCAGAAAACTTTGTTATGGGCAAAAGAAAGCATAAGATCTGAACAGTGAAAGTGTGGGAAAATGTACTGTGGACAGACAAATCCATATTTGAATTTTTGGTAGTAAGAGGAGAATGTATGTTAGAAGAAAGCTAGGAGAAACATTGAATGATAAATGTGTGATTCCAACAGTTAATCATGGTGTTGGATCTGTTATAGTATGTGGTGTTTTTTGGGGGGAGAGGGCTGGAGATTTGAATTGGATAGAAGAGTTTAAAGAGAACACCCAAAGAGTGAGAGCAAGCTTTTTCCGTTCTTGAAGAATGCTTGGGTAGGTCTGCCATTTTTCAAAAACTGTTGGAAAGAATGCCAAGAATTTCTAAAGCAGTAATTATGGCAGGTGGTGGTTTTATTGATAAAAGCAAAATATGATGCTGTTGTATAATAATTTTTGATAGTTAAGTGCTTATTTTTTTGTCAAAATTAAAGCAAATACACTGTAATTAGTAGCATTTTATCTTTTACTTTATAAAAAATGCAAAAATATCTAATTTAAAGGTGTTTTTTTTAAGAAAATGCAGGGTAGCCCAAACTTTTGTCTGTAATGTATATCATCTTCAGGAAAGTTATTTAAAATACCAGGGAAAATCTGTTGATTAAAATTTGTTTCTTTTATCATTACAAATATTTATTATAACTTTTCTGAATTTTATAAAACATTTTCAATACAGCCAATTAAAAAGTCAAAGCAAACACAGCTCTTTTAATATAATTTTTATTATGTAAATAATATTAAAAGACTATTGTTCTATTTTTCAAACTGTAAAAATTCTGTGGTCTTGGAATAAACAGGTTCAATGATTGGTAGATTAATGGGATATAGGTGTATTTTGTCTGTTCTAATCGCACATGGTTTCTCCAAACAGCTGATTTATTAAACGGACATAACCCATTTAGTGGCAAGCATTATTCAGACTGAGGGGAAAAAACTAGAGAAAAAAAAAAATTCACTCTCACCACACACCCTATCTGGAGTCTCTTGTCCTGTTGGTTTGTTTTTCTTCTGCAACTGAAGAACTCTAATGGCAGGTTTAGAAACTAACAGTGGCAGATATTTGTCCGACAATAGGAGTTGCTTGGACAAGAAAGAGAGATAAACACACTTAAAAGTCGTTAAAATACACACACATAGATACGACCAATTAAAAGACTTATCTTTAGCTGGTATGTGGGATAATGACCAAAACTTTAATTTCTGGAAATTTACTTTAATACTTCTTAAAACCTTTTTCTGAATAAGTAAAAATGTCTAATTGTCTGGATATGATAAAAAACTACATTTGATGATTGAATAAAGGGTTCAGCTCAAAATTTTTGCTGAATACAATAGATACCTGAAGAAGAGGATGAAATGGCTGAAACGTTGTGAGTATCATTACCAAGTTGAGCTTGCTGATCCAAACAGGGATTGAATTCATAAGTGCAAGAGTAACCTGATATATATAGCAATGTCTTTAATCCACCTGGCTACATGTTTCTTGAACAATGTAATGTTGAATCTCATAAATTATGTAACGTTCAGGGGAAGAAACAGACATGAATGTGAATAAGACTGGTATTAAGTGATATGAAATATCCCTTGAGTATATGAGAAAACAGAATGAGGATAATCTATGCATATAGATTGAATAAAGAGTCCAGGTTATCAATACAGACACCTGAGGAAGGATGGAGGGTACAACATTTGAAATGTTGGGAGTATAACAAGCATGATGCTCTTAATAGAAAAGTATATAATAATATAGACACCTGAAGAAGGCTGGAAGGTGCAATGGCTGAAACATGGTGAGTATAATTACCAAGATGAGCATGCTGGTTCAAACAGCTTAATATATAATAAATCAGACACCTGAAGAAGGCTGGAGGGTACAATGTTTGAAACATTGTGAGTATAACAACTAATATGAGCATGCTGCTCTTAATAGAAAGGTATGTAATAATATAGACACCTGAAGATGGCTGGAGAGTACAACTGCTAAAATATTGTGAGCATAACCACCAAGATAAGTATACCTGATTGAAGAGAAAGGTATACACTATTTACATTATTCAGACTATTGTCCTCATCTTTGTTGCCATATTTATTACATTTTGGCCATTGTATGCTCCGGACTTCTTCAGGTGGTTGGAATGTTGAACTGAACCCTTTATTTCGCTTACTGGGGTAGACTGTTCTAGTTCCACATGCCATGTTTAATGGATGTCAGTTATCAGTTATCTCCTGTTAATTTCCCTCTCCAAGTTCTCCACTGCCTTAACCGGGTATTGAACTCACACTCTTTGGGTCTTGTCACTGGATCTAACCAATACCTTTATCCACTGTGCCATGTGTCCTTGAGGCCCGTGGAACTAGAACAGTCTACCCCAGTAAGCGAAATAAAGGGTTCAGTTCGACATTCCAACCACCTGAAGAAGGCCAGAGCGTACAATGGCCGAAACATTGTAATAAATATGGCAACAAAGATGAGGAGAATAGTCCGAATAATGTAAATAGTGTACATAATATCTCATCTCATAAATATAGACAAACACTAGTTATATCTAGTATTTCAGATAAAAAAGTAATTTTTGATAGAAAACAAATCTTTATATTTTTATTGTATTTTGAACTAACACATTTTCTTGACATGCCTTCTGTTCAGGCTAGTATAGTCATCTTGGTGGTTATTCTCATAAAATTTCAGCCATTTTAACATACAACCTTCTTCAGGTGTCTGTTATATTCTGCAACATTTTGGGAATTTTTAAGTAAACCCTTTATTCAATCCATGGAGGAAGATAGTTCTCACCCCTATTTCCTCCTTAGGGGATATTTCATAATCGTACTCACCCGATTTATTCACCTTTCTTCCACTTATTTATTTTCTTTCCTTGAACCACGGTGTACAAATTTTGCAGCATGAACATATCCTTCTCATCCCAAATATGAATACCTATGTCATGAGCATAGTTCTCTTCATCATCAGTACATTAGCTTCAAGAGAGAAGAACAGAATCACTGTTTTTCATTAAGAGATTCATTCAGGATGTTGTAGGGAATACTTAAATGATCAGTGTCCATCTCCTCACAACTGTGTGTTGTATTATTGATGAAGTTTGAAATGTTTCAGTATTGGGGTCCTTGCCATATATCTGAGATTTTGTGGATGGATATATCAAGTATTAGGTTGGTGCAGAAATAATGTCGTTTTCTCACATATCAACATATGTGAGAAAACGACATTATTTCTGCACCAACCTAATACTTCCTCTTTCAGATCTAGACATTCATTGAAGTCAGAGCTCAGAAGACTGTTTCTAATGGATGAGAAGATGAAGTCTCTATTGATGTGGTCATATGTTGACGTGAGGTGAATATATCAGATATACAATTTTCTGGAGTTGTATCACACATAGAGGCTAAAATGTCAGTATGATTTGAATACCTCAACTGCAATCAGTATTAGTTTTCAAATGGCTTTCCACATTCAGTTACATGCCATGTGTGATACATACTTAGGTGATCATGTATCTTTCGATACATTACTGACAAGGCAAATTTTTCCCCACAGTAGGTTGCCATTTCTTTCTGTAGAAGACCAATGTTCATCCAAGTCTACAGAACCCGTTCTGTCCTGCTATTTACCCATAACTGGAGAGGATTCATGCCTTTCTCAAGGGTTTTTGCACATAAGTGAATGTAATGGATTCGACTGAAATTCGAACTCGGCTCTCTGATTCCTCAATCCAAGCCTCTATTCATATTGAATTATAATAGTGCACTTTTGATTTTCTGGAAACTTTGATTACAGATCCCTGCCAGATTTTTCATAACCTGAAGAAACCAGAGTGCACAATGACTGAAATGTTTTGATAATGACAATGAAGATGAAAACCTTAGTCCAAATTTAAGTATTGCCAATAAGTATTTCTTTCATCTTAATTTCACTTGCTTTTCATCTAATAATATTAGTGGTACTATTAACTTGATCTTTTATTAGATGAAGCATTGTTAACGATTATTAATTTTTGACTAGTATTTCTTTCATCTAAATTTCACTTGCTTTTAGTCACTCCTACTCAAATCATCTGTCTTTGATTGCTAGTAAACAAATAGTAATATTATATAAATTTTTATTCATTGTAACATTGTTAATCATTATTAATTTCTGATTGGTAATTCTGTCTAATCACTTACAAAGATATTTTTTTTAATCATTTAACTATGAGTAATAACAAGTAAAGCTATAATGCCACTATGATGCAAGAAGTTACTAGGAGTGAAAGAGAATGAGAAAACTTTAGTGAGGAGAAAGGACAATAAAAGAACAGTGTTCAAGAAGACAGAAGATGGCGATAATGCCACTATGATGTAAGAGGTTACTAGGAGTGAAAGAGAATGAGAAAACTTTAGTGAGGAGAAAGGGCAATACAAGAACAGTATTCAAGAAGACAGAAGATGACGATTGAAATTTTTGAAGATTTCAGGTGACAGCGAAGCAAGAAATCAGAAGTGAGTTTCATGGGCAAGAAATGTGAGATAAGAACTTCTTAGAACAGAAGAAGTGCAAAAAAGAAACTATTAGAATAGAACATATGGTTCTATCTAGCTAGTTCAACAGTAAAACGTTGAGACCTAATTGTCACTCAAGTAGCAGGCTTAAATTCATGCAATCAAGTCACCAAAGAGAAAAGCTCATCAGAACAATTACCATGAAAATATCTGTAGAAAAGACAGAGGGAAGCCACATCACTTCAGTGAGTAAATGACTAAAGTTCAGATGCCAGGTCAGGATCAATTATATTACAGACTATTTGTTGAATTTTGCCAAAAATCTTGAGATGTACAGCAGGAGCACCAGACCAGATATATCTGCTCAGATGAATGGTAGATTTATAAATCTGTGTTTTGACAAGAAAAATTATCAAAAGTAATAATTTGAAGAATGATCTATACACTTCTATTGTCTATTTAAAATACAATATTTAAAGTTATATTGTTCTTCTCTTCTGGTATCCTTTGATAAACCATTTTAAAATGTTTCAGCAGTTGAATTAGTACAAATGTCAACTCAGAAACAAAACATTACTCTCATTATCCACTGGCATTATTAGCGGCGATGAAGCCATTGTTGATTCTGTCAGCGACTCATAGATTCGTTACACGAATACATCTTTTTATTTCTTTCAAGTTTGAACCCAAAATTAAAAATCAAAAAATGCTAATGTTCAGTGCATGAAGAATATGGGTAAATTTAAATACAGGAGGAAGCCTTGTAAAAGAAAAGAGAAGAAACCCACAGACAAACAATTCTTTGTACAACAATTCTTGACCTACAATGTTATTATTATTGTTGATTTGTGCATGGATCTTGTCTCTTTTACATTGTCTTTTTTTTTTTTTCCTTTCTATTTTTTTCTCCATTTCAATTTTTCTCTCCCCACACTTTTGACAGACCCCACCACCACCACAAAGGATCTTGTGTCATCAAATAATCTATTATGAATGATTGTTTCACATACAAAATAGACAGAAAAAAATACAGTGAAAAATAGGGAATAGTTTATTGTAAGAGAAAAATACTTCATAGTTGTTCTTTTATCATGAAAAAAATTAAGAATAGGAAACAACAAAATGAAATCAAATAAAGGGGAATAAGTTGAAAGGAAGCAATGTATTTGGTCTTTGAATGGAAATAAAAAACAGTAAGACTAACACAATGAAGAAATCAAAAGAAAGCTACAATGTTATTGATTATAATAAAGGGAGGTTACTCTTCTTGGTTGGTTGATTGGTGACACATTCGTAGAACAAAAGTTTTAAAAGATAAACAGACAGGAGTTAGAATTCTATTTTTTTGTCATCCAGGAAAGAATCTTTTGTCAATTTTTCAATGAGAGATTGAAACTTGGAAGAAAGTCACATTGTGCTAAAACATTAAAGAAGGAATTGTGACAAAATATTTCCACAGATAAATAAATAATTGGAAGGTTTTTCAAAAAATGTAGTCATTGTTTCTATCACAATTTTCTGGATATATGATTTTGATTTAAAGAGTGGGAATTAAAATTACCAAAATATAAAAAAAAAAAATGAAAAATTTAGATAAAAATTCAGCTAATAGCAAACCTCATATCAGACTACAAACTTATTGTTCCTCACAAACACAGACATGCACATATAGGAAAATATGATATATAAACTCAGTATATCTGACAAATGATGGGATTAATTGAATAACAAAATGTAAAAATACTATGTAACTCGTTTCGTTCTTCAAAAGGACTTCTTCAGACTAAATAATGATTTTATTAATAGGGTCATATATATGTAGGGTGGGAGGGAATGAAACAAGAAATTTTAGTTACAATTTTGTGTTGAGAAAATGCAAATGTCACTTATAAGTACAAATCATGAAAAAACACTGAAAATGCAGAGATACTAAAATTTAAAATTAAATTTAAATTTTGAATTTGTAGCATTCAATATATATATATATATGTGAAGAAATATACTCTTAAGGTGTGCTATATTTATGGGATAAAGTGCTCAATATCAGAGATAGTGTGTGTGTAAATATAAAAGTGAACATTGAAATCAATACTTAGAGGCGATAGGCTATTTCATGCTAGACGCAATCGTCAAGCCTGACAATTGTGTCTAGCATGAAACAGCCCATCACCTGTAAGTATTGACTTCAATGTTCACTTTTATATATAACAACATCACAGGCATTGAAACCATTCTATCAAAGATACAACTTAGGTGAGCTGGTCATGTTGTGAGAATGGATGTGTAT